>VZTN01007916.1:257299-352312 GCA_013400515.1 Erpornis zantholeuca | reverse complement strand
GATAGGGCCGCGGCCGCCATGGCGGCGCCGCCGGAATCGTTGCTGCGGTACTGCCCGCCCGTGCTGGTGTCCCGGCGGGGAGAGAGGGCCTCCGCGGGGGTGAGCGGGGAGGGGGGCATGTAGGGGGATACCGCGCTCCGCCGGAGGCGAGCGGGCGGGGGGCCGAGGGGAGCGCTCCTACGGCGTTGTCCTCTCCTGTTCCCTCAGGGTCATCCGCTGAAGGGGACCCCCCCGCGAACCCCCGCCAGCATCCCCGCCACGCAGCAGCCGCAGGAGCTCCTGAACGCCATCCTGCCGCCGCGGTGAGCGGGGCTGGGCCGGGGCCGGCAGCGCCCGGCAGGTGCCCGGTGACCCCGGTAACGACCGGTGCTTCTTCTCTGGCAGGGAGTGGGAGGAGGCGCAGAAGCTCTGGGTACAGGAGGTGTCCACCGCGCCCAGCACCCGCCGGGACGTCGTGCTGCTGCAGGAGCAGCTGGACCGGCAGCTGCAGCAGCGGCAGGCGCGGGAGACAGGGCTGTGCCCCGTGCGCAGGGAGCTCTACACACAGTGCTTCGGTCAGTGCCCGCGGTGCTCGTGCTCCTCACACAGATGACACTCAGAGGACAGGCTGTCAGGAGACGCCTACACATGAACACCAGCTTAAAATCCTCTTAGTTGTCCTCTTAGTTATCCTCTTAGTTGCACTTAAACCAGTGTATATCTTACACACTCTAATGACGCAGCGCAGATCTCCTAAAGGCAAGGGGTGGCCGTGGGTTGGAGAGCAGGATCTTCTGAAAGCTCCTCCACAACTGCAACAAAATTACACATTTTTAAGTGTTTGCCGTTACAGCTTTAGGGGATCAGCATCACTGGCATTACCTGAGGGCCTGTACCATCACTCTGCTTTCACCTGCTGCGCTTAATGCTACAGCAGCATTGTAACAAAACAAGCCAATTATTGCTACCTCCAGTAAATTCTTGCTTGTGTGGTGCAGGGAATGGTAAGAGGAGCAGCTCTGGCCCTGTGTGTGTCCAGCACTCCCAGATTAAAGGCACTGCAGCTACTGTTGTTATTTGCAGATGAGCTGATCCGCCAGACCACAGTGAGCTGTGCAGAGCGGGGGCTGCTGCTGCTGCGGGTCCGGGACGAGCTCCAGCTGACCCTGTCTGCCTACCAGGCACTGTACGAGAGCAGTGTAGCCTTCGGCGTGCGCAAGGCACTGCAGGCTGAGCAGGGCAAGGCCCACATGGAGAAAAGGGTGAGTGGGGCTCACTCATCCATTGTGGGGTGAACTTTCTGCATGTGATACACAACATTTTATATCCTTAAATCCATTGTTTCCATTTCCACGGGATGGCAGCAAAGACCATCAGAACACTCAGCTCACTGTCCTTGGGCTTAGCTGCACTTCTGAATCTTGTTCTACAGCTTTAAAGATACACACACCTTTGTCCCATCTTAACTACATATTGACTATTTGCCAACAAAATTTGAGACATCTGTACTCTTTCCCAAGATTGCAGAGCTGGAAGAGGAAAACAGGGAGCTGGAAAAACAAGTGAGCGAAGAGAAAGCAAAGTGTGAGGCTATTGAAAGGCAAGAAAATGAACGGCGAGAAATAGAAGAGAAGAAACACAGTGAAGAGGTTCTGTTCCTCAAACGGACAAACCAGCAGCTGAAGGTCAGTAAAAATCCAGAAATCCAATTTCCAATGAGTGGTAAAATTCTTATTAAGACCATTAAAGCCCTAGTAACACAACACACCATTTAACATTAAATATTACCCAAAAGCAACTGTGCAGTGACTGAATAATTATTTGTGCATGTGGCTTTGGGGAGAACAGAGCTTCTGCTCTGTACTTTGTTTTTAAAGGAAAAAAATCCCACATCTTTTGAGTAAGGAAAGAATGTCACGCTGAACAAGATCAAATGTTTCTGGCTACAGCTAAAAACATTTCCTTTAGAGCAAGCTGCTGTTCCTGCAGATCCTACTTTCTAACCCACATTTTCAGGCTGCCCTGGAATGTTGTAGGACACAAAATCTTAGATCAGATGTGTGTTGCCCCTGAATCCATTTCTTCTCGAAGAACCTGTTCTTCAGCAGCTGTGTGTGCCACTGCTGTGGGTTATTGTGGTGGCTGCTCCCATCAATCCACTAACTGGCATCAAGTTGTCTCAGTAATCACAAAACTTGCTGTTCCCAGTTACTCTTGTCCCAGAGTCAGTTTGTGTTCCAAATGCTAGAGAGCCAAATACTTAATTTAGCTCACATATTCCAGCCTGAAATCAGAGAATTCAGACCACTGTTTCAACAGCTTTTATTTAATTTCCCCCTCGATGCTTCACATTCTAAACCGAGTCTCTCATTGTACAGAGCAAAGGCCAGCTCTGTTCTCCTCAGAATGCAACAAGTATGCATGCCAGGAACGACAAACTAATTTATTAAACATGTAAGAATGGAATGGCTTGGTAACAAACCTGGCCTGGCTCTCCTGGCAGCAGTGCAGTGTCCCTCAGCTCCTTGCTGTGAATATCCAACAGAAAATTTAGCCCTTCGTAGCACTGCAGGTTTATTTTTTAAGTTAGGGAATCTAATTTGTCTCACTGTCTCGTTTGTTTTTCAGACCCAACTTGAAAGCCTCGTTGCAGCAAAGACTTAATTGTTCTGTTGTCCTCAAGGCAGGCTTAGAAGAGCTGTCAGAGCAAGAAGCTTGCAATTAGTGACAAAAAGTTGCCTTCCTAAAATGATCTTGAGTTTTCACTTACCAGTAACAGCAGTCAGTGTAACTGTGTTCTTTCTCTCTTGAAGAGTTGAAATTCAAGAGCTTCATTAATTACTGCTCCGTCTTTCAGTGCCATGTCAGCAGTCAGCTCTTTGAGCAGTGAACTTGTCTAGGACTTGCCTGTTGGTAATGTGCTAATGACCTTCAAAGCAGTAACTAACTAACAAACATTTTTAAATGCAAACTTCTGACATTATTAATTTGAAAATGTTATAGAAGATTCAGAAACAATATAAAAGTATCTACGAGAAATATAAGTCACATGCACCAATAAAGAAATGGCAGCTCACTCTTAGACAGGGGGTATTTCCTTGAGTACCTGCAAGCTGTTGTCAACTGTACATCAACATCCCTTGTCAGAACCATCAGCAGTAACTGAGCACAGGCGACACCAAAGCTCTGGGTGTGATCATTTCTAGTGAAATGAAGGGGCACGATGGCAGTCATAGATTCACTTCTCAATGGAAGCCAATGAAATCCCTGCTTGAGGTACCTGTATAAGCAGCTGGTTACATAGCAAGTGAACATGGGAAAGAGAATTCCCTGTAGTCATGTGAAAAACCCCATAAAGCCAGTTTCCAGAAAAAAACCCACCCAAACCCCACCACTGGAATAGCTGTTTGGCTACTGCAATGTTTGCTGGCCTGGGATGGCGATGTGGAAATACCATCAGCTCCAACTGCACAAAGAACTTTCAGATGATGCAGAAACAAAGAGAGAGATGCTGCTCCTGGGGCCAGGACAGACCGGTCACACTGGGCTTTGAACAGGAACCACAAGTTTTATAGTAAAAAAAGCCACCGCATACTAGAGCTGTTTTATGTAAAATTTAATAGAATAAGCAGCTATTGCTTATGTTTGTATTTTTTGTGCTTTGATCTTTGTTCCTCCAAGCCAGTTTTTTTCTTGTTTTTATTCTTATTTTTCACGTTGTGAGTTTCATAATACCGGACTCCGACTTTCTTGGAGCGCTGTTGCCTCTCAGCTCGTCTCCTCTGCAAACACAAAACACATTAGCAAATCCCCAGCATCCAGAGCCTCAGTGTCTGCAACTCTCCAATGGTGTTCACTTTGCATTCCACACACCTTAAGTAAAATAAATAATTTCAAACAAAATGTTACCAATGTGACTCTATATGGAACCCATCCCTTCTGGTTCTTACAAAAGTAAGCCCCATGTCAGTCTTTACAGAAGTAGTCAACAAGATACAAGATGCAATCTGGTGTGCATAGCCAGGTAAGAGGGGTGTGACAGAAGTTGTGACAGAACAATCGTAACAGAATTCAGTTTTCATTCCCCTTCTGTTCATGCCCAAAGTCTCAAAGCTCTTTAGTGATAACAGGCAATCCAAGGATGAAAAAGTCAGCTTATTTCCCTGCTCAGTTGTACTATAGGAAATCACACTTACTTCTTTGGATGTGAGTTTCTTACAAGGCTGTTTACCCAACTGGTCATCATCATCATCACCTTCCTGTTCTGCTTTCCTCTTTCTTTTTTTCTCTGTGCTGCCTGCAAACAGCAGAGATCACACACTTGCTATCTTCCAGAACACTTATTTCGTTGAAGAACTTGGGGCTGAGGTCACCATCTCAACTCCTTGAGCAACACATTCCCTTGGCTGTATTTAAGAGTTTATACCCAAACAACATGAATGCTCCTCACAAGAAAATCACCAGTTCTTAACAGTGAAAACTGCTCTCAAGAAGCAGATTGCTCTTCCATTCAAGTCCAGGAGAATTCCACAGTCCTATCAGGACAGGCCTCTCCCACCTCATTGTGCCTTTACTCGAACTGACTACAACAACTGAAGCTACAGTAAAACCTATAGCCTGAAGTGTCTCTGCTTTTCTAACATCCCAAACCCCATCCACTCCTTCCTGTGTAACACCCCAGGCAAGGGGAGCTGCTCCAGCTGCAGCCTGCCCAGAGCCCAAGCTGCTGGAACTCAACACTTGCCTTCACTGTATCTTCCCTCATTAAGAGGGATGCCTCCCATCACAGAGACAAGTGTTCTGTGGGAAGGCTACACCACCTCAGCAGTAGCCCTTGGGTCAGCTGAAGGAGATTTAAGTAGTTTTAGGGGAAAACAACTTGCACACAGGATCCAGTGGATGCTTCTCCCCTTAATGCCCTTTTTTCTCTGGCTCATAGGATTTCCAAATGTAGATTAAGAACATCTACCAATCTTGTTTTACCTCTGTCTTCAATTTCTTTGGGTTCTTCAGCCTTCTGCATGGATTTTGCAAACACTTTGTCACTCAGTCCCTTAGGGATTCTACAGAAGATAAAACCAGCAATAAAAGATTGTTGTTACACAAACTGTGACCACCTCTGAGAAGCCACCAGACTCTAGCAAATCCCAGTCCTCTGTCAGCATCAAAGCCACAGTCTTTGCACCAAAATATTGCAATACTCTTATCACTGGAGTTACTGTGCTCATGTGCTATATGAGAGAGAAAATGTAGCACTTAAACCTTGAAATCTCAGTCCTCACAAGGCTGGTGAGTGAGCTTTGCTAAAACTGGCCCTGGTCATTCTCTGCACATGCACGAAGACCCAGGCATATCCAGCCTTGGTATTACCCAACATCAAGGAGAGATCCAAGCATGCAGTGTTGCTGCCCAGAATACCAAGATAATGGTAATTCTAACCCATAGTTTAAGAGGCAGCTTTCCAAAAGTGAGAACATTTTTAATTTGCTGGTAAACTGCTACTTGGCCAAATCTCCAGCCCTTATAGCTAAGCCAGATAAGCTGTGGCAACACAACTGTGTGCTGTGTGTGGCAGCACAAGGGAACTTAAGCAAGTCAGGAATGGAATCAAATTACAGCAGAGCCTCATCAACCCTTTTTTCCCCCTGTAACATATTGGACAGATTCAGGTACCTTATTGCTGAGAATCTCTTGGCCTTGGCTTTATCCAGAAATTTTTTGTATTTTGCAATCTTGTCCTCCAAAGCCTTAAGAACTGCTTTAGAGCTCTCTTGGGCACCTGGTGCAGCCACCTGCAATTCCTCCTCTCCCGGATCCTGATGTTGCTCATTCTCCTCTTTCTCCTCTTCCTCCTCCTCCTTCTCCTCTCCAGAGGAATCATTGTCTGTGTCATCAAAACCCGGCACATCGACAGGAACCAGGTCTTCTTCTGAGAACTGAGGTGCCACATTAATCCTGCCAAAGTTCTGCCGAACATGGGACATGAGCTGCCTGATTTCAGTGTTTGTGTTGTTTCCTGCTTCTGGCTCCACACCTAATGCCACCGACTCGGAGACTTTCTCTTCAGTATTCTCTTGGCTGGATGTCACAGATGCGTCCAACACAGGAGGCTGAGAGGAAGAGCATCATGGATATATTATCCCCAAAGTCTGTCCCACCATCTTCAGGAACTATTTCCATTTTCTCTCTTTGGAAAAAGCCTAAGATGACACGATTACTGACATTTCTGGTAGTCAGTGATGGCTCAGACATCTCTGTAAAGAGCACTGCTATCTGGTTCTCACCAAATTCAAGTGTCACCAGAAAGACCAGGCTTGGGCAGAGCCCAGGACATGCATTGCCCAAGTCTCACAGCACTCTGGGAAAAGCAGCAGTGAATACCATTAGGAAAATCAAATATGTGGGAAGAGGAAGCACAAGCATCACATTCTCACCTGGGGACCTGGTTGACCTGGTTCTGCATTCGGTGGCTTCACAAAGAAAGGGATTCTGCCCCTCTGCCAGTCATTGAGAACCATCTTGCTCACAGTCTGCAAGTCAGGCTCACCACCCTGAGAAAACACAGGAACAATTTATGTCCGTGTTTGCAGTGCACACAGCCCTCTTATGCCCTGTAAGCAATAGAAACATTCCCATTTCCAAGGTTCAGAACAGGCCACATGCTCTTCCAGCCTGCAAATGCAGGAAGCTGTCGCACCTTTAGCAGTTTTCCAGTTCTAGCAGCAAGCTTCTCAAGGAAGTCTTCTGTATCTGTCCAGGAATCAATTTTGTATGTCTTCCTGATGTACTCTGCTTTGGCTCTTTCCAGCACGGCACCAATATGGTCTTCAGGGCTCTTAATCTTTTCAACTTGAACCTGAAAAAGCACGTTAGAGGATGAACCCTTGGAAGCATGCAGACATTCCTCTGAGACCATCACAGTGACAACAGGAAAGCTTTCCAGCCTCCAGTGCAGACACATACCACTCCCTTCAGCACAATGTCTGTCTCTGAGTCTCCTGAGGGATAAACAACCCCAGGGCAGTCAATGAGAAAAATCCGCCGCATCAAGGTGATGTATTGCCACACCTGAAAGAGATCAGCAGTTCCCCATCAGCACCTTCCACACAATCCTTATTGTATTTTTGAAGACCAGAGTCAGGGAAACAGAGCCTGACCCAGCATTTGGATCAGGAGAGCACAAACAGGGAGCAAGGGAAGCTGAGTGTTCCCATCACAGCACTGCAGTTCAGGAGATTGGGAATTTAGCAATGCTGCCAGAGCAGTGGCTCAGAGCAGGGACTGTCCATTAGCCCCTCCTCAGTGTCACAGAGCCTGTGCAGGTCAGTGGAGAACTTGACACGGTCATTAGGCTGATTTCATATGAATTCTGCCTTTGACCACACTTGTATCTTTAACACAGGGATGTTCCTACCTTTGTTTCCCCTGCAATGGGGGCAACGTTGCAGACCTTCTTGGACCGCAGGGTATTGATCACTGAGCTCTTGCCAACATTGGGGTAACCAATGAATCCCACACTGATCTGCTTCTTGTCAGAGTGTAACTGGTGAGAAATAACACATCCTTTTACATCTTGGGGTGAGGAACAGAATTACCACTGCAGTCCTGAACCCCAAATGCTAACAAAGCAAAAGTCCACACAGTAACCACCCCCAACCAACCACAGATCCCCAAAATTGTTTTGTACCTTTCCAAACTGCCTTAGGAGCTGTATGAAAGCACCTTTGCCAAATGGGTTTGTGAGGCTCGCATGGAAAGCGAGCGTTGGATACTCCTGGGAAAGGACAGCAACCCAGCGCTTCTGGAGAGGCAAAGGGGACCAGGTTAGAGACTCTGGGCTGGAGAGTGACACTGTGTGCTCAGAGAGGAGGACACAGCATCTGCATTGGGCTCACAACTGCAATTGGCCATGAATATTGCTAGAGAAGAACCTTTGAAGCACTTCCCCAACCCAACAGCTAAAAGCACTGAGTATTGTTTGTATAAAAGACAAACAATTTCCCCAGAACGCCTTCACTGCTAGCTAAAACTCATTAGTTTAATAACATAAAGCAAAACCAGCTGGGGTGGATATGGATCCTGGGCAGACTAACATTTAGCATACTCTGGAGACAACAGCTGAACTGTTAAGTCCAGACAGAGGAAGTAGGGAATTTGTGGCTGGTGTGTGTTGCTCAACTTGGCCAAACTTGGACAGATTTACATGGTAATTGTTACTTTTATTGCAGGCAAGTAGAGAACTCACAGTGCCCCAATTGCAGTACACCCTTCCAGACCAGCATGGGGACTGGCACAGAACTACAGCACAGCTACAACAGGAACAAAGAAAGTCCATGGAATAATAGGCAGGACTGTGCTTACAGTGGCCCAAGTAGGAACGAGATCACATTTGTTCAGGACAAAAATGAGATGTTTCCAGTGCTTCTCCTTTTTAAGGTAAGATTCCACGTGAGGGGAGCGAGTGCCTATGGGATCCCGGGCATCAAGAACTTGAACAACAACATCTGATGAATCAATCACCTGAAAAATAAAAAATTCACACAGAAGTAAAGGATTTTGCAGAAAGAAAAATATCTGTACTTCCCAAATGAAAACCAGTCATATTTGAAACTACATCATTAATTTAAAAACCTTGTATCCTTCCCAAACTGCTACTTCCCCACAGACTAGTGAAGTTCGGACTAACATCCCTTGATGCTCCACTCTCTCCTTTCCTAAATCCCCTCCAAATTTAGCCTGGATAGCTGAATTACTTTTACCCATTCTTATGCACCAGGGAAAGAAAACACTACACCCAGATGGGAAAAATGAAGTGCTGCAGCACACAAACCCCCGTGTTTGTCATCGGCAACAGCTCCCTTCTACCATTTCATAATGCATCAGGGTATAAAGGATGTTTTCTGGATCAATATGAAACACACAACCAAGCAGGAACCTGCTGTTAGTCCACTAAGTAACTACAGCAGGGAGCTGTCATTTTACAACTTGCTTCAAGCCAAGTGAATTTGTTTCACAGCTTTTTCCTGCAGTTTTGGCAGCCTCTTACTGAAATCTGTTTTGCTCAATCATTCCCAGTGCTTTTAGATCCAAATGAAAAGGTTTTAAGCTACATTCAGAAATTCAGAGCAAAAAGTCAAGCAATTTCACACCTAAGAGTCACTTAGAGCACATAAACTGCTCATACCACCCTGATTCACTCAGTCTCCATTTCTCTGGCAGTCATGGTGGCTCTTGGAGAACTGAGGGTCAGAGCTCTCCCGAGATGACCCCATCATCATGCCAGATGTTTTTAGCTTAAAGAAACTTAAGGGAACCTGCCTCTTTTACTTGTGGTGAAAACCCAGGAATCCAAGAGAAACTTACACCTTCACTCTGCCAGTTCTCTTCTAGATCATGTATTTTAAGAATGTTTGTTCCTGTAGGACAAGAGCTCAAGAATCAAGCTCAGTCAGGCAGAGATTTGGAAATGAAAATCTACTCTCTTTGAGTTTTTCTCATTGTTGCTGTACAGGATTTTAATGCTGTGCTCAAGCCCCCATCTGTGTAAAGGCTGACAGATGTGACTGCTGCAAATTCCAAGTACCATTTACCTTGTAGAGCTCACCCCAGATTCTTTTGGACTGTCCTTTCTTAAAGATTTCCTCTTGTGCTTCATCCCTAGAAGACATCACCAGAAACATCAGTAACCAGATACAGGGTCAGGGTCTTCTTCTCTTCTCTACAGCCATTTACAGACAAAAGAGGGGACAAAGGCCAAGTAATAGTTGGTATTTAGCCAAAATCCCATATTCTGCTAATCTCCTTTTCCTTACTCCTCACACAGTAACAACATTCATGGAGGTACCAGATACTTCTTTAAAAACAAGGCTGGCTTTTCATACACTTGAACAATGAATCATTTTTCCTTTCCAGTCACCTTACACCAGTGTCCTCCGTCACCAGGTCTCGGTCCTTGCCCTGGTCATAAGACTCTGACAAGGCCTCAGCATTCTCCACCAGAGATTGCACATCACTTGCAGACAGAGTTGGTCTTTTCCTTTGTGATTTGGGGCCAAACGTTGTTTCAAATGTTTCCGTGTCAAGAATGTGAACTCTGGAGGTCTGAGGAAAAACAGGTTGGTAAAAAAAAATAAACCCCAAGCACCATTTTTTCCATCTCTGGTGACACACAGGGAAGGAGCCCTGAGTTCAGCACAACCCTGGCAGACCCTAACAAGTGACAGGCACTTCCCTAACAAAGTTTGAGTTTTCCAGCTCAAGCTTTGAGAAACACAAGAGTGGATATTTAACAAGCAATAAAATATTCTGCACTTGCCAACAAACCATGCTTCAATTCTTCCACCATAAATGCTGTCAAATGCAATTACAACCACCGTGATGAAAATTTAGCTGCTATCTTTGATCATGTCCTATTTTTGTAACAAGAGCACAAATCTCGCCAAATTCTCAGATTTTTGTCAGGGATAATTACAATCAAAATTGTAGATTTTAAAGCCTGCAAGGAAAGCCAGCTTTTCTTTGGAACACCAAACAATCCATCACTGAAAGCAGCAATTTGTTTTTGTAATGCATGTTTTAAGACAACGTTTTCCCTAATTTAAATAACGTTCTTATGACATGAACTTAGAAAGTTTCCATATGGCAAAATAGCTACCAAGAGGCCCAAAAGAATTTTAGACACCATGAAAAAATATGGCAGTAACTAAAACTTGATGTACTAGAAATGAAGGCTGAATGAACAAGAATTTCTGCTACAGGATAAAACACACGTATTTGAGTTCAAATTCATCACACGAGTGTCTGCAGTGCAGAGCAGCCTCAAAAAAGGCCCAGGAGCTGTTAGAGGCATTAGAACATCAGCTGGCACACTAACCTATCAGAAATTAGATCATACTATGATAATATCATAACCTATCACAGAATCATAGAAGGCTTTAGGCTGGAAGGGCCCTTAAAGCCCATCTCATTCCATCCCCTGCCACGGGCAGGGACACCTTCCACTATCCCAGGTTGCTCCAAGCCCTGTCCAACCAGGCCTTGGACACTTCCAGGGATGGGGCAGCCACAGCTTCTCCAGGCACCCTGTGCCAGAGCCTCCACACCCTCACAGGGAAGAATTTTTGGAGTAATTTCCTATTGGAAAATGATAATTTTTATTAGATAATGTATCTTTCTTCGCCATCACACTCGATGCCCAAGGTGACAGGGAATCAGAACCACCCTTCCCCAAGGAATCCACTACAGCTGCCCCTCCTAAGGCTTCCAGAACCCAGTATTTCCCCAGAGTGAGCAGAGACAGCACAACTGTGCACAGGTAAATCACCATCCTGGCAGCCCTGTGTGCACACCTGCACAGCGAGTGATACCCACGTGTGGTTTGATCCGGTCATAGAACAGGGACATGGGCAGCTTCTTTTGCTTCATGATCACCCTGTAAGGATCTTTCATCACAGTCTCCATCTCCTCCTGGAATTTCTGCAGGGATGATTGCTTGATCACACGAGTATTTCCTGCATGTGAAAAAAAAAAAACATTACACCTGGCCATTCCTGATCTTAACTGCTCCAAAGACCCTGGGGACACTAATAAAACATGAACTTTCCATCCAGGATCAAAAATACCAGTGACAAACCCAGAGGGTTTTACTTGAGACCAAGCCCAGATAGCACAAACAGGCAGCCAATCCCTTTATTTCCCACCATTTAAAGGAAATTTTAAAAGCATCTCTAGGACACTTAACAGCCATACACATGGGCAAACCCCAGGGAATGGCCACAGGAGCCAAAATAAGAACCCTTAAGGGGGTGTGTGGAAAGCAAACCCCCAAACCACAGGTAGACATGAGGGCTGACAACAGCAGGGGTCCCTCACCTTCCCTTTCAGCACCTGTCCCACACAGCTCTGACCACCATTCTGACACAAACACCTTTCAACACACAAAGCTCAACACTTTTTAAGCTTGCTGAATCTGGAAGTTGGACAAAACTCACCAAACCATTTGATATTTGGTTCCACTCTTGCAACTGTGCCTGGTGCCACCGTTGACTGATACTGCAGAGGTTTAATCACTTTGCCATGTTTGTTCCTAAGGGAGAAATGAAGACATCAATCAGTCCACACGGGCAGCATTAACCCCTCCAGCCCTTGTGTGTACCAGACCAGAAGCAGGGCCACAAACTGCACAGAGACCCTTCACCTACAGTTGGCTCTCCTGTGCACTCCGTGTGGGTGAGTTAATCCAAGCCTGAGCAGCAGTGATGGCAGTCACAGCCCTTGGTCTCACTCCAGCCTGGCCAGACCTTCCCTGCATCTGGTTGTGTCAGCCCAGGAAGGGCTCATGGGGCTACAAAAGCTATCAAGTACCATTTTCTAGCAAATCCCACCGCGTTCCCTCATGGAGCCTTTTAACCAGTTCTGCTCACCAGCTCTGCAGGACTCATCAACACAGGATTCACAAGATGAGACCTGGTTTGAATTCAGCAATATTTCAGAATCCCTCCTCCCCATCTGCTCTCCAAACAGTGGGAGATTTGGCAAAAGAACCCAGAAGTGCTGATGTGAAACAGGACTCTCAGAACTGCCATGGCACACACACGGTGGGTGTCACTCCCCTGCCAGCGATCCCTGAGCGAGGCACTGAGTGTCCTGCACCGGGTCCCTCCCTGGGCCACAGGGGGACCTTCTGTGAAGACGCTCAGGGGAGCTGGGGTTCTTCAGGCATTTTGGAGGGGAGCTTTTAAGCTATGCTGCTGTGGGAAGTTCGGGAATTCTGAGTGTTTTGGGTCTCATCACATTCCAGGCAGATGCATCAAGTGTTTCGCAGTTGTATTCCTGGTACCTCTCTGGGCCGCTGAGAGCTCGGGATGAGGCTCCCCAGCTCACGGGGTTACAGAGCACACCACGGAGTGACACCGTGCCAGTAACGAAGCGTTTTGTCGCCTGTCCCTAGCGCGGCCCTGCCCGGCCGGTACCGGGAAAGGCGGCCCGACCCACCGCCTCCACGGGCCGGGCCGCGCTCACCTGCGCTCCTTCTGCCGGTACATGTTGAGGCGCCGGATGGTCGCTCGGTCCCGCATGTTGTTCCCTCCCTCGCCCCCGACGCGATCTGCGGAGACAAGAGAATATCAAGCCCCTGTCCGATCCGGTCCTGCCCGGCCCGGCCCGCGGCCCTGACCGTACCGGGGTTGGTGCTGGCGCGGGAGGGGTTGATGGAGCAGCGGCCCTTGTACCGCGGCTTCACCATGGTGGCGATGTCGGTGCCGGGACGGGCCCGGAGCGCTCGGGACGGGCCGGAGACACGCGCGAGGCGCTTCCGGTGCGCGGCAGCGTGTGACGCATTTCCGGGAACCACCTGGCGGCGGCGCAGGCGCAGGCGGCATCTCCGGGCAACCACAAGCGGCCCCGGTTGCCAGGGCAACGCGTGGGCTCGGCCTGCGCCCTGCACCCCCCGCTCGACCCCCCCCTCCCGGGGTCCCCTCGTGTCCCCCCGCGTTCCCCTCAATCCCCTCTGTTCCCCATGTGTCCCTGTGCTCCGTGTCACTCCCCGTCTCCGGTGCCCGCCCCCGGAGCGCTGCGGTCTGCGGGGTGGTTCGAAGGCCCGGCGGGGGCGCTGGCACGGGAGCCCCCATTGTTTGGGAACTGGTGTTTGTTCGCAGACACATAATGGGAATAGCTCGGGAAAGCGGCCGTAACGCTCCCTGCCACTCGCTGATGGATGGGCGCTGCTGGTGGGACACTGGGGCGGCTGGAGGGGCACTGGGGGCTTCTGCAGGGCACTGGGCTGCTCGTGGGACACTGGGGCTGCAAAAGGGCACTGCCCCAGCAGCAGAGACTCAAGTACAAGGCAGTGCTGGTGGGTGTTTACAGGCGCACGGGGCTGTTCTTTCTGGGTTACTGGCAAAGAATTTTAAAAATTAGCAGTAACAGCATTGGTGTTTCTATGTGCGTGTGAAGAATTGCATGGACAGTGCACTAACAAATCGAATCTCTGCGAGTTCTGTGTCCAAATCCTAAGCCCACATTCGTGTTACTGCCAGATTTTTAATAGCAATTTGAAAGCTCCTCACCTAGGGGAAATGAACAAAGCTGCACTGAAACAGTGTTAATTGATACCAGAGCCTGGGCTAGGGCCAAGCTCAGCACCTTGGGGAATACTTCCCCAAAACACAGCTCTGGCCCATCCTTCCTAAACACTTATTAGCAGCAGAGCGTTCCCAGCCAGTGCAATGTCCTTCTGGTGCTGCTAATGCTCCTTTAAACCCAGAACAATAACAGAGCTGCTGGGATTTTGTTCTTTTAATGATTTTCAGTGTTTTGCTGTGAGGTGTAGAGTCCCTGCTGTATAAGGGAGCCATGATGAGTCAGGCCTTGGGACATGTTTTGTAAGACGGAGTCTGGAGTTGGAGGCTGTTTGGCTTAAGCCTACACGTTCTGGTTTTTCTCTTAATAGAATTATCTGTGCCTTGGGCATTGAAAAAGTACACATTGATGTGGGCATAAAAAATCAATTCCAAATTGTAGATAATTGTTTAAGCTATCAGACTTGAGGCTCATGTAGAAGAGTTTTCCCGGGACAAGTGTGTTTTCTATTAGAGTCAATATCAATCTGTCAGAAGAGCCTTTTGATTTTCAAAATTTTAGACTAAATAGTTGAGTAATACTTGCTCTGCTCTCCCCCACTCTTTCTTCCTTTCCCTTAAGAAAACTCCCTCTTTATTGTTAGCAAGAGATCTTGGGGTGCAGCCAGAAACTCACCATCTCTTTTTGTGAGAGAACAGACCCAGCCAGCTTTGGGCAGGAGGATGTGGCAGGGGGATGCCTTGGGGATGCCCCCAGAGTTGGGTGCTGAATTCTCAGCGTTGGTGGGAGGGCTCAGGCCCTTTACTCAGCCATGCTTACAGCACGCCTCACACCCCCATTGGGGTGGGCTACGAGCCTGGATTTTCTGTCATAAGAAAAGATCCTACTGATAATGTGTGGGACCTACATTCAGACTGGCACCTTCCTGCTGGGCTTCCCTTATTCTCACATGTTCCCTAACACAAATTCCATCACTGGGGCCAGCAGTTGGTGTTCAACTTGCAGCATCCCTGAGGCTGTGGCTGTCTGTTGTGTATCTGATAACGTGCGAGTCAGATATTTTGCTCCACTCAACTGATGTTTTGTTGCTCAAACACACTCACAGCTTTTCCTTTGCTATTGATGCATGCCCCCATTTCAATCTTTAGCTTTTTCTTGTTCTGTTACCATTGGCTGCAGCAAGACACTGTCTGTGCCAAAACCAGCCAGGACAACAGAGCCACAGATTGTTTGTCCATTTGCCTCTGCTATGTGGCCTCAGCTCCTCAGCACCACTGCCCCAACCAGAGCTGAAATGAAATAATTTTGAGCTTTATGTGGCCTCATCTTTGTCAGATCCCAGTGAATGCGGTTACGCGATGCCATCACAATGACTCATTCCCATAATTACATATGTTCTGAGGGGTTATTCCCATTGTATTATTAAAAACTATTGATGTTGGATTCTTGGCAGAGACTGTCTTCCTTGTATGATCTACAGATTTTGTCAATTAAATGAAGGAAAAGTAGATTTCCAAGAGCTCAGAACAAGACTGGACTTGCACTCTGAGCCCTTTTTCAGTGTGCTATTGAGCTCCTCTGTTTTAGTTAACAGGATAAAGCAGCATCAGCCATCTCCCTCTATTGTGGCAGTTCCCTGCAGAGCACAAGAATGCAAGTGGATTTCGTAGCTCATGTTCAAAATCACAGCAGAAGATATTGTAGGCAGTCTATCAGTACAGTGGCTTTCCCAGCTCAGTTCCTGAGGCATGGCTTCCCAGGGATACAGCTGGCAGGAGCAGGAGGCAGGGCTCCTTGGCAAAAGGTTTCAGGTGTGACAGCTCTTGAACAGGAAAAACAAACTGATCCTGGATTATTGCCTTGGATCTGGAGTTCCCAAAATGGTAACTGAAAGCAACAGGGGAAGTCTGGAGGGATGAGAAAACCGAAGTCAAGAAAAAAAGCAAAAAGGTATAAGAGGACTTTGAGAGCCCAGGCTGAGCTGTGTCAGTGGGATCGAGCCCTTGGAGCATGCAGTGGGCTCAGAGCTGTGCAGGCTGCAGAGCCCTCAGCTTCATTCTGGGAACATCCACCAGCACTGCAGATCTGGCATTCACAGCACTCTGGAAGCTAGAGCAGTTAAATATGAATGTTTTCTTATGGTTTGATTTGAACAGTCATGAAAAGTAACTTCTGCCCTCACAGGCTGGGCTCCTCTGTGGCACAGGAGGGGCTGTGGCCTCTGAGGCCTTGTCAGTGCCTCTAAACCAGCGCTTTACCTCAGGCTGTAAATAACAATATAACAATAAATAACAATACCTGGCTGCCTCTTTTTTCCTGCTCTTCACAAATCATGAGATTCCAGCAAGCAGCTCCATACAAACTATGCTTTGGCATTCAGTTGGGTGTGATGTATTACCGTGTACATAAATGCCATCAGTGTGGTTTATTTATGGCGATTGTTCAAATAAAGTGGTGTTTCTGTAATTTTAATAAAGTTTTTTTAAACCATGATGCCTATCATCTCTCTCTGTGAAGTCTACTGACTTCATAAAATCTGTAAATATATATCTGAACCCCTTTTAGTGTTCTCAGACAATGTAATCCAAACAACAGTTTTGGAGATAACCTATTTCACTATCCTACTCTGTTTCCTTTAATCAAAGCTAAGATTTCTCCTGAGTGAGAAATCATTTTAACATAAACATGGGCTAAGGAGTATATACATTGCCTCCACCTCTCTGGGGGTGGAAAGTCAGTGAATCACTGTGTAAGGAGTGTGTGTGCACACATTTCATTGACTGTAGATGATGAAAAATACAGATTTATATTACCCAGAGGGGGTTAAGAATGTGATAAAACCAACCTGTGTTTGGTGACATTCATCTGCTTTAGCTTCTAAATCTCAGCAAATGAGAGAGAAATTAAAGTTCCAAACCCACAACTGCAAGCTGTCCATTATTCCTGGTCCCTTGTTCCCCCATGGCATGGGATGGATTGCTCAAAAGCTGAGGAAACTGGCTAGAAACCATCCTGCAGATTCTGAGTTGATGGAATTCTGTCTAGTGAATAACACCAGGTTGTTCAGCAGGGAAAATGAAGCTGTTTTCTGTGCAGTAGAGTTCCTGACAAAGGATCTCTGTCTTTCTGTCCATCCAGCAGCTGCTTCTGTTCACCCAAAGCACAGGGTGGGAATACATGCAGGAGTTGGAGCAGCAACATTCCCATCCATGATCCATGTTGGTTCCTTTGGCTGTCAGATGTAGGCAGAAGGCTCTCAGATCAGGCTCACTCTGTCTGTGGACATTTTTGATTAGTTGGGATTTGAGTCCAGTTTTGGTGAATAAACAAATGAAGCTGGTTCAGCAAACCCATTTATTGATTTATTTGTTCAAAGATGCGTATTTTACAGTGATGCCATGGAGAAAACACCACAACAGAGTTATTTAGTGCGTGGAAAGAGAGCATTCACATGTGTGTGAGCTGAGGTGACATCACCCAGCTAAGGACATCTCAGCTTGGACTGGGGAGCTCAGCGTGCAGTTCACATTGGTCAAAGGCAAAATGTTCCTAAATTCATAACTAAACTAGCTCTCTGGGAGTGGGAATAAGCACAATTCTTGAGCTGATTCAAAAAAAGAAAATAAATTGGATTTATTTTTTATATTTCCCCCCCTAATTGTTCTAAAACAATTTAATTTTAAAATCACCCCTACTGAAAAATCTTGGATAGTCTTAATATGCGTCTCAAACTTCCTGTTGCCTTTGTCCCTTTTTCTTCCCATTTTGCTGTGAAAAAAAGAAGAAAGTAGGGGAAAGGCTATAACAGAAAGAAGTTTGTCAGTTTTTCTAATAATCCCTAGAGTTCTCTAAAATAGGTTCTGTTGATTTATTATACGCAGTTGTGCTAATAGTGCCAGGAGTTACTATAGGGAATCAAGTCATTACCAGAGCCTCATACAGAAAACTTTCCTAATGCACTCTCTTTTCCTTAATCCTCGCTGAGAACTACATGGGGATATGGCAGCAGGAGGGAGGCAGAGCGAGTGAGGGAGCTGAGGTTCACCAACGGGTGACTGGTGGGTGCTGGTAAAAGTGGAAGGGAAAATGGTTCTGCTTACGTGCAATGCCATGGCACAAATACTTCTCTCACAGGCTAGAAAATAGAGTAAGATTGGAACATTAGGCTGAGAAACTTTCAGAAATCACATGAACGTGATCTGTAAACAACTCAAAGGATGACTTTTAAGAACCTCTTTCTCCCCCTGCTTGGTATGCTGGTCATTTATCATTGTGCTGAAATGGAATCCCCTTTCAAAGACGTAACAGCTTCTTGTTTACTTAAACACAAAGTGGACGATGGGCTGAAAGGTTTTTCTGCCAGCAGAGCAGTCACAGAGAGCTTGGTACAGCTCCGGAGCTGAAACAACTGTGCAGCTTCCACATCCTGCACTGAGCCCAGCCAGCCCTGGAGTGGCTGGGTGAAGGGAGTTTGGCTGTCCTGTGACAGAGCTGAGTCCTCAGTGGGTGCCATGAGCCACAGGAGAGAACCAGGGCTGTGGGTGTGGGCAGGTAACCCCTCGAAGGGACAAGGAGCTCTCTCACAGGCTACCCTGCACACCCGTTGGCTCACTCTGCCCTCCAAAACCACAGAGCGGAGGGTGGTATGGAAATGAGTACAGAGAAGACTGGATCCACCAGGGTTAGTTTGGGGTGAGGTTTCCCCTGCCCTTTGCCCTACCAGGGGAGTTGGAGCTCCAGCAGCATGTCCCTGATCCACCCTGGGCACATCTCTGTGAGCCATAGCACCGTCCCTCAGGGTCAGAGAGTTTTTGCTGAATTCTCGAGAAATTAAATGTGTCTCTACATATTTATATAGAGAAAGAACATCTTAAAATACCAGGGCAGTGTGTGGTGAGACAGCCAACAGAAGAACTCCCTGAGCAGAGCAGGCGGTGTTCCCATGCATCCCATGTGGCGCTCGCTAGGTCTGTCTTGCATAGTCCTTGTCCTGGTTCCTCTGGTGTCAGCTCTTGCAGAGCAGGAGAATCCAGGGAATTCCAGCCAGTGGGATGCAGAAAAGTAGCTTCTACCCAACTTAAAAATTTGTCTCTCTTCTGCACGACCTGAGCTGTGCCTTCCCCCTCCCACCCGCCTCCCTCCTGCCACATGCCAGGGTGGTGTCCAGACCAGCTGTGCCCAGCCCGGGATCGTCCCACGGCTGTGACTGTCTGAGCAGAGTCACAGTGTTTCACCAACCTGCAATTTGGTGTTACCCTTCATTTCTCACTCTGCTGTGTGTTAACTGGATCCTTCAGCAGGGAATTCCTCGGGGCTCAGCGGGGTGCAGCTGGGGTCCCTTGTGCAGGACGGCTGATTTGTGGCTGCAGTGCAGCTGGCAGCATTTTCTGGGATTTTCTTAAAGCTTTGGTGAGTTTCCCTTCCACAACTGAGTCTCTGTCCTGTGGGACACCAGCCTCCATAGGGGCCAAGGTATGAACCACACACTCAGGAAACTGGTTGTCATTTTGATTTTGTTGGTTTGTTGTTTTTTGGGTTTTTTTTAATTTGAAATAATTATTTGAAGCAGATTCAGGGCAGATACCACTGACCTCTTACCACAAACTTTTAACATGTATTCGCAATGATAAAGTCATACAGCTTAAAACACAAACTAAGGGGTGGGGGAAGAGAAAGAGGCCACTGCTCTGTATGTGTCTGGGTCCCAGGTCAGGGAGAGTGGCCATGGGGGTTCAGTCTCATTCCCTGGCTGAGTGGGGCTGCGCTGGAGCCACATGCTTGGGCTCCAGTTGAGGCCTTTCATCATGAAATCAGTCCCTTGGCTGGGTCCCCCACTGGCTCATGCTCCACTTCTCCTCCCTGCAGTGTCCCCACAGAGCCCTGGGGCCGTGGGCTTTGCCTCCGTGTGTGCTCCCACTCCTCAGCAGCGTTCCTCCACAGTCCTGGGCGGGGTGTGTGTGCAGCCTCCTTAAGTATTATGTGTGTGGCCTCTGTTGATCCGTGGGTCAGTCTGGAGTATACATCTGTCTCTGGACATGTGTACATGGTGTAGCAGTGCTCTGTTCAATAAAGCTTTCATATACATAGCAGCAATGGAGTCTTGCCATCAGGTGACACACAGGGCCAGCTACTGGGCAGGGCTAGCAGCCGTCACAGGCACTGTGGCCCCTCTCTGTTTGTTCTTCCTCTTCTTGGTGCCAGACTTAGTGTCTTTGGTCTCTTTCCGATTTCTATTCCCATTATCTTGCTTTCCTTGCTCTTCCTTTTTCTTTCTTTTCCCTGCAGTAAAGCAAATGGGCAGTGTGAAGTGGAGCAAGGCATCAGGGAACAGGTCGGCCATGTCCGCCTTCCCCATCAGGGAACAGATCGGCCTCCACGACCACCACTGCTCAGAACCATTTCCCCTCAGAACACTCAACACAGCTGCAACCCTTGTCCATTCTATAACAAGACAACCAAACCACCCTATATCCTGAAGACACTCTTAATTCCTGGGAAAAACAAACCTAAGCATTCTGGTAGAGAAGACAACTCCCAGCAGGCAGCCCACAGGCTCGCACCCTTGGCTGCTCTCTGGCCAGAGAAGAAGCTAAAACAGCTGAAACCTGTGGCACACACTGCAAGCTGTGCCAAGGATCACCCCTTGGGGGCTGTTCCCCTTGCACCTGCAGCTCTTCCAACTGCTGTCACATCTGCATCCCCTGCACTTCAGAGGGGTCAGGAGCTGCACAACACATTTGTGACACTGGACAGTTGGCTGACTACTTGTGCCTGACCCTATACAGGGTGTGGGGAGGGATGGCAAGACACTCCACCTCTGCTCACCTTCGGGGCACTGGCTCTTCTGCACAGTGCATCGCCGCACCTCTGTGGTTGCAGGACACAGAGACACGTCCCCAGAGGGAGCCTGCAGAATCCGCCGTGTTCGGTCTTCGTTGCCCTTCTTGAAGCCACAGAGCTTCCTTTTCTTGGAGCAGGGTCCCCATGGCCCCCACTCACTCATTTCACATTGTGCTGCCAGATAACAAGAGAGCCCAGCTGTAACTCCTGTTCCTGGGTTGCCGACTCAGGCTATCCCAGAGCATACCATTGCATCTCTCTTCACCTTAGGCTTCAAGGGAATGTGTGTTTCCCCAGCAGCTTTCTAAGTCCCTGAGCACCCCATTCCTTGCCATGTGTTGTTTTTTGGGTCAGCACACCACACCACACACCACACCACCTCTGGGTCACAGTTCACAAACACCAGGGGCTGCTCTCTATCCAAGGCTGGCTCCCAGAGGGCTCTGCCCCACAAAGGGCTGTGCTGTCACCCCCCCGACACGGGTGCAATGAAGGGTTCAGTTCATCACCTAAACCCCCCTGCAGCACTACCCACGACCAGACACGCCGAGCACAGGGCTGGACCCGAGGCTGCTTACCAGGACTGCTGCACTCCATGGTGCCGTTGGCAGCAGCATAGCCTTCGGGGCATGTGACGTAACATCTCCCTTTGTGCAAATACAAACCTTCCTTACATTTTGTGCAAAAGTTTCGACTGAAACAGGACTCACAGTTCTCAATTTTGCATTCTGGGGAAAAAAAAAAAAACCAAACACCAAAGCCATCATGTAGTCCAATGTGAACAAAAGACTCATGAAGCTCCACACTGCCAACCAGAGCCCGGTCCTGGCTCCCCAGGGGTCTTGCAGCAGCCAGGGCATGTCTCTGAGCATCCTGCCAGGCTGGACTGTGCCACTCAGAAGTAAGTTTTCTTTGCACCATTCCCTGTGCAGGGCAGTCCTGTGCTGCAGCTCTCACGGCCTGTAGCAGCCACTGCCAGGACAGAATCAGGCAGGGTGGGAAAGTTTTGGGCTGCTGTTCAGCTGAGCATCAGTCAGCCAAAGGGGACGGTGAAAAGGATACAGTCCTGGCTCTGGCTGGAGCTACAGGACAGGCTGCATGGAAAGGGAGTTAGATGGAAACCTGGCCATGAGGGTGTTGTGCATGGACCTGCCAGGGGAGTGATCCCATGTTTCCGTGTCCAGCTCTTTCTGGTGCTCTGGCTACAAGATACAAGCCAAGGATTTCACTCAGAGCTGCCTGAGTCTGGTGAGCAGTAGAGAGAAGGAAAAGCGGCACTAAATGCCTGAAAGGATCTCCCTCGTCCCAGAGGAAATCAGTGGCAGTCTGGCAGCCCATAGAACAAAACTGCCCAGAGGTCCTGCAAGGTGCCACATCCACAGCATACCCATGTGGTGCTGAGAGGGGTTCTTGTCAGGCAGCCATGCCATGCTCAGCCTTGCCTCTCCCCTTCCATACGGCCACAGCACCCCCTGCACCTGAGCACAGGCACCTGCTGCCCTGCAGAGCACTGCCACCTGCCCATGCCCATTCCCTCCCAGCCCCACACTCACTGATGCACTTGTTCATGTCCGTATTGCGAAGGCCAAAGTATCCCAGTGGACAAGAAGGCAGGCAAATCCCAATTTGCCGGATATCGTTCCGCTCCAGAAGGATGAAGAGTTTGGGGGAGCACCTCAGGCACCCATTGAACTCAGAGCACAGGTCACAACCTCTGGCACAGCCCTGACTCATCTCGGTGCTGACTGGAAGAGCAGGAGAGAGGCAGTCGTTAGTGCCGGGCTCTGCAGGCACCAGCTATGACCCCAAATCACTAGCACCACTGGCAGAAAGGGCAGGAACGGGAACAGAGCGAGGGCCAGGGTCCTGCAGCACTGACACACTCCCAGCACTGCTCTGGCCAGACACCATGGCCCCATCCCTGATGCCCACAGGCGCCAGCGCTGTGCCAAGCATAAGCACGAGAGTCACGATAGTGGCCATGCTGAGGAGCAGGAGCCAGAAGCAGCCACCAGCTGTGCCCAGAGCCCCAGCACTGTCCACCCCAGCCCACTGCCTCCCAGCTGTGCCCATCAGCCCTGATGCCCATGTGGGGCAGACACTCACGATGGGCCAGTGCCCAGGGGTCCAGCACCTCCTGCTGCCTCCCTGCTCGGAGCTAGGAGTGCCTCCATGTCAAGAATCAGCAGCGACCAGAGCACACTGCCCTGGAGCAAAACTGTTTGACTAATTTCATCCATGCTGCATCTCAGGCTGGATCTCACTCTGACCCTGCCTATGTTAAACTCTCTCTGGCAGTCGGGAGGTGTCACTGCCCCCAAAACAGAGATATGTTCTCAGCTCCTACATTCAGTCCAAGAAAAATACTCAATCCCATGTCTTGTGAGTTTTCTGCTTTTAATTATCATATAAAATGCTGCTTGTTTTGAAACTAATCACATTCTTTGCAGGCTAGAATGCAGGTTATTTTTATTAGTTTATTATGCAAGCCATGTCCTTGTTTATAGAAAAGCTGTGTATTTAAAAGATGTATTCTTTTAAATATCATGTTTACTACATTTCAAAAAAGCAAGTGCAGAGCAGCACAGTGTTCAAGTGCCAGGACTAGAGGTAAGAGAGCCACCCTGTCTCCCCCCATGACCCAAGAGCCTGGCAGCCCCTGCTGCATGCCCCAGCCTCATTGCCAGGCCTGTGGGTGTGGGGGCTGCTGCAGCCTTGGGAAGAGACACCCAAGGCAGGAGGGTCCTCAGCCCCCAGATGCCAGGAGGGTTCACCAGTCTGGATTGGGGCCCTTTTGGCACTGTGGGCCCTGGCCCCTCTACACAGGGACCCAGCCACATCCCTCCTGCAGCGCTGGGTCCTGGTGCCAAGCTCAGCATCCATGGCAAAGGTATAAACTGGGCCCTCACTGGAAATTGCCCTTTATAGCATTAGCCATGACGTCAGGTTTTCCTTGTTCTCCCAGGGCTCGGCAGTTCCAGTTTTAATACAAAATCAATTTTATATAATTTAATTTAGAACAGTTTTAATGTAAAACAGTTCTAACACGAGCTTACATAAAGGAGGGCAAATGCCCATGGCTGGTCTTGTGCCAGTTCTGCCTGGCTGCCCTGCACAAGCCCCACCAGGGACCCTCTGGTCTGGAGGCACAGCTGACCCCCCTGTGACCTCACGTCACACTGCAGCTTGGAGCTGTGGCAGGTCAGGGAACATGGCAGTGCATGTCTGCCTGGGAGTGGAACTGGGGGAGCTCTGCGGGCTCTTGGGGCACCACAGGCCCTGCCCAACTCCATGCATTGTAAACACATTTACACCAGCATGACCCTCAAGGCATCATAAGAGGAAGTAGAGAAGAAAAGCATTTCATACATACTTCGTCTTTGTCTCTTGCCCTTCACCACTTTGTTGCTGCCTGTTAGATCCATCGAGCTTAGAAAAACCACCACCACAAGCAGTCCAAGCTGCATAGTAACTCTCCAGCGCTGCAGCCCCTCCGTCGTGGGGTGGTTGCTCCACAGCTGGGGTCTCTGCTGCCACTAAATCGCCTCAGGTGGGATCAGAGCTGAGAGTCTGTGCACAGAGCCGGGTCTGGGACCATATCCACAAACTACATCAGCGCCAGCGAGCTTAGGTAGCAGGTAACATGGCTCTACCTTCATCCCCGTCAGGAGTGCAGGAGCTTGGCCCTAATCCCATCGGGGGCTCGGCAGCAGGCGTTAGCTGCTCTCAGTTTCCAGGTATGCTGGCAGGAACTGCAAAAGAAGAGAACAGGTTAACCTGACAGACAGCATCGCTCCCACAATGGCTGGGGGTGAGCACAGGGGTTGTGGGGTGAACTGGGGGTGCCAGCAGGCAGCGGCATCCAGAGTGGTGTGGGAGAACTGTGCTCTGGCCTCATCCCTAAGTCCCTGCTGCTAATAATCAGCACCTGTCAAAATGCTCAGCACAGCTTTGCCATCTGCCAGTGCTGCAAACAGTTATAGCTGGAACTTGTTTAAAATAGAGTCAGACCCCTGGGCCACCCTCCCCAAGCGGCAGATGGCTGCTGCGGGTGCCAGGCACACAAGATGTTTCCCATCAAGTGGGCACCTCTGGGGCTGGCAGTCAAGCCTAGCAGGGAGTGAGCCTGCAGTCCCCAGCCTGTGCTGGGACTGTCTGGGGACAGGTTGGGATCCTTTGTGAGCTGCCCAAAATGCTGTGTTTCTGCTCTGAGGGAATTTCCAAACCTCCCATTCCCCAAAGCACAGGGCAGGGTCAGCACTGCCTGCACAGGGCCAGGTGTGGGAGCTGCTCTGCCCCAGGCTCACCAGGTCCCACGGTCCCCCAGCAGAGCCAGCCCAGCGTGGGGCAGTGAGCACAGCTGCACTGGGCAGGGAGTGGGGCTGCGAGTGCCACACTGCCCTCACCAAGCCATGGGTTGGAGTGGACACGTGCACAGCGGGACAGAGTGATGGGATGGCAACACCAGCAGGACAGGCTGGGCAGCAAACCAATGGCTCTATGTGAACTTCTGGAGAGAGAAGGGAAGCCCAGTTGCCTGATGGCCAGCCAGCACCTAGGACTCCACATGTACTATCCTTTCCTGAGAATGCCCAAGCCCTTGCTCCAGCTGCCTGCTTGACAGGGCATTTTCCCACCAGTTTTCAAGTGGTTCTCCCTGTGCCTGGTGTGAAGGAAGAGCAAGTTTCATGCTACATCAAGAGCTCTGGCACTGCCAAGCTGGGCCCTACTCCTCTCTGCAGCTGGCAGAGCAAACCACTGCCAACAGCAGGCATTTGGTAAGAATAAAGGCAACAACATTTGCCCTGTGAAGTCAAATGAAACAGAAAATTGCTTTAATCCCTTTATAATAGCTGCACAATCACCGATGCCCCAAACGACTAGTGGCGACAGTGCAGGAAGTGAGCCTGGGACCGACCCAGTCCCCAGGGGCTGGTCTCCTCCCTAGCCCACCCTGGGAGGGACCTGCTGAGAACCCACTGCCCCAAGCAGCCCCTCTGCTCCAGCCCATTTCAGGGTGGTTATGACCACACAGCAGAACACCTGGAGGGAAGGGGCTGCCCCAGCAGCAGGTGTGACCCGGGTACCGCTGAGCCTTGTGGCAGCACATGCCATGACACTGAGCTGCGCCCGGCGTCAGCACCTCCCGGCAGCACTGGCTCACCTGTGCCGGCAGAGCTGGTGGCCATCGGGCGCTGTGGGGACACAGCCACTGTCCCCCCGCCCTGCTGGTTCTGAACTTTCATCGTGCCCTTGCTGCGAGTGCCGGGGCAGGAGCCCAGCGCTCCCCATGTGCTTCTGGTTACAGCCCACGGCTCGTCCGCAGGATTTTCAAATAAATAATTAGTCACTTGTGTAAACACCAACTTGTTCTGCACTTCCAAGCCTGTTTGCTGCAAGCTGCTTTATAAGCACTGTCAAGTGCTCAAGCTGGGCTGCGAGAGTATTTATGGAGCAGGAAGCTCTGGAGAGCGGGGAAATCTCCGCAGCTCCTCTGCACCTTGTGCAGGGACCTGGGCACGGCGCCGAGGCTTCCCTGCGAGGTGGGGTCAGAAGGGTCCCTCCGGACAAGTGGTCTAGGACAGTCCGGCCACGCAGAGCACGGCCACAGAACCCTGGGGATGCGAGCACAACCCAAACTCTCCGCAAATGAGTGCCGAGTGCCAGCGGCTCCGGAGGGACCGCAGCGCTGCCGCCTGCTCCGGCGGCCCCCGGTTTTTAATTACGGCGGCTTTGCGGGTGAGGCGCGTTCACAGGAAGCACACACCGTGTTTACACAACACTCACAGTTTGGGCACAGTCCCCCAGCGTGGGGACAGCAGCAGGGATGGATGTCCGGAGGGGGCAAACACAGCCCCAGCGTGCCAAGAGCCAGCGTGAAGCTTGAGCCACCACCACATACCCTTGTCTCCGAGGGCTTGGGCAGTCAGGGCAGGAAAGTGCCACGGGAAACCTTGAGACCGCGGAACAAACCAAGCAAGCACACACTTTTTCCTCCTTGTTTCCTTGCCTGGGCTTGGCCACAGCTGCTCCCTCAGCACAGAAAGGCCACTGGCACTCTAGGTTCTGCAGAGTCAGTGTCATGGCAGGTCACTCATGATCCACAGGTCTCCAAATCCCCCCCATGAGCACCTGGGGGTCTGTAGTGAGCCGTCTGGCTGGACTGCCAGCTCTTCCCACCCTCACCACAGGACACGAATTATGATTCCTTCTGTCACTGCAACCATCAGTCAAGCTCAGGTTGCTACAAACAATTTCCAGTCTAAACATCAGCAGGATTTATGCCATTATCCCATCTACAGGAAGAATTTGGGGTAACCTGAATTGCTCTGAATTCATTTATGGAGAGACCTGGCCCCTGAATCTGAGATGACACTAAGCCTTGTTTGCAATTCAATCAGGATAAATTGCTCCTTGGGAGCTCCAATACAAACCAGAAAATGTAAACCATCCAGATAATTTGCCATTAGTCCTCCTACACACAAGGTGAGAAAAACCAACAATATATCCCCAGGATACTTGAGACCTAACCCACAATAACTATATTGCTGATATATTACCTCTTACTGAATGTACCAAGGATCCGAAATGTAAACGGGCTCTCCAAAGGTTTACTGAGCCTCAGAGAGAAGGACCAGATGCTGGAGGCAGGACAAACCTGGTTACAGCAGCCCTAGGAATGAACCCCTGGGAACTGCCAGGTCGCTGCCAACAGTCGGCTGGGCACCAGCTGTGAGGTGGGGAATTTGGGTTTCCTGGAGCTGGATAGGGAATTTGAATTTCCTCTCGGTAGTCAGTGAGGGGTGTGAACATGCAGAAACTGGCTTCCTGCAGGAGGAGTCATAGTTTTGCAGGGTCTCACTTGGGTTAGTTTGGTCCCACGTCTTCCAGCCCCGCACCAGGGGACAGCACCCGGGACAGACCACCCCAAGCCCTCCCAGCCCCAGGGCAGAGTCCGGCTCCAGAAGGTTGTGGGTGGCAGCAGCAGCTCTGCACTGCCGGCTCAGTCCCCAGCCTGCCTTTGTGGAGCTTTCAACAGGCCCCTCAAATACCAGTGATGGCACTTGGGTATCCATTGTGCCTGTTCTACAGGCACACAGGGATGTGCCCACGCTGAGCCTGGTGTCTGCTCTGCCTCTACCCTACTGTCTGCACTAGTGACCCCACGGCAGAGCTCCCTGCCTGCTCTGCCAGCCCCACCAAGGGAGGGAAGCAGCCAGTGCTGAAGGAGAGGGTTCAGGCCCTTGTTCTATTTGAGAAAGTCCCTCTCTTCTGCTGTGTTCCTGAGGGCTGTTTTCCTGTTGGCAGGGCTAATGCTCCAGGAGCAGCACTGTGAAACCCTCTGCAGTGGAAGGTCCCACCACGTTTGACTTGGCCATCACAGCTGCCACAGGGTGTCTCACGTCCCTCCAGCAAACATCTCTGCACATGCACAGGCAGAGCCACTTTGTTCTGCTTAATCCTTGAAGCAATAAAAGACGGCTGCATTAAGTCAAATTTCCGAACCAGAAGGTCTTCATTTGATATTAGATCCCAGTGCCAAGTTCTGCAAAATCCCCAACCCATAAACTTCACTGAAAAAATAAAATAATAAAGCCCAATCTGGCAGGAGAGCTATCCACAGCATTGTTGAGGTCTGACTTCTTCCACCAACTCCTGCACTGCATTCCCCCGATCCGCGGAGCTGTGCTGGGGGAGAGGCTGCTGCTCATGAGCACCCCTCTGCCCTGGCCTAGCAGAGGGAGCTGCTCTGGGGGTCAGCAGCACCTCAGCCCCTGCACCTCCAGCCCCCAGCTCCAGCCCTGGCTCCTTGCCCGCCTTGCACAGTGCCCGGCACAGTAGCTGCTCCAAGTAATGCTGTGATCCATAGTGCCACAGGCCTCCCTCCAGGAGTGCTTGTGCTTCAGTGCTGTAAAACATCAGGAAATGTTTTACAGGGGGATTTCCATGGCCCTCATGCCAGTGCAGAGGCAGCACGCTGCTCTGGAGGAGGAGGAGGAGGAGGAGGAGGCAGAGCCCTAAAGCACGCTGCAGGATCTATGCCTGCTGCTTCTCCACAGAACCAGAGCAGCATCTGGAATTGCACTGCAATCATCCTGGCAGGCACAGCTCTATGCTAAGACCAGGATGCTGCCTGGGGATCTGACTGCAGTCCTGGGAACAGCAAACCTGTGTCTGTTAGGTACAACTCTGGTGGGTTTGAGCCTCCTACAGGTCAGTAACTCACCTGAACAGCAGAACCAAATTTCAGGCCAGGAACCAGAATGTGGGGTAGCACAGACCAGGGCACTGAAAATCTTGTTCTTCCCCCAAAAGGGCTGGCTCCCTAAAGGCTCATTGCTGAGCAGGGACATGCTCAGCAGGTGCTCCAGGAAGTGCAGGGTGGACACACATGGTTGTCAGCTATAGCCCTGGGTGTGGGGAGCAGGGAGGTCTGATGCAAACTGGGAAGCACAGTCAGGGGTGCTGAGGCTCAGCCTACAACAAGTGTCCAGGTTCAGTTCAATACACATTTCCCCTCTTATTTCTATGTAAATGCGTACAAACAAGGGCTTACAGCTCCTTCCACCACAGACCCTGCCTGCCAGCTTTGTAAACACATATTTCCAGGCTCACAGGAGCCCAGTGTGCCATAAGCTGCTGTGCTGATCTGCAAAAGCAGAGCCAAAGCCTGAAGCCCAGGGCAAAGCCCTGAGCAGCACCTGCCACTTTCTGCTTGGCCATGTGCACAGGAACCATCTGCCAGGTGGAGCTTCCTGAAGGGATTCCCAGTGCTCTGGCTCCCATGGAGACATCACTGCCTGGCAAATCTGAGCCCTGTAGAGCCAGGAGTAGCACCAACTCCAGCAGCAGAGGAAAACAAACTGGGACAACCCGCAGCCTCAGCTCTGGGTGTGTGGCAGGACAGAGCACCCAGTCAGCAGGAGGGAGTGAGCAGGCAGCCACATGTCCTCCAGAACAGTTGCTGCTGTCAGCCTGGACTGAGCCCATCCAAATTCTGCCATGTTGTGGGATGACACCACCGTGCACTGCTAGGACAGGGGGACCAAGTTCAGATCTCTGCAGGCCTGGCAGTGCTCAGGGTGGGCTCAGTGCTGCAGGTGGCCATCCTGCAGCTGGCCTGTGCCACCCCACTGCCCATGAGCATGTGGGGAAACTGCAATCTCAGAGGATCTTCCTGGAGGCAGGTTGGTGGTGGGTATGACAGGAAGCCTGTCAGTATTTGCCAGGTCTTAGGCAAAGACAGGCACTTCCATCCTTGGCAAGATGACAGGCCACCCTCACATCACACAGGGGAAGGGTCTCTGCTGCCAGTGCCACCTCTCTCAGCTACATGGTCCCCTCTGTCCCACTCTGGGGCTTTCCCCATAGGCCAGGAGGGTTGACCTGGCCCTTGGCTCTGTTGCTCACCACAGTCCCAGCCTCATAGTACAGGAAGAGCTCTGCCAGCTCACATCTAACTCGGCTGATGGAAACGTGGGGTTTATGCTTGGCTCAGCTCGGAGATCACTGCCCCTGTATCTCCAGAGTGGGTCCCTGTACCCTGGCTGCTCCCTGCTGGGTGGAGCCTGTATCTCCCAAGTGGGTCCCTTGGGGTGGTGCTGCTGCTCTTGCAGCGGCTGTGCAGGGCCCAGGGAGTTGATCCAGCTGAAACAAGCCTTTTTTCCAAGGTGGTTTCCAGGCATGTTGCAGCACTGGCATTCCCAGGCCTGCAGTTGCTGCTGCCATCCTCCCACCCAGCCTTCACAGTCCTGTCCCCACAGTGGGGTGAGGATGGAGTCAGGAGTTCACCCACTCCAGAGTCACCAATGGACTTCAGACAAAATCATTCCAAACGGAGAACCCTCCAGGTAGATCTTTCACTGCAAGTGCCCAGTCCATACGGGACCTCAGCAAAGACCTGGCCACCCCAAACAGCACTGTAGGTACTGCCCCAAGTTCACAGACCTCCAGATGACAGGATTTTTTTGCATGGGTACCTGCTGACCCCTGTGCAGCAGATTGGAGGCTCCATGTGTGCCTCGTCATGCAGCATTTTCTGCTGACAGTATTACCCTATTTTAATGCCTTTTACTGTAAGGTGCCTCTTTAAACCCAAACCGCATCACCTGAACACCCCTCCTCTGTACCCAGGGCTGTTCAAGGGAACACACATGCCTGAGCCTATAAAATACTCCAGCAGCCCAGGGGTGAGCGATCCCCAGTCACCCATACCCACGTCTCACAGCACATGGCTCCATCAGCACAGAGGACCAAGGCTGAGGCATCACCTTCACCCACACCTTTTCCAGGGAGCTGTGTCCCAGCCCAGCTGTGGGAGCCCTCACTGACCCATGGCAGCCAGCACCGGATCCAGCAGCACTTCCCCTGCACATCAGCACCAGCCGCTCACACCACGTCTAATTACTGCCATAACCGCTATTAACGATTTCTCCACTGATCCCCCGTTCAAAACGCCACAGAGCCTGTACTTACCCCACGCTCTCCAAGCTCCTGCCGTGCCCCCATGGCTGCGTGGCAGGAGGCTGGGTTAGGTGCAGCCACAGCAGTACTGAGACAGCAGCAGCTTAACTGTGCTGTCCTCCCATTGCCCCTAGCTCTGGGATCAGTGGGAGGGCAGTAGGGCACGGCCACCCTCCGCACCGCTGCCGGCGGGACCCCGCAGCTGGTCCAGCATTGGTTACGAGCTCCGGCAAGCTGATCAATATCCTGACCAGCTCTCCACGTCCTCTTCCCCAGAACAGGGAAGGTGACACAGTGGCGGGGGACACGCGCAGCAGCCCAGCTTCCCTGCAAGCCCCATGCACCTCGGGGCGGGGGGGGGAGAAAGGGGATCCCACAGATCATGCTGTGATTTCGCACAGCTCTCATTGTCTGAGCTCATTATCCACGTTGCACAAGGCAAACCCGCAGTCAGATGCTGACACGGCTCGCGTTCCTCATTAGCAGCCCACATTGCAAAAGCTCCATCGACACAAACATGCATGCTGAAGCCCTTACCTCCAACTTGTCACTCCCTCATCACTGCAGAAAAGACTCTACAGGGTTGTCAGGTTTAAAATACTATAAGACCAACTACAAAATTCCTCAGTTCCTCCAGAGAAAGTTACACACACGTTTCTGTCAAAAAAAATGAAAAATATATTCATGGCGAGTTCATGGAGAAGTCTGGTGCATTTGGATATTTTGGTCGCTCGTTTTTTAAAGCAGGTTCCTAACGGGGTCCCAGGTTTTGCACAGAGAAACAAACCCTTCTGCGATGTGCAGGATTTCAGCTCGTAAAGATTGCTCAGGCTAGTTCCTACTCCGTCAGCCCACGCTGCTCCCTGCGTATGCAAAGCAGAAAATATGTGATCATATCAGAGCAATTTGCACATTAATAAATCCTGGTCTCAATCTGCAGACTCCGTCCCCATCCACTGGGTAGGGGCTTTTTATTATTATTATTACCGGAGTATCCAGCTTTGTAAAGGCATCCAGTGCAAACTCCTGCATGAGGGAATTCCACCCCACTAGTACCACCTCCTAAGACAATATCCAGCCAAAATATTGTGACTGTTGCAAAACCCGGACTGGAGCTCCACAAAGGACCTTCCAGCCTCGCATCCAGAGCCAACAGGGTCTCAGTAAATTACTGCAGAGTGACACAACATCGAGTTGTCTTTGTAGTCTTTTTTATTTATGACAGTTAATTCCAAGTTATTACTAACATTGTAGTGGAAAGTGGCATATGAAGTCATCGGCTGTCACAACTGCATCTGTTAATAAACATGTCAGATATTAAAAACAGCTTATTATCCTCTGGAGGGGGGAAGGCATGAAGGCAAAGAGCTCAGGGCTCAGAGCCTGGCTGTGCAGCAGGAGGAAGCACTCCTGCTCAGGAGAACAGCATGGCTGCGGTGAGACTGCCTGGGACACCTGCCCTCCAGCACATCTGAGCAGCTTGGGAGTTCTCCTCCCTGTGCTGTCAGCTCCCTTTCCCTCCTCCACCTGCCCTCCAGGATAGATACATGACAGACCCCACTTCATGCAGGTGAACAGGGGACATCAGTGGTCAAGCACCTTCCCTGAGCCCCACCATGCCTGGTGGGATGGGCAGATCTTGTTCTGGGACTCAGGTCGTAGCTGGTGTTCCCTGCTGGACCCTGGCCCATTGTCCCTGTACAAGCCATACAGAGGAGCTGGTGTCCCCCAGCCTCCTGAGGGCCAGCAGTGCTGCATGGCTGGCAGCAGCGGGTGCCCAGCCATGACTGACCCTCATCCCCAGTTCTCACAGGGCCAATGTGATGCTCAAGGTCATGGGGCTCTGCTGAGAGCACTGATGCCCTGGCAAGTTGTCCCAGGGGTGTGTGACAAGCTGCCAGGCAGCCCCAGGGCATGATGAGCATGGGGCTCATCAGACCCTGGCAGTCTCCTGGGGGAGATTCCCCAAGCTTGCAGGGCTTGGAGCTGGAAGCCATAAGGCACAGGCTCTTTCAAAGGATGAGATGAGCACTATGGTGCTCCTGAATCTCTCCTGGATCCCCTGCTGGGGCCAAGGCAGTTCCCCTTCAACACTCTGCTGCCCACCAGCCCCCACTGAAGATAGGTCCCTGAGCATCCCTGACAGCTGCTGGCATGAGCCCTGGAGTGCTCATTGGGACTTGGTATGGACCCAACAGCCCTGAGGAAGCGGAGGGCAAGGGTATGGATACAGAACATGGCATCAAGCAGCCCCCCAGACACAGAGATTAGGAGAGCCTCATTAATTCTTCACCTTCACACCTGCCATCCTCTCTGCTGTACACAGTGCTTGTGTGGGGGCAGCTGTGAACACAAAGGTTGCAAAATAACCCAAACACAGGCAAGAGGGAAAACTCACCCCTTCTGCAGCTTTTCCTTTGTTCTGTGTTTGTGCTTATGTACATGGAAGTTTTATTCATCCTGAATTTTCCTTAGCACCTCGTTAAATGTCCCTCATTTCCTATTTGTAAATGATGTCACTGAGATCCTTGCTATCTCACAGGAGCGCTGTGAATGTGTTCTTCTTGTTGGCAGATGCTGAGCAGTCACTCCTGCAAGTCTCCATATCGAAGACCTTTTTCTATTTATATTTAGAGCTTTTTTACTTTCTATTCTAGGGAATTCTCAAGTACTATCAAATGTTGTCAAGGACAACGTCACTCCATTGACTGTGAGTAAAAAGTCTGATGAACCCAAGATCTGTATTTCATGCACACAGCCAAACCTCCTTTCTGATACTGGAGTGCTGCAGCCTCAGTTGACAGATGTAGATCAAGTTTCAGTCTGGAGCAAACGTTTCTAAATGAGCAATGAACCCCGAAGTCAGAGCTGTGTACTGGCAATGCTGACAGACCCAGATGCAGCAGCAGGGCTACCAGCACAGCAGTAATTAGCCAACAGAGCAGTGGGTCTGGCTGAAGGCAAAGGGACATGCTCACAGCTCCCTGGTGACAGAAGTGTCATTGCAGAAGATGGTAAATCACACTAAATCCTGCCTTAACAATCCCTGCACAATAAATCCAGCATCAAGTCCTACATTTCTTCCCCATTGACAGGTGCTCATTTACAGGCTTGGTGTTCTTTAGCTAATGGCTGTTGAAGCTGATCCTAAATTAATCCCAGACAGGTTGTTTCTCTCCTGTACAGAAGGACATGAAGTTCCCCATTTTAGCAGGATAAGATGCCAAGCCACTCCAGACTGAAAGCAGAGCTCTGACTCTCAGAGGGTTCCTTGACACCCACAGTGGCTCCCCAGGCTCCTCTGGCTTGGACATGGGTGCAGTGGCTCTGCACAAAGCTGAGGGGAGAACCTCACTCTGTTTCTGCACAGGAAGCACTGATTCCCCCACATCTCCTAACCCACCCTTAGAGTATGTGGTTCTCCCCTACATTAAAAACCTGCCATATTTTGGTCCAATTTCATCCCTCTGTAGTTCTTGCCTTAAAAACCCTCTGCCTCTCTCAACGAGGGGGAAGGCATCTCCAGGGCAGGCCAACCCCGACCTGGGACTGCTGGGACAACTAGGAGCCATGTCCCTCGCCCCTAATGCAGCTGAGCACATGGGGGCTGTGGGTGTATCCAGGTCTGCACCAAGCAGATCCAGCACTGAGCACCACAGCTTCTTTCAGACCCACATTAACCCTGCCAGTACCTACAGATTCCCAGCTGGCACACAGGGCGCATTACTCATCCCTGGTGCCTCATCAGCTTTCGATAATATCTCAGCATAAGCAAAAAAAGCAGAAAAGACACTCGCAGAGAAAGCAGAAGGAAAGCGAGTATGTCCTGAAGTGTCTGTGACACTCCCAGACTGGACATGAGGTCTTTTCTGGTCTGCTGCTCTGAGAGCTCTCTGCTGCGGTATGACTGATAGCTCAGGCAGTTGTTTGTAGTAATATCTGAATATCTGCAGCCCGACTCCCAGGAGCACGGTTCTGCCAGTGCCTGCTCACTGCATCAACACTTGCTCTGGGGGCAGGACAACGACTGCGTTCCTGTCGGGGCTGCACAGCCTGCGCTGGGGGTCAGGCACGGGGGCACCGTGATCACGCCTTCTATGGGAGATGTGAGAGCCAGAGGATGTGGAGCTGACTTCCTGATAGGATCAGCCGGGCATGCCTCTGCTTCCCAAGCAAGCCCAGTCAGTGCTGCTCACGGGCTGCGCTCAGAGGCGGCAGAGCTAACAGCCTGGCAGCAGCTCATGCTGGAAGCGTCTCCAGCGGGAATTGTCCCTGGATTGTCACCCGGATTGGTGCTGAGAGCCACGAGCTGCAGAGTCATACAAATCGCTTCAGTGTAAAACTCTCTGTAGGTGACAAGAGACCAAGTTCCCTTCACCCCAGAGGTGGGTGGGATGAGATGCCCCATGCTGCCCCAGACGTGGTGCAGGCAGCAGCCGGGTGCCTGCCTGCAGCCCCGCTCCCTGTGCGCCGCTCAGGAGTGGTCCCGCAGGACTGATCTGCTCTAGGCTTGCCATGCCCAGGGAGGGGGGAGTTCCTGTGTGCCCCACTAGCTGCCTCGCTATTCAAACCCCTTTCTTGTGCCTGCCAGGTTTTCTGGCACCTTGTCCGTGCAGCCTGGACGTTTCCCCTCTCCCCAAGGAGCAACATTATGCGCATGTTGGGAAACGCTCTTTTCCCATTTTCTCCGAAGGCCCTTTTCCCCTGTTGTTTGAGGAATGCTGTTTGAATTAGCTCCATGGATTGCAAACAGACCCCGTTGTTTTCCTTTCCCAATGCAGGGAGGCTTCTGTTCTCTCTGGCCTGCTGGATTAACCAGGGGCCTTACACACTGACCTCTCTGCAGCTCAGGGAAGCTAATTTAATCCCAATATTGTTACAGATCACAGCAGGACAGATGTCACAGATTCCTTGAGTCAAACCAGCATGGAGTGCTGGCAGGGACGCTAGCACGCTGTGTTTGTAGAGGCAGGAGCTGCTGCAATTTTTGTGTTAAATTCCCTCTACAAAGCTCATGCAGCTGGGGAGGACAGCAGTACAGGGAAACAGGGGGAAACCCTGAGCACAGAGGGCCAGCTGAGGAGATGCTCTGCCCGCATCTGGAGTGCCCCTGGCATGCCAGAGGGCGGAGGGTAGCTCTGAATCCTGGCAGAAGAAAAGGAGATACAGACTCACATCTCCGCTTTATTTCTTTCTCATTATTATTCTTTTTCCCTTGGTACCTGCTCCTGAAAGTGGTCTGTGATGTGATGCTGAGCCTGGAAAAGGCATCAGCACCCTCACAGCAGGGCAATCCATGTACATCTCACTAGTGTTTTCAGAGGGAAGATCTGCCTTCTCATCTTGCGTGCAGTGTCCCAGCTCTGCCTCCCCTGAAACCATCGCTCTCCCCAGCACAGCCAAGGAGGGTGTCCAGCCCCTGTGAGCAGGGCAGAGGGGTGCAGGAACCACCAGGGTTTGGGGGGAAGCCCTGCCTCTCCCAGCATCGCTTGGGGGGGCTTTGATGTTTGGGAAAAATAAATTACTTTGGGATGCTATTAAAGAGAAGCTTGAATGATGACACACCACAGGGCTGGGACTTCCAGCATTTCTTGTAAACTCCATCCAGAGCTGGAAGTGGAAGAGGGCACTGGCACAGCCGAGAGGACATGAAACCAAGAGCCTCTGCAGCAGGAGTGGCTTTGTGAGCAGCTTGTCCCTCTCCAGGCATCTGCTCCCTCCCTCCTGCCTCTTCTGCTGCTGCTGATGTCCCCCAGGACCACGGGGCAGAGTTTGAGGAGCACAGATGGGGCACCCAAGGGAGCCACAGCCCTGTGAGCCAGTCCTGGGAGACTGGGACTGGGATGGTAGCTGGGCATGCAGCCCCTGCGCAAGCCCATCCTTCTCTCAGCCATGATCGGCTCTTGGGAACATTCCTGCTGGATGACATTTCCCAAGGCATAGAGGGAAAAAAAGCACTTTTTTCCCAATATAAATTCTTGCAACATTAAAAACCCAACACAATAGTTGTAAGCCCTGGAACAGCTGGGGGTAAAAAAGCTACAGTTCAACATGGAAATAGCACTGCCATCTCCAACTGGTGAGTCCCAGATGTGGGACATCATGTGTGACAAAACCCCACAGGCGGGACATGCAGGAAGCCTGTAATTGATGTGGGCTTCCATCACTGTGTGGGGACAGGCTGGTAACCTTGGGAGTCCCGAGCACCCCACGGGTCACCTGCCACAGCAAGAGCTGAGCCCTGGATCCTGGGCTGGCACTGGGAGTGACACTGAGCTCCTCCTTGGCCCAGCTGTGCCCACAGAGAACAGGCTGCAGCAGAAGGGACTTGTGTGAGTTCTGGGACCCTGGGGTCCCATCCCATCCATTTTGGGATGCTGGGGTAGTTTGGAAATGCCCCAGGCATGAGCTGGAGGTTCCTGCTTACCCACAGAATGGATGCTGGTGCTCTGAGTTGTACCAACACAACACCAAGGGTGGGAAGTGCTTGCCTGCATGTCCTCACTAACAGTAGACATGTCCCCCGGGCAGGGACCCTTTCAGGTTGGACCAGCAGCATCACTGCACTGAAAGCAGCTGAACAGATCAGCAGAAAACACGTGGAGGGGAACCTTGTGCAGCAAAAGTTGTAGTGATGTGCTCGCTCTGCTATAATCTGAGCCATTTGCAGAACACCTGTAATTACTTTAATTACAGCTTGGGACTCTCCCGTGCCTGTCTTGGCTCGTGCCCAGCCACCTTCTGCCATGCAGCATTTCTGCAGAGGTTTCCAGCAAAGCCAAGAGCTTTGCTGGTGTGGATGGGAAAGGTCTACATATTGTGTCTTAAACTATATAATTAATTGGATGCTGATCAACAAGCTAATTCTACTTGGTTTTTTTGATCATTGTACAGACACAGAGAAGAGTGAGACCCAGCCTGGCTCCACAGGATGAGGCTAGGACAGAGGAACTGGGTTCAGGTTCAAGGTTCAGGTTCCTGGAGCCAGGGCAAGGGGAGGCCAAGATGGGGAGGATGAGGAGTGAAAGCCTCCCTCGGTGGGAGGGACCGATAGTACAACTACGGCAGCTCTGTCCTCTCTCCTTCTGCCTTTTGCCCCTCTTCAGTTTTTGGATGTGTTCATTATGGGGGACCTCAAGGTGAGGCTGGCCCAGCCTGCAACCCACACCAGTACCCTGAATCACCTCACATCACCCCACATCACCCTATATCACCAACCCTCATTACCACCCATCATCCCCCATCCCCCTGCATCTCCATCCCAAATAACCCCACCCCGCATCACTAACTGTGACACTTTAGACACCCATGCCTGCATTTGGATGTATTTGCAGTATCCACAGGATGATGGCATGAGGAAGAGATGGGTCTGGCTTTTTCAGAAGGCATACCACTCCCAGCACAGGGCAGGAGAAGCAAGAAGACAGCCAGAGAAGCAGTGGGGAGTGGAGCAGGTGGTGGGGTGGTCTCTCATGGTGCCTCTGCCCTGAAAGCTTTGGGGTTTCATTTCCAAGTAAGTTTTTCACATGGTAACATCCAGAATTTTGATGGGAGATGAGGCTACTCTTGCCTAAGAGACAACATACTTTCACTGCTGCGCCTGGCTCAGGAATGAGTTCTCCACTATTAAAATGTGATTTAATAGATCTCCATGAGGTTTGTGATGACTGGGATTTGTTCTAAGGAGACCTTTAAAGGAGAACTTTTGCATTATTGAATGTATGTGCTAGGAAGTTGAGTTCTGGCATCCTCTGATAACCAAATTTCTTTTCTATTCTCCACTGTATCAATCATGATAAAAGCCCCTGCCAAAGCCCTAACTCAAGCCATGCTTCTGGCATATTGTGAAACAAATCAGCAGGGGAAAAAAGCAAAACCCACAAGATGCTCTAGTCTAGTATTTTTTAATGTAAGTTTCAAGGATATTGATGGTTTACCTCATCAGGTAAATATTTGTAACACAGTTGCTTTCCCAGGGTTAAACCAGGACCAAGTGTCTGCTGAAACTGCAACTCATTTGCTCTGACAGACCCCAAATAGCTTAAAAATGAGTTTTCCTGAAATCTGAGGCCTTGTACATGCCAAGCAATGGCACTGGTACGTTCCCACCAAGGGCTGCAGAGTGATCCCATTTTCCAGGATCTAGTCTAATGGACACCCAGTTCCCAGAGTTTCCCAGGGCCCCCCAAACACAGGACACCCCACTGCGCTGTGGGCGAGCTCTGTGCATGGCGTGATGGGCAAGGGACCCTTGGCCCTTTTCCCTTTGTGAGATTTCCTGCATGCAAAGAGGAAGGTGTCTTTTTTAGAGCCTAATTTCATCGCTTCCCTGACGCATCAGCAATGGCAAACCATACTGTGGAAAGAGCTCCCTTCCTGGAGAGCATCTCCAGGGCACAGCAGTGGCTGAGGCCAGCGGAGAGCCGAGATGGGTTCAGCACCAAGGCTGGCATCACCGCCAGGACCCGCACGGTGCACGCACAGCTCGCTGGCATGGCCAGCATTGCCGCCCCGTGGTTGCCACGCTGGCAGAGGACAAGGTGCCCGTGCGGTCCCGGCTGCTGGCTGGGAAAGCTGCTGCTCTGCTTTCTGTGTAAGTCAAAACCTGTGAGCTACTGGTTGCAGACACTCGCTGCTTTAGCAGGCTGAAGTGGGAGAAGAGAGGGAGCTGCCAGATCCAGCTGGCCTCCACTCCAGGAGCTGATGGAGGATTAGCCCAGCAGCATGTCTTTACAAATTGTCAGTTCCCAGAGTACACAAAACAAAGCTCTGAGGACTGAGTGTCTCAGCACAGAGTCAAAGGCAAAGACTTGGGGAACCTGATAGCACTTTCCACCCAGACACAGAGACACATGGACCCTGGCTTCCTGCAGCCCCCACAGAGCCCTACCTATCCCACAGCAGCTTAACCTTGGCAAATGCAGCTTTGGGACTAGTGGCTCGGAGCAGGCTCCTGCCTGCAGCCCTGCTGAGCCTCTCCCTCTCTAGACTGGTGCCCCACAAACCAGAGAGGGTTTGTAAAGTGACCACAGGTCCCTCCTGGGATGTCCTGGCGCACAGAAACCCATTCCCTACTCTCCAATGCCCACTAGCCTCTCTTCTGCAAAAGGCTGGGGCCTCTCCAGCAGCTGCCCTGTCACACACGGTGGCAGAGCTGGAAGCTCTTGCTACTTGTTTCAGGGGAACTTCCGACATTTCAAAAATGGTTTTCATTCTGGCTTGGAATGAAGACAAATATTTCAGAAATTTCCTGGATAACATAAAGTTTAAAATATCCTCCAAACTAAAATAGAAGTGTTGGGCTATCTCAGCTCTTGCATTATGTCATATCATGCCAGCTCACGGGTACACTGTACAGAGTCACAGATGACTGACTTCTCAGGAGGAGATGTAAACGAAAATACAAATACTGTCAGCAAGGGAGGAGAAATGAAATGCTGAAATGACAAAATTCTCTAAAACTACTTTTTTTTCCCCTTGTGCAAATTAATTCTCCATGGGAAATCGCTTGGATTTTTTTTTTTTTAAAGAGCACAGTCTGGACAAAGCAGCTCTGCTGTTCCCTGGAGCAGGAGGAACTGCTGCCGGCGCTCCCCTCCAGCCCGTCCAGCCGCAGTCCAGCAGCGCTGCTCCCGCAGCCGGGCTGCTCCGGGATGTCCCGGTGTCCCTGACCCGTCTCCCTGGTCGCGCTTGACCCCTTATCGTGTTTCTCGCAAACCAAGGGCAGGCGAGCTGTGCGCTCACCGCGCACCGGGGCCCGGCTGTCTCCAGCCAGGATGGATCACGCCGGGCGCTGCCTTAGCGGCGCGAAGCAGCGTCTCCGTGGGAGCGCAGGAGGAGGTTCCGTGGTCCCGCTCTGCCCGGTGCCGTGGGACGGCGCTTACCTGNCCCCGTGCCGGGGCTCCGCGCCGGGCAGACCTCCGGGCGCCGACTGGCACCCATCCCCCTGCCTGCCCCGTGCCTCTCCAGAAAGGCACTGCTGGGAAGGAGTGCCGGGGCTCATGTCTCCGGTGCTGTATCCACCCCTTCCCACCCTCTTGGGGTTCGGTCCTGCCAGTTCCACTTGTGGGCTGTCCTCACCACTTTGGGCCTTTCTACCGCTCCCCTTCTTGTGGCTCTGGATGTCACCACAGACACGCTTTTATGAGAGTGGGCTTGTGCAAGGCTTGTATAAAGTGTTCTCAGAAATACAAGGTCCTGTCATTTGTAAAACTAATAAAAATGTCCAATAATTTTTACAAGGGAAAAATGAGTCATTGGATGGCACATTTCTCATTACTGGCATTTTACAATTAAAATGAGCATCTATTGAATCAATCCGAAGCTCTTATTGTTAGCAGACACTAATAACTTCCTGAGCTATTGAAGATACTTTTTTTTCTGAAGAAACATGACCCTTTGCCACAGCATTTCTCGTTGAGAGTGGTATCCAGCTGAGACCAGCTCTGCTCAGCTCCTGCTGGAGAGTTTTCAAACACATCCTGATGAGACTGGTGGCTATAACTGGGTGGGAAATTGTTTTTAAGCCCTCAAAAATGTTCAAGATTTCAAAATTTTTCCCGCTCCACATGGGGGGGGGGGTGAAACCAGAATTGTTCAACATTTTTACCAAAAAAAAGTCCTCATGGAAACCATCTCCGGTATAGCCAATAGCCATGGGTCACGCTGAGCTAGTGAAGAGGAGACTGCAGTGGCTTGGACCTCCGTGATGGTGGCTGCGCTGGCATCAGCCGACTTTTGCTCCCAAGGTGGTACACTCATCCTGGGTGTCACGACCTTTTCTGGTGAAAAATGAATCCAGTGAAACTCCCCCGGTTTCACTGCAGCCACTGCGTGTGCGTGGCCGCAATCTGCCCCACGCAGAACAAGCCAGGCCAGCCAAGTGGAGGTCAGCTCCTACCTTTGGAAGACAGAATTTTGCAGCTGCTTGTGTTTTAAGGACAGTGTATGCAGTCAGAGCCTAATTTTCAACAGGCACTAAGCCCATCTGCTGCTGCCTTCTGAAGATCAGCATCCCTCCAGATGTCTCGGGATGGATCCTGGTCACCACAGTCACCACCTGCTTTTTGGAAATGGACACCCTGATGGAACAGGAGGTGTGGACTGAGGAGGATTCAAGGAAAAGAAGCCCTGCAGAGGCACAGGGAGACTCTGAGTGCCCTCAACAGTCCTTCCTTGTCCATGGGGACTCATTTCAGCCTCAGGAGATGAGACCAAGAAGAGCCAGTCTGACTGCAGGACATGTTTCTCAAAGTTACTCCAGATGAAGCAAAAGAGATCAAAATTTTATTGCTTTCAGCAGAGGTGTCTAGTGAAAGGTTCTGCTGCTGGATTTAGCAGAGGAGGTCCAGGTTGCTGTCTAGTTTTAGGAGTGCTCTTTTTCCATGCACGATCACCTGTACATCCTCCAGGCAGAGTGAGAAGCCCTTCCCCTGCCATGACACCAGAGAAGAGAAGCCAAATTGTCTTCATGTGTCCAGTGGATACAGAGAGTTTCTGAATCTGAATGGACATCTTTCCTCTCAAGCCCCAGCAGGCCCCAGGCAGCCAGGCTGTCACTTGTGGGGAGATTCAATTCCTATTTGTACTATCAAACACGTGCAAAGCTTATGAAAAACTGCCATGAAATCCACTGCACAGCAGTAACAATCCTGGCTTCCAAACTCTGAGTACCCTGCCAAAGGGCTGGCAAGTCCAGATCCTGCTGGGCAGAGGCGTCCAGATGCCACATCTGCCATCACAGATCCTCTTGGTGCAGGTCTGCAGGAGACCAGCCCCAGCCCAGCCTCCCCATAAGCCTGTTGCAACTCTTTTCCAGAAATGAACACCTGCAGGATGCAGACATCCATGATGGAGACTTCACTCTGTCTTGGTTGGAAGAGTCCTTATTTGCATGGGGCAGAGGGCTGGAGCTTGGTTTTTGCTGGTTGAGCAGTCTGAAGGACTGGCACAACAGAAAGATGCCAGGCTCTGCTCTCTGAGCACCATACCTGGGACTCTCCTGTCCCCATCCTCCCCATGGCTCTCTAGAAGTGTTGGTTCTGTGTCTTGAGAAAACGCCATGAGAGTAGGGATGCTGCTGCAGCGCCCAGATGCTGGGGAGAAGCAGATGAGGTTGTTTTCCATTCTCTGTTGTTGTGCAATGGCCCTAGTGCTGGAGACACTTCCCACTCCTTTTCCTTTGCTACTGAGCGTGGGGGTTGGAATGACAATATGTATTGTCATTTATAAGCTCTGTAGGACCCTCCTGGGACCTACATGCATAAATCTTTGGTTTGCTTTAGGATTCCTTTTTCCTCTTGCATCCTTGCAACACAGCTTCTGCCTGTCCTGCCTGTCTGCAAGCCTGAGCTTTGCAGAATCTGGAGTCCTACTCCCAAGAACATCGGTCTGTGCTGCTGCCATGCTCATCTGCTCTTGCTCCAAAGGGAGGGCCTTGGGAATGAGCTGCTAATCCACTTTGGCCTGGCCACAGTCCCGCTGTGGCTGCCAGGTGCCTGAGCACAGCACACGCATCGGGCATTGCCAACAGCTGACAAAAATGCCAGGAACTTCCCTTTATGGCTCTGTATTTCCTGTTAAACTTTTACGGGATTTCCTCAGCACCCAAGAGCTCAGTCACTGGCGAAGCTGAGCGGTAAGACCTGCTGCCCGGAGGGGACGGGGCTGGGGACTGCCTGGCTCCCTGGTGCCCAGGGCAGGGGCTGCCCGTGCTGGGAGGGTGCCATCAGCCCAGCCAGGTTCCCGGCCACCCATCCGCTGCAGGGACAGCTCCCAGGTGCCACCGCAAGCATTCTGCCCCCGGCTCCCCGGGGGCTGCCGTGTGCCCGGCCGGCAGTGAATTTGGCGTCCCCGCCGCAGGGACTCATCGGCTGATGTCGCAGGATTTCCTCCCCCCGCCGGGAGCGCACAATAGCGGGAACAGGCTGCTCCGCAGACACCCTAATCCCTTCGCGATTGTGCCGCGTTTCGGGGGGTGACAATGGCTCAATGAAGGTTTGCAAGGTTAGCAGGAACGTTAATCCTCACAGAAGAAAAATGTGACAATTACTTAATGCCGTGGCGGGGAGCTTTTGTGCAGCCTTTCTGGGCAGTGTCTCATCGACAGGCGCTGCCCGGGTACCTGGGACGAGAGGGGACGGACGTCTGCGTCCGCGGGCTGCAGCCGCTGCTGCCACGTATCTGCCCAGCCTGCCTGGGCTTCTGCTCGTCCCTTGGAATTCCCATTCGAGCGAAGGAGTTTCTACCAGCACCCAGTGAAAGCACAAACATGTCCACATTCAGAGAACAGGCGGCTCTGGGGAGCAACAGAGCTTTTTGTTGTCTCAGTTTAATTTCCAGAAAATTGGGTGTCTCTTACAATTCAGAAATGCTGCAGAAGAAATGCAGCTGAGCAGCTGCTGCGAGAAGAACATGGAGGTCACATGCCTACCAAGCTGCTCTGGCGGCACGGTGAGAAACATGCTCCAAGCAGGGCCCAGAGACCTGCAGAGGAGAGGGCAGGTGGAGGGAAGGGGACTTAGAGGGATTAGGGGGGTGGGCGGGAAGAGGAGAACAGCAGAACCTTGGTCACTGGACAGTGATCCCAAGGGCTTGTGGTGACACCATCCGGGAGGAGGAGAGGGAGCCTCTATCCTGCAGAGCAAACCTGCCCCATGGTCCCGGCGTCCTGGGATGTGGGCTCAGTGGGGAAGGGAAAACCCTCAGTTGGGAGCCTGCGACAGCTCCCGGAGGCTTGGAAGAGATGTGCGAGTGCAATTGTGTCAGTGCAGAGCCTCGGCCGCTTCCCCCAGGACGACTCTTCTGGCACCGAGGAGTCACTGGGAGGTGGAGGAATGAAACACCCTCGGCGCTGCCTGCTAGCTTGTGTGCAGAGAGCTGTGACAGCCATCCGGGGATTTCTCTGGCTGCAGCGACTGAGAGAAGGGAAGGAAGGGATAAAGCACTGAGATCACAGACGAGATCCCGCCTGCTCGCCCAGAAGCAGGCGCAACACCAAAGCACGCCCCGCCAACCTGCTCCCGGCGGCGCTGGCGAAAGTGCCGCCGTGCTGTCCCCGCTCGACCCCGCACCCGTCCCCACGGAACACGGATCGCCAGCTGCCAAGGGCAGCAGGAACAGCCAGGCATGGCCGGAGCGACAGGGGACCCCGCAGTGGTGCCTGGTGCTTCAGCCAGGCTGGGGCAACATCTCAGCCTGGGCAGAGGCGAACATCTCTCCAGGTGTCCCTTGCGTGAGGCCGGCAGCCTGCAGCCCGTCCCGGCTCCCCTTGGCTGTCTGCATGCCTGGGATATCATCAAACCAGCCCCTCGGAGAGAGAGGAGCTGCTAGAAGGCAGACCCAGATCCCCGTCGGACTCCCGAGAAGCTCGGGGCAGCCTTCCCTGACCTGTTCCTTCCCTCCCTCCTGTTCCTGGCCACGGCTGTACCCTGGGCACATCGGGCAGGGCAAGAGGCCACAAGCGGTTGGGCAGCAGGGCAAGCTGTCACGGGTGCTGGCCGTGAGCACCCTCCGCGGTGCGTGAGAAGCCGCCCAGGTTACCCCGCAGCCCAGTTCTCCTGGCAATGTGCGTGTGTGCGCTCGCGTGTGTGTGTGGAAGCCATCGCGGCTCGGTGGAGTTTAGGCACTGCAGGCAGAGAGCACAAATCTGCCTCTGATTAAATCGGCCCTTTGTAATATAACCTATATGAGCCTGCACTTAACACCCATCATCCTGAGGAAAGCCCAGGCTCTCTTCCAGCCGGTTGGGCTGCGTGCCTCCGGGGCTGATCTCCCAGGGACATGAAACTGCCGGGGCAGGAACTTGGATGCATTTCTGTGCGGATTCTTCCCCCTTCTAGAGAGGCACAATGGGGCTTTGCATGAGTGATACAAACATGCCAGTTGTACTTAAGGTTGACAAATAATGTAAACCACACAATCTGGTTTGAGGGAAACTACTTCACCACAATTTATTTTAGTGCTTTAAACATCACGCCAAACTCTGTAGTGAATTGCTAAATTAATGCCGGGCTGCCATCTAAATAGACATCTTCAGATCACAAGCATGTTATAGGGGGAATGGTTTCCTTTGAAATGGTTCCCACAGCTTAAAGGCTGCACAGAGAAAAAATGTGCCCAGGATTCAATTGCTGCCAACATGTGGTGGCCACATTTCTCCACTGCTATTGGCCAAGATTCGCGGTGAAGCTGAGGAAGCATCATCTGAGGTGGATAGATAAACTGGTGATTGCAGAGAGACAGGGCATGCCATAAGCAGCTTACTCTGAGGAAAAGGGTAAAGCAAAATAGCCTCCATTCCAAGCTTTTAGCCTGGAACAATGTGTCCTGCCCAGGAAGGCATCTGGTTGTCACCATCACACATTTTCTCAGCTGCTTGGGATGCAGCAGAGCCCAACAAAAGCACAGTGGATGTGTCTTCCACTCTTGGTTTTACATAGGTGCCTTGGCTGATGTTCTCAGCACTGCTGCACTCTGCTCCCTGGGCTGCTGACACCAACATCAACTTCCACTTGCTTACAGCCACATCCTACATCTCCTGACACAAAAGCCTATCAAATCCCCTTGGCATGGGGAGATGGAATTCTGGGGCCAGTGCTCCCCATAGGTGTCAGAGAAGGGGACAAATGAGACCATGACATCTTCCTTCCAGCTGAAGGAGCTGGAGAGATTCATGGTGGTCACTCAAACTCCATGTGGGCTTCACAATTGCACTTCAAACTGGAGATACCCCGGCACCCATTGACCAAGTGTAGACAAAGGATGAGGAGACAAAGGAGAGGGAAGGGAGCAGTCATTTGGCCACTGTTCCCACCCTGGCAAGTTGGGGTTTGTTTCCCCATCACAAGCCTGAAGTCCATCTTCCATGCTTTCGTGGCTCAGTCTCTCTTTCTCCTTATGGTTTCCTTCAGCTGAGCTGGAGGAAGAATAAAGAAAAGTCTCTCTGGGCCCCAGCCTCTTACAGGGCTCATAAATATGTCTCTGCTTAAAAACTCAAGGATTAATTAACTCATGAGTATCTCCTAACCAAAGTTCTGGGAAAGAGCACCCTCCTGTGTGGGAGGCAGCACATCTGTGGGAGGTTTCCCCAGGGCCTCTCCCCTTTCCACAGATGCCTGACAGGGATGGACCCAGATCCAAGCAGTGCCCACCAAGTGGGATCCTGGCCTGGCACCGCCACTGCATGCCAGCCGTGCTGTGCTGGGACGCCGGTGCCACGAGGCACCTGGGTGGCCATCAGCATCAGCTCTCAGGCCATGCTGCCGTGTTGCCTTTACAGTGTTTTCAATTAGGTGCTTGACAATGCCCAGGCTTGGTGGTCCCTCATAAATTTTGAGCGCTGATGGCGCCACGGGAAAGTTTGGACCAAGGGAGGTGGTGCCTCGGGGTGCATCACGGGGCCAGGCTCTCTGGACACACCAGCCCCAGCCCCACAGCTGCTGAGCCCCTCACCAGAGCAGCTGCCCCACTGCTGGTAGGATGGGTGAGCCCTGCCAATGGCTCCCACCTCATCCACATGCTCTGTCCCACCTGAGGAGTTTCCAGCTGCATTGGTGGGTGCCCCTTCTCCCCAGAGGTATTGGACAGGCATAGTCCCTCTTTGTCCCTACCCCATGCATGGCCTGAAGTCAGCAGGCATGGGGCAGAACAGCTCAAGGGCGGTGCTGGAGGGTGGGCAGGAACTTGCCCTCCACTGATAGCACCTCTGCCTCATCGTTTGCTCGGGCTCTGCCTGGCACCAGGTCTGCAGCCCAGTGGTCCCAGGAACCCCCTGTGGTCACAGGCACCCTGGCCAGGGAGCTGGCCTGGTCCAAGGCCTGGCTGTGCCCAGTGCAGCCCCTAGGGAGGGAGGGTGTCTCCAGCAGCCGTCTGGTCCTTGGCACAGTGTGTCAGCCCAGCAATCACCAGTCTCTGAAGAGCTGAGCTGCCAGGAGCCACTCCTTCTGCAGTGGGTCCGCGCTGAGCTGGTACGAAACAAACAACTTTTGCAACATGTTTTGTTTTCCATCATTGCATTTAAAAAGTAAATAAATTAAGTCCATTTTGCTGCCACTTCACTATGTCAAGTGTAACCTGAGCGCTGCTGGCAGGGGAGGCAGCGCATGGTGCAAGGCCTCCCCAGCTCGTGGCAAGGCTGCCTGGCTGTGCTAGAGCCTGAGAGCTGCACAGGGAGGGACTCAGAGGACCTGTGTTGAACCTCTGCCAGTGACCTGTTCTGCCCTGCTCAGTCCCAAGAAGAATGGCCCCTTACCACTGGGCTTGAAGGACTGGTGCTGCAGCGGAGAGGGGTACAGGGAGCTGAGATACCCAAGCTGAGCAGGGACCATCCCTGACACAAAACTGCAGCTGAGGGTGGTGGTGTCCCCCTGGCTGTCCCCAGGCCTCTCTTCACTCTGCTGTATCACTTCACACCTTCTTCACAGTGTCTGCAGGGATGGTGCTGCTGTCTCAGTGTGGGAAGGAGCAGGCTGCACACATCCATCTGGGGTTGCTGTGCCTCGCATGGGCTGCACACACAGTGTCACCCAACAGGGCACTGACCCCAGCAGGAGCTGTCCCCAAGGGCTGTTACCAGAGTCAAATGATCTCCCTCAGTAAGGGTCCTATCCTGTCACTGATCTGGATGGATGAGAGGCCCAGGGGACAGCTCTCTGCCAGTCCATGCCCAGTCCCCAGGGCTGAAAGCATCTCCCATGGCCACGCTTGCCCTCACCCAAGAGCAAAGGGACTTTGCACACAGTCACTCACTACCCCCAAGGCACCCTCCCTGTTCTCCCTAGTCCCTTGGGGCTGCCACCTGTGACCAGCAAGAGAAAAGGCAGGGGGATGCCCAGTCCCCCAAACCAGGTCCTCTTCCATGGGGCTCTCTGGGCCATGGGACTGCACAGTCCTGGTGGGTCCCGCTCTCCCCATGACAGCTGGGGAACAGGCCAGCGTGCACTGTGGCTCAGGGCAATACACTCCAAATCCCTACAAACAAGGAGCAGGGAGGGAGCCGTTTGCACTGGGAGCACCATCCAGAGGCCTGGATTTTCTCCTCTCCATGAAGGCAGCTGTCTGCACCCGGACAGACCCTGGTTACTCTGGCATCACGGTCAAAGCACCCACTGATGTCATGCAAAATGGAACTTGGCCCTGGGTGCGAGAGGACTCAGGCTGCTTCCAGCTGGCCTCCTTGCTGCTTCTCGCACTGTCTTTGGGACATAATTAATTTTCTCTGTTGGAGGGGTAGTTTCCAGCTAAGCAGGGATCCTCTGAGTTTAAAAGTCAGAGAAAGTTATTTCTAAAGCACAGGACACCCTTTCCTCTCAAGAACTGGGCTGGAGAGGCAACACCAGCACTCCTAGGTTCCTTCCTGTCCCAATGCCATGCTGCTTCATTTTTGGGCAAGCCTAACTGTTTGGGTTTATCAAATACCTCTCAGATACAACCCAGTTCTCTGCAGCACCATGGCACACGGCGCTGCAGTGTCACCCTACCTCTGGGCACAGCTGTGCCAGCTGTGCAGGGCTGGACTGCCAGGTGGGTGGCCCAACCCCACTGCCCCCTGAGCAGGGACAGTGGCTGCAGACCAATCCAGCCTCTCGGCCTTCTCCTTCTTACACAGAACTTCTTCCCTTTGTCTCTGCACTGCCTGCAGCAAGGCTACTGGAAACCCAGAGAGTTCCTGCCCTTTTTCAGCTTCAGCCCCACTCTGGGAGATGGCAGGTTGGGCACACAGCATCAACTGGGCCTGATAAGATCATGGTGCCCAGGATGTTGTTCTCACCTCCACCCTGGTCACTTGCAGAGGTTTTTGATGAGACAACTACCTCCATCCCATCCCCATGGTCAGGCCCCATGTGTGCTCCCATCGGATTCTTCTCGGAGCGGGAGGAGAAGAGGAAACATTGCAACAAACAGTTTTACCAGAAAACACTCGAGTGACTTTTTTAATAATAACATCCAAATGAAAACAACGTGGGCTTCAAAGTCTCTACTCGGGATGCTTTGTGGTTCACAGGCTTTCCGACAGCAGTGCTCCTTTCCATCGCAGGGAGCACACCCAGGAACATCAGCTCCTTCCTGAGGTGCCCGAGGTGCCTCTCGCCACTCAGGCACCCTGTGGGGCCACGATCTGGGCAGGGAGAGTTGCTGCCTGCGGGACCTTGCTGGGACACCAGGGATTCTGTCAGTGCCCAAATCAGCCATTCAGCATCTTCCTTTCTCCTGCCCTTTGCCAGCAATGCTGGCAAGGATCTGCTTGGCCTCGGCCGTGGCTGCTCCAAAGGTCGTCTCCTGTTACCAAAACGCAAATGTTGATATTAGGAGGGGAGATGCTGATGGAAATGGAGCTGGCTCTGTTTGTTTGTCAAAGTAGCTATTTTAAACAAGTTCTGTTCACACAGCTTGCAGATCGGAAGGAAGTTTTCCCAGCCATAATATCCTAGCTCAGCGCTGGGCAGACAATGGTTCAGCACTTGCCTGGGATTAGCTGGTGAAATCACCATGTGCAACCCAGGAAGGGTGTCTGGGAAAGGGCAGCATTGGATTTTGTGCTGGGGAGGCTGGGGGCGTCAGGAGCTGTGGGGGGAGACGGGCTTGGCATGACGAGGGCAGCCAAGCTCAAAGCAGGTCAATGTGCAGCTGCTCCAGTTTGTGCTGGACAAGGGCTTCCAGACAGCCCTCCCTGGCCTCTCACCATCCCTGTGTTCTGCTTTTTTCCCAAGGAAAACGGTTAAATGCTAAAGTAGGCTTCTGTCAAGATAACTTCCCAAAGCAGCAAGCCTGAAAACAGGGCACCCTGTCACCTCAGTGCAATGGGGAGAGGTGCCCTGCTCCCCAAGCATGGGGAGCAAGAGATCCCACTGCAGCCAACTACCTCTGAGCCCTGAGCCCTGAGCCCTGTGCCCTGAGCGCTGTGCCATGCCTGCCCAGGCACCAGGGGCCTGGCGTCACGGTCACTGCTCCCTGGCGTGTTCCCTTCAGGAAGGCAGACAGGGCTCCTGGGGGGTGGTGGAGGCGGCAATGCCAACTCCTTTATTCATTACAGCCTCATATACAAATAAAATCTTTACAAGCTCGCTTTGAGCCTTTAAAAATGCCGTTCAGGACGTGTCATTTGTATTGTCTGACTCGGGCTGCTCTGCATCACCGCTAAGCTCAGCGGGAGTAAGAACTGCTCTCCACGTAAAACCCAAATTGAGTTTATTTTATTTGCAGGGCAGGGCAAGAGAAGCACTTACCAGCTGTGACACCCCAGTGCCCAGGGCAGTTACCCTGCCCGCTGCAGACATCTCATTGCAAGTTCCCTTGCGAGCATCCTGGGGGTCTCATGGGATAGGGACACGGAGCCCTCACGGATGCTGCTCTCACCAAGACAGCCTCCTGCTACCTCTTGTGTTTCCACTTGGGACATCCCAGGGAGTGGCTGTGGCAATGTCTGCAATGCCACAAACATCAGAGGAAGATGCAGAAGATTAAAGTGAATTAATCTCCGCCAACCCTTTGGTTCCTCTGCAAATGCCAAGGCGTGAAAGCTCTGACTCCGGAGGTGCACATGGAAGCTCTCCACCAAGGGGGATTAATTGCAGGAGCACTGGCCCTTAGTGTGAAGATTGTTTTCATTAAATCCTCAGATGAAGTTTTCTGTTTCTTCCTCCTCTTGGTGAATCTCATTGTGATTAAATTAAAGGAGCTCTGTTACAATGTATCCTACTAAGACCGTTTGTTGTTTTTCTCAGCTGCCTCTGGTCTCTTTAGAGACTTTGCTGCCTTTTCCTAACATTTTCCAGCTCTTCCCCCTCCATGCTGCCCTCCCCCCCTGTTTCTGAGGCGAACTGGAAAGTTACAGTTGTGGTTGAGCCGTGGCTGTAGGCGGTGAGTCACGGCGAGGATCCCCAGTCACAGCTCGTAAACAGGAGGGAGAAACACGCGTTCCTGCCCGGGGCTGTGCCCGGGGGCCTCGCGGTGGGGTGGGATGGGGATGGGAATGGAGACATGGGCATGGAGATAGGGATGGGAAGAGGGACGGGGTGGGGATGGATCGCTGGCCGTGCCTCTCCCTAGTGTGCAAACCCCTAGGGCAAAAACCTAGGCTGTTTTCTGGGGGGCATCACTGAGCCGGGGGTCAGAGGAGAGCCTGGCCCCTGCCAGTGCCCCTGGACCACACTGCTCCCACTGCTATGCCAGTCCTGACCTGTGTCCCAACTTCCCGTGCATCATGGGGATGACTGCACATAGATCTTCCAGTGATGTGACAGCAGTGCCTAAAAGCTTGCTAAAAAATTATGGAAAAGTAGAAGAGTGATTGAAAGTTTTTTTTTTCCACAGCTAAGGAAAAAAAAATGCTCATTTGTGGGCATTTTCCATTCAGGAGCATCCTGTGCAAATGCATTGTTCCTCTTTGAATTCCTCAGCATATGGCATTCTGTGCTGTTAGAGTTTAATATTCTTTTCATTACCGATATCTAATACAGACAAGTCTTGAGGGTTACACAAAACATATGTGAGCCTAATTTGTTTTTACTGTGCCACATGGTTTTACTCCCTGCACCATTCAGTTTGTCTTTTTTTTTTTTTTTTAAATCATGTGATCAGCAAAAACTTAATGCTATTTTTAAGCATGGTAAGAAAGTGAAAAACACATTTACTGTGACTGCTGAGGAAAAGGAGTGTAGATCCCCCTCTTCAAAAGTAGCTCTTACAGCATGATAGTAAAATGACACTGCTGCTGTAAAAATGGCATTGCTTTGGCAGTGCAGTTTGTCAAAGCTGTACCCAGCTTGTAAGGAAAATTCCTGAAAATTCTGGGCTTGGAGTGATTTATCTGACTGAGATAGATGAGAATGGGCTTCACAAATATGTAGATTTGTTGTGCCAAGCCACCTTTCTGTGGGGGAACTTACCTTCTTCCTGCCCTTCATTCTTCTCCACCTTTTCCTCATCTGACACCTCTCTGGAATGGTGGGCATTAATTTATTGCATAAACCATCTCTAATGCTCCTTTTTACCCCTCAAATTATCAGGTGTGCAGATGGCACCCATACTCACAAGGATACAGAAGTACAAGTCACCACTGGTTGTGGTCCCCATGCCAGCAGCAAGGAATTGGTTCTTGGTTCTCTGCTCTGCAGCTGTGTCCCCAGTCAGCCACGCAGGTTGGGGTTGAGTTTATTTGGGAATTTTGGAGCCTGGGAATGAGGGGAGCAGGGAATAAGTGAGGGTGGGTTGCTATGTGCAGAGCACCTCTGCTGCTGAAACAGAAAGGCTGCAAAGATGACAGCTTCAAGGGCAGGTCCCTGAACACGAGGTTCTGTAATGAAATAACCAATGATTTTAGCCAAAATCTGAGCCCTCTGGCCCTTAGTGATGGAGGTCATCAGAAAAGGAGAGGATGTGTCCCAACCCACTGGTGGGGCAGAGGGAGAAAGGTATTGTGCTTCCCTTTCAGAGGCTCATGGCTGCATGAGGCTCCTCCATGCCAAGATTCATTGCCCCAGTCCCTGAGTCAGAACTGGGCTGGTGTGGAAGCACCACCCTGGCTGCCTGCCCAGTGCCATATACCTGCTGCAGCAGACCAGGGAAGCCTGAGCCCTGGCATCTCATGCTGCCAAAGAGCTTCAGTCAACCCCAAACACAGGAAATCCTGGTGCTGCCACATGCCGCATCCTCTCTTCCCACACATGTGCCTTGTTAGCAGTGTCAGGAGCCTCCAGCTCGTGGGTGACTGCTAACCACAACCACCAGCATTAACCTCCTGCTTGGAGGTCATTTGCAACAACCCACAGAAATGCCTCAGAATTGCCTATATTGAAAGAAGCTGGTGCGTTCCTGAAATAATTAAAAAAAAAAGGCACTTTATTATTTATGTATTTGGGCCTTTGAGAATTCTGGACTAGAGTAATAAAACTGCTGTGGACATCTAGAGCCTTCCAGGGCAGGAACCCCAGAGTGGCCATGGAATAGGACAGCTCCATTCATGGACTGAGGTCAGGGTTGCTGCTCTCTGATGCTTCTCTGATGCTCAGTCATAGCAGTTGCATGCATCCAGATGATCCTCTGAGGACCAAAGAATCCTGTGTGAAAGCTATCTCACCATCCTAGGAGGAGCCTGGCCTGAAAAGTGGAGCCTGGAGCAGCATATATAAGCCAAGGAGGCATTAAATCTTACATCACATGAGATGGGTGGAAGGGCAGAACAGGATGCACAAGCAACATTCCCAATGCAAATCTATCTGTTCCTTCCAGCTGAAAACTCTAGAACCTACAATCAAGCATCACTGTGAGAGCCCCAGTTTGCACAGCAGAGGCTGGATGCTATGGGGGACTGCCCCACATGTCTGTGTCAAACACACCCAACATAAATAACCCACCATGCTGGGAGCCAGGTGCTCCTGCAGGTCATCCAGCACTGGCTCAAGAAGCTGGTTCTGTGTCACAGAGCACATTAAAACCGCAGCCTTTGGTTGCACACAGGGCCTGGCCTTCAATGGGTTAAGGATAATTTGAATGATTCCTTTTGTTTAGATTCATTTCAGGTTTCGTGATTTCTGTTATTGCTGCATAAAATCACTTGCAGGCGCTCGAGGTGGGGTGGGCGCAGGGAGAGCGGGAGCAGATGTGAGCTAATTGGAAGCACAACAGCAGTGACAGCAAGTGCTGCCTGGCTCCTCAAGGCCCAGGGTGCCTCTAAGGCTTCAGCACACCCTGTTTGAAAATTGCACTGGCCATGGAGAGAGCCTGGGAATGGGAGGGTACAGAAGAGTGGCATGCAGGATGCAGAACAGCAAGTCTCTGCCCTTCAGTGAGTATTGAAGTTCTGCTCATCCAGGGTGGTGCCACGATGCTCCTGGCATCTTGGCTTGGCTTTGAGGTTGGATCATTCTGATTTTCATTCCGTTCAGAAATAAAGCTGGAAAATTTGGGAATTACTGCAAAAAGGTGAATTCTGTCTGCCAGGAATGTGGGGAAAGAGCAGACCCAGAGACCTCATCAGTGCTTCAGCAGATGGGCTGTGTGCTGGTGGACAGGGAAAACCCTATAATGACCATCCTGGGATGAGATTAGATGGGATGGGATGTGATGGGACAGGACGGGATGGGTGTCACCTCTGCATCCTCTCATTTTTCTTACAGCATGCACTGGCCTGCAGACATGTGCCTGTGCACCAGTGTGACCTGCTCTGACTCCCCAGGTGTGACTGGTCCCATGTGGGATGGTCACCTTGAGGGCAACCACTGCCTGGGGGCATGGGCAGCAGCACTGGGAGCTGTGAGAGAACTGTCCTCTCCCATTCCAGAGGTGAGTGCAAGATTCTCTGCTGTCTGTCAGCAGCTCTTCCCTGGGCTGAGGGCAGAATCTGCTCCTTCCTCCACCCACAGAGCTGCTGTGGTAACAGATGTCCATGCCTGGCACAAGCTCACCAGAACCTGCCTTATTCCCAAGGCCCAAGGAGAAGCTGCTGCTCCTCCAACACCCACAGAGAGGGTCCTGTCATGCTAGGACGTGCCAGTGCCAGACAGAGCAGGGCTGATTGTAACTACTCCAAACCTGCTCCTCATGCTGCCAGAGGGGTGAGAAGCGAGAGGCCATACAATAAAAATTCAAAGCAGCCCAATCCAATAACCAGCTGGAGCTGCAGGTGCTAATGAGATTGTGTGTTGGTTGCTGTTTCCCAGCCTGAATCTGTCAGGAGCTCTCTGGACCCCACCATGGCAACATTGGCTTTAATTAAAGAATCTCTGCATGGCACCAGAGGGCAGATTCACCCGTCCAGGATCTGTGACACTTGCCGAGTCATGAGACAGGCTGTCTCTCTCCAGAGATTAGGCTGTGGGAATCTCTCAGGTTGCTTGGCACAAGAAAACGGGGCAACTTGTGTGTGAATCTGAAGAACGTAGTTCAATTAACTTTTCTCACTCTCCCTTTGGGTCAGATGCAGTGTGTCCAGGGGTTCACGTCCCAGGAAGGTGACAAGGCTCAGGATTAATTAAGGAGCTGACATTCCCAGAACCTCACTCTCCTGGGAAAGCATCCTGGCACTGGAAGCCACTGGTTTCCAGAGCTGCCAGTGCAGCCAGAAGGGTACCCAGAGTGTGCCCAGCCTCCCCTACCTGCTTTAGGAGGGGCTGCGTGTGGCATCTCACTCCTCATTCTCTGTTGCTGCACTGGAAAGTCACATCCACGACCAAACTCCTTGCCATGGCTGGAGAAACCATGAGTGTCTGTGTGTCTGTGTCTGTGTGTGTCCATATGTGTGTGTGCCCATGTGCACATGAGTGTGTGTGCACACATATGTGTGTGTCCACGTGTGTGCATGTGTGTGTCCATGCATGTCTGTGTGCAGTGTGCATGTGTGTCCATGTCTGTCCACGTGTGTGCATGTGTGTGCCCATGCATGTCTGTGTGCAGTGTGCATGTGTGTGTCCATGTCTGTCCACATGTGTGCATGTGTGTGCCTAAGTGTGCCCATGCATGTCTGTGTGTAGTGTGCATGTGTGTGTCCATGTCTGTCCACATGTGTGCATGTGTGTGCCTATGTGTGCCCATGCATGTCTGTGTGCAGTGTGCATGTGTGTGTCCATGTCTGTCCACATGTGTGCCCATGCATGTCTGTGTGCAGTGTGCATGTGTGTGTCCATGTCTGTCCACATGTGTGCCCATGCATGTCTGTGTGCAGTGTGCATGTGTGTGTCCATGTCTGTCCACATGTGTGCCCATGCATGTCTGTGTGCAGTGTGCATGTGTGTGTCCATGTCTGTCCACATGTGTGCCCATGCATGTCTGTGTGCAGTGTGCATGTGTGTGTCCATGTCTGTCCACATGTGTGCCCATGCATGTCTGTGTGCAGTGTGCATGTGTGTGTCCATGTCTGTCCACATGTGTGCCCATGCATGTCTGTGTGCAGTGTGCATGTGTGTGTCCATGTCTGTCCACATGTGTGCCCATGCATGTCTGTGTGCAGTGTGCATGTGTGTGTCCATGTCTGTCCACATGTGTGCCCATGCATGTCTGTGTGCAGTGTGCATGTGTGTGTCCATGTCTGTCCACATGTGTGCCCATGCATGTCTGTGTGCAGTGTGCATGTGTGTGTCCATGTCTGTCCACATGTGTGCCCATGCATGTCTGTGTGCAGTGTGCATGTGTGTGTCCGTGTCTGTCCACATGTGTGCCCATGCATGTCTGTGTGCAGTGTGCATGTGTGTGTCCGTGTCTGCCCACATGTGTCCATCTTTGTGCACATGTGTGTATCTCTGTCTGTGTGTGCCCAAGTGTGCATGTGCAAGTCCCTGTGTGTGTGCCTGTGTACCCATGTGTGTGTCCATGTGTGTGTGTGCATACATGTGTGTGTCTGTGCGTGTCCATCTGTGTGCATATGTGTGTATCTGTGTCTGTGTGTGTGTATGAGTGTCTGTGTGGGTGCATATGTGTGTATGTGTGGGTGCATGTGTACCCATGTGTGTACATCTTATTTGGACTCAAGGGGTTAATTTTTGCGCTGGCCCAGCAGCGCTGTCGTCACCTTGGCCTCAGGGCTTAGCCATTGGGCCAGGGCTGTGGGACTCATGGCCATCCCAGCTCGCTGAGCAGCCAGGATTAATGCAGGCTGGAAGAAAATCTTAGAGCAATGACAAGGAGAGCAATGTGTGTGCCCTGTCCTGTCAGAGCATGTGGTTCTTTTTCCAAAATCCCAGCACTTCCTGCAACCTGGTCCATTGAACAAAAATATCTTTCGAAAGAAATCTGGAAATAGATTCTGACAGTATCAAAACATCCTGTTTTGACATTTTCTGAATGAATCACTTTGATTTTTTGTTTGGAATGACCTCGCTGCCTTTTTTGGTACAGAAATGGATTGTGTTTATTGACAAGTTGTAACCAAAAAAAGTCATTGATTTTTTCCCCTCACTGAAACATCTCCACTCCCTCCCCCAACCTCCCCTTCTTTGAGGTTTGATTTGCTGTACCAGAGTATTTCTAAATATTATAGTTTTGTTCCAACTCAAAGCCAGATTTTGCAATCCCAAGTAGGGCTGGTCATTCCGGCCGTGCCATCCTGGTCACATCCTGCTGGGACCAGCCCCTCAAGGCAGCACTAGGGGGTCTCACCGGGGCAGCCCCGGGTCTGGGGTCTCACCAGGGGCAGCCCTGGGTCTGGGGTCTCACCGGGGCAGCCCCGGGTCTGGGGTCTCACCAGGGGCAGGTCCGGGTCTGGGGGTCTACCAGGGGCAGCCCTGGGTCTGGCACATCACCGAGCCCCCTGAGCCCAGCAGTCGCCACAGCTTCTACCTGGGGCCGGGGGTGATGGGAGCCACAGGTGATGTGGCTATTAGCACTATTGGACAACTTGTCAGGATTAGAAAGTTCATCATAAAACCCTCCAAAATGAGCAGTTTTTGTATGTGTGTGTGTGTGTGTGTGAGTTAAGCTTTTCTGCCCCAACCAGGAACAGATGTCTGAACTGGTTGATGAATTGGAAACATCTGAAACAACTTTCCAAGCCGAAGTACAATAAATATACCTTTCATCACAATCCCTGCAAGAGGGTTTTAGAGGCAAAAATCACTGAAGTGTTTAATATGGACCGTGGTGAAGAATCATTATAACAAATGAACCAAATTAAATGAGAATTTCTCCTCATTTTAGTGACTTTGCTGAGACTCCAGGTATCACCTTCTGAGCTGGCAGTGGGGCTTTGTCCCGCTAGCCTTCTCAAATCGCTCTTCTGTGGTCTCATACTCTCACCTCCCATAAGAGGATGGAGAAGCAGAGCCCCCCAGGAGGTGTGGGGCCCCGAAGGGTACCCAAGGTACCAAAGGGTACCCAAGCCCTGCCCTGGCTGCATGGGCAGGAACCAGGTGCTCCTGCACAGGGGTGGGCAGCTTCTGTCTCGCAGGACGTTGGGACTCACATTCATGAACAGGACAGACAGAGGCAGATGCATCCCTGGTGCCTCTGGAGCCTTTCCTGATGCTTCAGCATCTCCAGAGGCTGTTGGTGGGGCTCCAGCTCTTCAATCATTGCCCCTGTCACCTGCCTTACCTGCTGAGCCACCAGTGCTGCTGCAGCCCACCACCTCCATGGCAGGATAGGATGCAGGGGGAGGCTCAGGCTGACCCCCAGCATGGCTCATGGGACTCTGTGGCTGCCCAGGAGCCAGCCTTGTCCAGCCCAGGAGCAATCAGCAAAGCACCCTCACGCTTCAGCACCAGGAACATGTGTCAGAGCTTGTGGGTTGCCTTCCAGAGTTCAAGTGCTGCCATTCCTGCGCTGATCCCATAACCTACAGAGATGAGACTCTTTCAACAGGAGCCATCAGAAAGAGTTTATTTTTCCATGTCTCCACTTGGCTTGTTCCACTGAGCAAAGTCGTGTTTTATTGATTTATTCTGAAATCACATTTATTTTCCTTTAAGAAATAAAACCCACTATTTCTTCTTTCAAAATTCATGTGGGTTGCACAAGATTTGAGGGTCAGATTTTCAAGTGTGAGCACATCCATGAAATCTACTGCCTGGGCAGGTAACTTCCTTTGCACATGGGAATCCGATACGAGACCCTGCGCTAGTGTTCACGAGTGCAGGGAAACACCACCTTGCAGGAGGCCTGGTGCTCCAGGGAAAAGTCACTCCTGCTCCCCTTGTGATTCCTTACTGTGCTCCCACCAAGGAAAAGGCAGGTGTAAGGGATTTCAGAATCTGCACTGAGAGCTGTAAATATGAAAACAGAACAGAGACCGAGCCCACAGTTGGGTTTCTTTGGCTGTGCTCAGGGACCCACAATGATCCCCTGGTCTGGATGGAGCTGCCAGTGCTTTCAAGCCCTGTCAGGCTGAGTTTCAGCTGTCATATTATCACCCTGATGGGGAAAGGTGGAAATGATACTATGGGGTTTTTATGGGATACACACTGGCACACACTGACCCCCTGCCAACACTTCACCGTGGACCCCTACCCTGGAGAGAGCACTGGGCTGTGGTGCCTTTCCAGTGACACCATCCCTGTCCCTGGGAGAGCAGGGAACATGATGTGTCATGTAACAGCTGGCTACTGGCTTTATAAAAATACATTATCAGGATAGCTAAAGCATCGCCTATAAGTGCCTTGAGCAGAATGAGTCACCGGAACATGACTCATAAATAAATGAGACACCTTTGATGTCTCCATTCCCCAGTGGCTCTCAAGCTGGTAGTGTGATGAGGCCTGGGGAGTGCTTGGGCTATCACAGATGTCCCTAATGGGATGCTGATGCTCGCACACTGCTGCCACGCCAGAAGGCCATGGTGCCCCTCCTGCAGAGGAAGCATAGGCAAGGATCCATGGCCTCCAGCTTGCCTGCCTAAAACTTCCCTGGGGCCTGCTGGCTAATTCCCACCCATGGCAATGGATCAGCTTTTCCTTATGGTGGGGATCAGAGGCTGGGGGACATGGACGTGACACCCACACATGCACCAGAGGCTTGGAAGTGCTGCCTCAGGTGATTAGAGTGAGGTGCAGCCAGGGTCCAGGTGTGGGGGCTTGGCCTCAGCCTCAGCCAGGCGCCCATAGAAGAACCAGCACAATCTTTCTCATTTAAGAAAAAGTATTTTGGAAGCCTCCACCTCCCTCCACTTGCCAGCAAGTTTAGAGTTTCATAAAGTCAGCCTGGTAATGGGTTACAAATGTACCTATCAGTTTTACATTTGTTTTCATTCAGGCTCAGTGAGTCTCCACCAAACCTGGCGATGGCAGGGAAGGGAAGAGCTCCCCCAGTCCCCTGCCCTCCCCGCTCCCCTCCCAGCACACCCACAAGTGAATTGTTCTTCCATAATCTAAACCAACACTCCTCTCCAGCAAATTGGATTTCAGCTAAACCCTGTGACTTATGTGCAAATCCTGACAGCAGATCGCCTTTGAGCCTTGCGCAAATCTCCCTGCGGGGCGCGGAGCCACCGCGGCCACGCGGAGCTGGAGCCTCCACAGCTGGTGTCAATCAGTTCAGCCCTGCAGCGCAGGCAAGGCCACAGCCTTGAAGCCCTGGATCCTGGGCACTGCAGCCTCCTATTGCTGGTGTTGCACCCCAGATCCTGGTCAGCGCACCCCTGGATCCCGGGCATTGTACCCCCAGTTCTTGGGCACCGCTCTTACAGCTCTTAGGCACTGCACACCAGATCCTGGAGGATGCAGCCCCTTCCTGGGTGTTGTACCCCACATCCTGGATGATGCAGCCCCTTCCTGGGTGTTGTACCCCAGATCCTGGACACTGCAGCTCCCTTCCAGGGTGTTGTATCCCAGATCCTGGACACTGCAGCTCCCTTCCAGGGTGTTGTATCCCAGATCCTGGACATTGCAGCCCCTTCCTGGGTGTTGTACCCCAGATCCTGGACACTGCAGCCCCTTTCCTGGGTGTTGTACCCCAGATCCTGGACATTGCAGCCCCTTCCTGGGTGTTGTACCCCAGATCCTGGATGATGCAGCCCCTTCCTGGGTGTTGTACCCCACAGCCTGGACATTGCAGCCCCTTCCTGGGTGTTGTACCCCAGATCCTGGACACTGCACCTCCAATTAAGCAAGAGAAAGCCAATCCCAGCAATGAGAAAACCAGCAAAGCCTGAGTTCAAAGAGCCTCATGTTGATGATGGAAATTCAGAATATAAAGATTAAGCGGCACAAAGCTTGGTAGACACTGGCTGAGTTAGCTCTTTTCCTGGACATTATTGAATTTTTGAAGCTGTAATAAAGTGCAGTTCCCATAGGAGTCAACCAAGCAGGTCTTGTCTGGATCGTGTGAAGCTGAAGCTGAGCAAAGTCACATATTTTTAATTCAGTTACATGGTGATTACATGGACTCTCTGCTGAACAGCAACAAGGGGTTTTATTTTCTGTGATGAATGAGCATTTTTAGCGTCTGAAGTAGCAGCTGTCACACAGCTCATACATTTGCCAAGAAAGTAATTCAGAGGGCAAGGATAAATTTTAACTCAACTTCTTTTTTATTTTGAGATTTAGGACCAAAGATTAACAAAAAAGCCCCCAGTCTTCAGGATCCAGCCACACCTAGGCACTGGGCCAGCTGTGCATACTGCCACCACTGTAGGGTCCCCTGGGACTTGTGGGCATGGGGCAGGACTGCAGTGATGTCACCTCCCAGCCCATTCCAACACCTTCCCGTGGCCTCTGTCCATCCATCCATCTGACCCTAACAGTGTCAACACCTCCAGCCCCACGGGAGGCAGGGGTGGCTGTCCCAGCCTTCACCAGGGTGGTTTTGAGGTGCAATATCCCTGAGGGAACTCGAAGAAGCACCCACCACATGTGATACACAGATGTCAGGGCATTGGACACCTGGCAGCTCTGGGGTTTGTTTGCTGCAGCTCCCTAGTGCCTGAGCAAGAGCTTCAGGATAGGATCCACTACCTGAGCACACACCCAGATGTTACTGGGTCCCTCATGATTGACTCTGTTGCTGAGAGTTCTCTGATGGAAAAAATCTATTTAATTTTGTGGTCTGTTAGCAATTTAAGTTGAAGAAGGGGTGTTCAGTTCCATTGTTTTCAGCCCATGATGTTCATGTGGAAGGTTTCTTTGATTCAGGATGCTGCAGTGCAGGAGGGAACTACAGACACTGTGCAATAGCACATTGGTGAAAACACAGGTAATTGATCAGGAGCTGATTGGAGCAAGATACCAGTGTTGTTTATTTAAAGGTATGTCATCAACTTAAAATTCGTGTTTAATTTATCAGTTAATTCACATGCTAAGATTGAAAAGATTTTGCATTGACTCCAAGAGAATGAGATCAGGAATGCGTGGTTTTCTCTGTCTCATGTCTTCTTCACTTTATGCACTTGGCTGCATCTCTGCCGTGTTCTGCACTCCCTGAGAGCACAGACCTCGTGGAAGTACTTGTTCAGTAAAACCAAACACACAATGTTGTTGCCAGCCAGGAGCCTAGTGCATGGTCTGTGTTGAAAGCTTCCCCAGCACCAGCGCTGCCCTCATGGTGTGTCACACCTGGCACTCAGGGCAGGAGTGCCCAGCAGGAGCTCGTTATTGTAGCCAGCTCCCCAGAATCCCAGGAGGCTTGGGGTAATGGGCAGTTTTCATCCTCCCCCTCTTCTCTCTGAATTTCATTTCTGGTTTGCATTAATCAGCTTCATTGTTCTAATCAGAATATCTAGAACACAAGCAGCAGAGACGGCATTTTTGTCTCTTGGAACTGGTTCTGGGTATGGGAGGGCAGGTGCTGAGCCAATGCAGTGTTGCAGATGCCAACCCCCTCATCCTTGCTTGGTCCATATCCTCCCTCCCCAGGATGCAGCTCTGCATCCAGGGAGGGAGAGGTGCACCAAGAGCCCCGAGAGGGGCAGGCAGGATGGGCCATGTGTGAGGAGCCAGGGCTGTGCCAGGCTGCCGAGGCAGGGCTGAGCCCTAATCCCAGCCCAGCCGCAGGCACAGCACTCAGCACAGAGCTGTCCTTGTGTGACTGCAGTTCAGCAGAGCAGGCTCTCACTTCATTCACCCTGACCAAATTACAAGCAGTCATGCCGGGGCTCTGCTTTCACAAATGAAATCCACGCTGCGCTGGCTGCTCCCTTTGCCAAGAGGCTGCTGATGGGTGACCCAGTGCAGTGCTTACGATCTGGTGTTTTCCTGATTTCACCAACCTCCTCCAGTAGTTTATTGATACCAAGCAGCACCAGAGCAGCTGCAGCCCAGGAGAGAGGTCAGTGTTGCTGTTGGCACAGGGCAGACACAAAAAGAGGTTTTCCTGTGTCACAAGGAGTTCAGCTTTCCTGTGCTGCATGTGGCCTGGTTTGGGTTACAGACCAGCTTGTATAAATACAGCAAAACATGTACCCACTTCCTGAGGCACAGCCACCTACGCCAGCTCCTGGAGACCTCAAGGAGAAGGATGCTCTACCAGCACTATGTCCCCCACATGTCATGTCTATTGTTAGTGCTATTTATCCTGCTTGAAGTGTCAGTGCAGATACTGGTGTAGCATTTAACTTACTGAACTTGGCCCACAAACTCTGTAGTGACATTAAGCAAATCTGCTTCTTATTGTTATTTATCTGTTTAACGAAGCAGCAGGGACAACTTCATAATCTTAATTAGGCTGGGTTTCACTCAAAATAAAACTCATTGCAAACTCTCTCTGAAGTGTCATCATTTTCAAAAGAAAGTTCCTTCTGAGATTTTACAAGAAAACTTATTTAGGTTAGTGCTTTCAGTGGGAATTTCCCTGAAGGGGAAGATTTTATATCCCAGGATCAAACAAAATAAATCCTCTCAAGTTGTGAAAAATAATGGCTAAATGTGTCTATTAATCCTGAATAAAAATTGCTGGGTTTTTTACTAGCTGTCCTGCGAGTACTGAACAGGCAGAGCAGGGGTGGAGGCAGAGGGGAGGAGCGCGTGTGCTGTGGGCATGTGAAAGCAGAAAGGGTCACCAGCGTGGGCAGAGCTGTGGATGTGGACCACAGGGATGTGGACCCAAGTGAGTTGGGTGAGATGAAGCTGGGGACAGAGGGCCAGAAGGAGCACCAGGATCCTGCCAGTGTCTCACCTGAGAGGTCAGGGGTACCCTCAGCTCAGCTCTTAGGGAAGGTCAGAGGAGCACTGGAGGATACAGCACACCGAGCCAGGCACCACTAGGGGCTGAGGATGTAGGAAATATTTCTCATGACAGGCCGGGGAGTCTGTTGGGACCCCCATGGCTGTGGCAGGGCAGTGATGGGGAGCAGTGGCCTGAACTCACATCTGTGTGTGTTGAACTGACCGGGAGCCCACAGGCAGCAGCAGCTCCCACGTGTTGTGTTCCCCTTGCCGAGCAGCGAGTGTCCCACGCACCCGGGACTGTGGGGTTTCCCTGGCTGGGAATGACATGATTAATGGGCTCATTACTGCAGCTTTCACTGAGCTGCCTGACACATGCTCTCGTGCTTGTACACAACTGTGGAGTCCTCGCTCCCGGTGCCAGCTCTGATTCATATGTCAATAAACAGCGGAAGAGAAGCAGTTTTCTCTGCCAAACCAAACAAACAGTATCTTTTTGGCCAGGACTACAACATCCCTGTGAAACCAGTGCCAAGGGGCATCATGCTGACATGATTCCCTGTTCTCTCGACACTCTCCGTGCCATACCCATGGGTTGGCAGCCCTTGACAGGTGTGGGGCACCCTGGCCCAAAATGTGCCCACTCCCAGAGGGAAAGCTCCTTCTTCTGCCAGACACCTTACAGCCAAAAGTGGAAAGGGATGGGGGAATGCATTGTTTAATGGTACTTTTATCAATAAAAAGGAATTATTGGCCTGTATCCCTCCTGAAACTTTAATAAAAGTCAAATTATAGTTTTGTCTTCTCTCTTTTTTCATTTCTTTCTAATTCAGGCCTGCACTGGGGTCAGATCAAGAATGCTTTTAATCTTTCCAGCAGGCCTGGTGGAGGCATGCCCAGAAGCAGGATGGGCAGGAGGAGATGGCCTGGGCTCTCCACCACCACGGCACCCCCAGGACAGCCATTGGCACTGTGCCAGGCCCTGACTGGGAGCCGTGTCCTGTGGCCCCTGGAGCTCCTGCCACACCTTCCCCTGGCAGTCAGCCCTTTCAGCATGCAGGGTGCTGTTCATGTGAGTCTGAGAGCTACACATTGATTCATATCAGCTGATAAAATGGGTCAAGATTTAGGTTCTTGCACTTTGAACACGTCTGACAGCACTGATGAGGAGCGCAGAGGTTCTGGGGCAGGCAGGGATGCTGGCTGAGCCCAGATCAGGGTACGACAGAGCTCTGTTTGCCTTAACACTTCACAAACCCAGAGCCTGGCCAAGCAGACTTCCAGATCAAATTCCACACTGATTTGGTGGAAACAGCTGGATTTGCCAAAGGATAAAGGAAAATGTTTTCCATTAACACATCTAACACCCCCGTTAGTGCAGTTCTGGCTGTACGCAAGTGCTAATGAGATTTCACTGTGACACCACAGGAGGAGAGACAGTAATTGGGGCATTTGCTGTTCATGGCTAGAGTGGCTGAATTAATTACTGGAATTAATCCTTCTGCTGGAAGCAGAAGCTCTCATGAGGGGAAGCAGGAGGAAATGAGTTGATTTGGTGAGGTTATCATCTGACTGAGGACAGGTGCAAGCATAGGTAATAACAAACATCCCTGTGGCAGCAGTGCTGGCGTGGGTGGCCTTGCTGGGGAGGTGGGTGCAGGCACAGAGAGCAGAGGGACATGGGGAGGGTCATGGAGAGCAGAGGGACAGCGAGGGTAGGCAAGGAAAGCAGAGGGATGTGTGGGCACTCTGAGCAACCTTAGCTTGTTCTTTACCTCCCTAAAGGTTTTGTGTGTGCTATGTCTGTTATCTAGGGAGTATCTGGATGGGTGAAAGTGGCCCTGGAGGAGATGTTGGCTCCCAGGGTGTCCCAGCACCACTCACAGGGCACTTCCCATTCTGACACTTCTGCCAGCACCCCAGGTTGTCCCCATGGGAGGGTGATGGGCTCTGCAGTTCTGGCCCCATGGAGCAGCTCTGGCTCCCTCGTGGGAGCTCAGCTCCTAGGGAGCTGCCTCACACTGCCCAGGGATGTGCTGGAAAGCTGGAAGGGGAATGCAGCTATGGAAGGAAATATTTCTCATCTTAGCAAATGAGAAAAGGGAAAAATAAGGTGAGTGAATGTTTTGTTTAATGGACAATTTAATTGCTGACATCTGTGATAAAAGCTGGTTTTTTTCCAAACTGGAATTTGTTTCTATCTCAGGATGAAGCAGGGATATGGGGGCAAATTCTTTGGAAAAGTCCCTTTGAGTCCTATCCAAGAAGGATGGGGAATTAAATGTGGCACATGTTAAACATGTAAATGAGGTATTCATTTACTGATTTATCTGTTTCTCGCATGAGATCTTCTTTGGCTGCATCAAAATTACGGTATTATTTATAAGTCTTAAACATTTAAAATTAGATGTGTGGTTTCAAAAGAAAACATCAAAACCTTAATGCAAACCACATTGTTTCAATTAGAAATTAGATTTTAAAAAAGCAAATTCAAAAAGTTTCTGTGCTGGATCAAACCTGTACCTCATGTGGTTCACATCCACGTTGGATCTATTCTGTAGGACTGGGTTCTCTTTGCAGTGATTTGCAACAGTGAACTCAAAATAAACAGATCTGGTTTCATTCATGGAATATTTCCTTGTTATTGAAAAGCATCATTTTCTGCACTGTCCCTTGACATTTCTTGGAGAAATCCTGGAGACTCATAGCTCACTGAAGGCACCAGGACATGCCACTGGAACCAGCAGTGTGATGTGCAGGCAGCTGCTCTCCTGCCGTGCTGCCAAGGGTTTGGGAGCTGCTGCTTCACTCTCTGTGGACTGTGACAGTCCCTCCAAGGGAACAGAACCTTCCCCAGGGCAGCTGCCCTTGCTGGGCTGCTTGATAAAGTATTCGGAGGGATCTGCAGAGCCCCATCAACTTCTGACTGCCCAGAAGCAAGACGAAGTGTGATAAGGACTGCCAGCAGCCCCTGCCAGTTTTCCCACTTGCAAGGCATGGGCCTGCTGCTCTGGAGCCAGCAGAGCTGCACCTGCTGAGGAGATTGAAGGGCTGAAGCTGCTTTGGTCACTGATTTTATGGAGCAGCATGAATCATGCCTCCAAGCATCGTGGAGGCTGGGCTTCATGGTATGACCACCTCCAGCTTCTAGCCATTCATGCAACTGGTGTGTTCTGCAAACAGGGGAAAAAGCTGACGCCTCTCACTTACCCTCAGGGGCCCTTGCCCTGGCACAGCACTCCATAAACGTGTCATCAGTGAAACACAAACCACATGACAGTGAAGTCAACCATAGTCAGCGTTGCACCAGCTGGTTTGCACTTCCTCTGTAATTGCACTTGCAACAAAGATTATATGGAGGATGAAGGACTCTGGGGCTCCCCAGCATGGGACAAGGCTCACTGGGCAGGGGGATGTGCTGTGGGCCATGCTGTATCTATTCTATCACTTCACAGTGCCTAATGTTCCCAAAATGGACAGCTTTCTCCCCACAAGGTCAGGAAAGATCAAAACCCCTCTGAGCAGAACAGGCCCCTTGACCAGTGCCAGGCAGAGACAGCATGGCATGGAGCTGTCCTGCACCCTTGTGTGAACAGAGAGGTGAGGAGCTGTCCTACTGCTGGGGTGCCAACAAGACAAAGCATCACCCCATAAACGTGGAGCAGAGCAGAAAGCAAGCTGTGGCTCTCCATGCTGCCGGGCTGCCCTCAGTGTGTGTGCTGGCAGGTCCCAGATCTCACTGCCTGTTGTCATCGTGGGGGTCCTTTTTCAGTCTCTGCCCAGTGGTCCTGATGTACTTTTCACGTGTGGTGTTTGTCACGATGAGTGAGCATTACCCACTACAACTCATTCCTCCATCCCTCTCAGCACCTGCTCTGCACTCAGGAAGCTGGGAATCCTCCTGGAGGACAGGAAGCATTTGCTAACACCCCATTTAATGCACATTTTTCCAAGAGCAATGGGGGAGCTTAGCGGAAAAGCATGAACTGCAGGAATTGCTCATTTCATTTCCTATGGTTTCATAATTTTGTTGCTTACCAATTTTGAGTTTCAAAAAAGCTTGTGGTTTCCCTACTGCCCTCATCTGAGGGGAGGACACATTTCAGTAGCATTCTGAGCTGACATGAGATCACAAACAAAAATAATATTATGGCAACAGGCATACTGAGATATGTGAGAAAGAAACACAACTCCCCTCTGGCTGCATTTGTCCAGGTGAGGCAGCAGAGCAGGACCCCCGGTGTCAGCAGGTCACCTCGAGTACCTGGGAGGGATGATGTGGGTGTTCCCATACCGGGAGCAAGCAGCCCATCACTGCTGACAGCATGGGGAGGGGACAGGAGTGGGGGAGTGGGTGCCTCTCCCTCCCATCTTTGAGCAGGTTTCTGTCTCGCTGGGGCCAGCACAGCCAGCGCTGCTGAGCTCAAGGTGGGCGTGGGTTCTGCTCACCACCCAGTCTGGCCCGTTCCCATGGGCTTGGAACTTGGAACTCTGCTACAAGAGTTAAGTGGGTGACCCAGAGAGAGATTTGTCCTATTCCAGCTAATGAACAGTTCAGGGATGTCAGCAGGATGACCCCTGCTGTCTCAGGTGGCCTTGGGTTAGGTCTGTAAGAGCTGAGCCCGCTGCAATGCTCTCCCCAGCCTCAGACCTCATGCAGGAGCAGTGCTGGGACACATAGAAATGTGTCCCCAGGTGCCTCACTGGAATGATCCACAGGTCATGTGGATTAGAGTGATAGCTGTGAACATCCTCCTCTGGACACTGCTGAGGAGTCAATTTGTGTTTATTGAAAATAAACTTTCTGAGGTAAAGAGAAGCATATTAGTGAAAAAAATAGTTTTGTGAGCTCAGAATTTATAGCCTGCCTCCATAAAGCTGTCCAGAATCTGTGGATCTTTCCTTCAGATACTCATGTTAAAATAATTTTCATTCTGTTAAATGAAAAGTGCTTTAAGTTTGGCAGGGTTGTGCTGCTCATGCTCTCACCACTTCATAAATAATCCTTTATAATAACAGCTCAGAATAAAACAAAAAGAAGGGGGGGGGGCAAGGTCTGCGCAGAGTTCTCCTTGTTGGCTGTAAATACCTCTCGTCATGATGTCAGCCTCTCTGACAGAGGATCTGCCCAAATCACTACCACATGTGGAGCCAGAGGTTGGGCTTTACCTGGACTTTCCACTTAGTGAGTAATATGGCTCACAGTACTGGCAGCATTCACATGACTTGGGGCTGCAGACTCCTCTCTACTTTCCTGTGAACCAGTTACTAATATTGGACAGTGCAATTTCATCAAATTCTATTTTCCCTGAACTTTTTCATCCTCTAAATAAAAATCACTTCACACTTTCCTGAGCATCTCTGATATAATTTAATTCAAAACATGCAGTCATGGGAGCAGGAGAGAGAATGAGCGCTCCTCATTCAGACAGAAGCCAGAACCCTGTCAAGTTGGAGCGAGATGGTCTCATCACTGAGAAGGCACTGAAGTAAGTGTCAAGAAACAAACTTCTTGCAGCACAAGATACATCCAACAGTTTGAGGTTTGCTGCAGCATTGCAAAACAGACTCTGTGGCCTGAGATGCCCTGCTTGCACCCTGCAGACTGCCAGCAGGCCTTGGGAGCAGGCAGAGAGGGCTGGGGTCCTCAGTGCTTCCTGCTTCATCTGGTGGGAGAGGCAGTGTCGTCGTGTTTGGAGCGAGGAGGGGCTCGGCATTTGGTCAGAGATAAATGTGGGGCACCACAGTCTGCACTGTCCCCCCACTGCTGTCCCACTCTGTGCCTGCCTTGGCTCCCACTGGTCATCCTGGGAACACAGGGTGCTGAGGACCAATAATACTTTTAATGACCCTTAAAAATTGCTTACCAGCCCTTGAAGGGGATGAATTAATGGACTCTTCTCAGACTTGGCCTGGGTGTGACAGAGCCCGGGGCAAGATCTGTGCCTTGTCCTGCAGAGCAGCCGGGGTGTGGAGCGCGAACGCCCTCTCTCTGCAGGGCTCAAAGAGCTTTTCCCTCCCCGCATGGCTCTGCACCCATGATTCTAATTAGCCTGCTCTGTGAAGTGGTTTGGGGATGCAGCTCGTATGAAAAGCACAGTAAAACCAAGCGCAGTCAAGTACTAAATAGCAGAAGGACATGTCCACATGTTGGTCTCACTGCCGGGCCCTTTGTTTGGGGGGGACTCAGCCACACAGGCCTAGCGCTGCCACAAGGAAAGCGCAGGGAGCCCGAGCAGCCACCAGCAAATGGAGTATTTCAGCCAAAACCTGGAGAGCTGTGTGTGATAACCTCTTGCCAACAACTCGCTGCAGTAGAGTGTTTCTAGCATGTGTTTGTCTGGAGGCACCCCAAGCTTTGAGCCCATGGGAAGCTGCTGCTCCTGAGCCCCCTGAGGCTTGTGTGGCTACTCAGGTCAGTGACACTCCTGTAGGTGTTTCCTGAGTCAGGACAGGGAGGCTCCAGGCTCGTGGAAGGACGGCAGCTTGTCACCCGGCTACAGGCTCGGTTATCCAGCCCTGGCCCCAGCTTTTGTGTAAGTGGGAGGGAAATCTCCGAGGATTTGGCTCGGAACAGACAATGATGCCATGAGCGCAGTTTTTCTCAGTGCCAATGAGTCTAACCTAATAAAAGGGGGAAATTTCCACTGACCACAGGGGAGCGAGACGGTCGAGATGGAAAAAAGAGGTGGAAAATTATTTATGACAGTGTAATTGCATTTGAGACAACTTGTATCCAGCCAAGATTCCACAAGAAATTTAGGAAAGAACAACTTTAGGTCAATCTGATTTGTCGTCCTGTGTGTAGGGGGGGGGAAACTTCCCTTGTGAAAATTGGACTCTGCAACCATATAAGAACTCATAATCAAAATTAATGTGGAAAATAAATTGCTGGCTGGCATCCCTGTCAGTGACAGACACTCACTGTAACTCTGCTGTCCTGGGACAGCAGCACGTCCCAGCGTGCCCAGCCCTGCCAAGCTGGCATCTTCCTCTGGTTCCCTTAAAATCGGGTTTTATTGTCCCCAGGGCTGGAGGGAGGAACAAAAGGATGCCAGAGCTGTGGGCAGGGTGGCAGTGGCTGTATAACTCTTGTGAGGCAAGGAGAGACCTGCTCACGCCCTGGTCGAGGGCAGGACTCCACGTTCTGCTCCCAGCCATGCCTCATCCTCAGGGGCCCCCCAGTACCTATTTGGGGGGCAGTGCTGGGGCAGTGGAGTTTCATGCCCAGCAGATGCTGGGTCACTCTGCCCTGCTCGTGGCACCATCAGCTGCTCCCTGGCCAGCACAAGGGCTCAAACCTTAAATAAATGATGAGTATGTGCTGCAATCTGGCTACAGCTGGGCTCCTGAGCATCACAATTCCAGGCTTTTCTCTGACACCACAGCAACCAGAAACATTTATTTTTTTCTACAGGTGAGACTTAATGAAGTGAAAGAGCCTCTCTGGGCTTGTTTACTGGAGTCCAGAAGTTGGAGCTTTCAGAAAGCCACCAGTTCCTGAATAGTGGCCTTGTTGTTAGAGCCAGAGCTGTTTGTTCTCTTCAGCAGAAACCTGGGGCTGCAGAGGACTCCTCTATGCCAGCAGGGCACTGAGAGGACTCCAGAGCTGTTGTCTGTGCACAGAGGGATTCCTAAGTTTTAACCTGGCTTTGTTAGAGAATGTGCTGCTAATTCCAGTGGTAATTTTATTATGTGTCATTTCCCTCCATTATTTGGTTCAAAAGATGAGGACTAAACGTAGATTTTAAAATTATCCAGATTGCAGGTCTTGCCTCTGGGAAAGCTTCAATCTCATCTTTTGTTTTTATTTCTGGATTTTTGCAGGTCTGCAAATGTGTTTGTTTTAATAATGCAGCTGCAGGACAGATTAAAAGAATCAAGCATTGCTGGCATTTAATATCTCTAATCCAACAGTAAGACAAGCCTGCCGACGGTTTACTTAATGTTCAACAGCCTTTTCTGATTAAGGAAAAGGTTTGAAGTGATTATAGTTTATTTACAACAAAAGTGGACTTAAATGAGAGTTAATTCCTCTCCTCCTTCCTCATTGGGCCGGGTGCCAGTCACCATGTGTCTCCTTCGCTCCCTCTTCAAGAGCATCCACAGAAGCCATGGCAGATGTTCCCATCAAGCTCTCCAAGAAGAGATTCTCCTCTAGGAGCCCCCGGGAATGGAGGTGGCCCTGGGACCCCAGCTCAGCCCTGGCACTGTCTCAGGTGGAAGCCTTGTTCATTTTCCTGTAGAAGGTCCAGCATTTTTTCAGCTGATGTTGCAGGAGGAAATTTTAATTTCAAGCATGAACAAGTTTTATTTTCCTTATTGTTAATCAAATAACTTGCTTGAAAAGCAAGAGGTCACTATGATGAGCAGTGGCAGCAGTCCCTGGAGCTGGAGTATCATGACCCACCGTGGCCCTGTAATCCAGAAAGACAGCAAGAAGGGAAAAAAATAGAAAGAAGAGGTGAGTGCTGGAAAAGAGGAGGCAAAATTCACTCCCAAGAGATGCAAAAGCTAAGGGGATTTGAAAAAAATACAAAGTGGATTTTGATTTGTTTTCTGGGCAAAATGTTTCCAATAGAAACTTGCAAATGGGTTTATTTGTTTTCAGTAGACATCAACATTTGCCATTGTATAAAAAAGCCTGGAGGGGCAGCAGCCAGGGGCTCTTCCCAATTACTCACCTGGGACTCCCTGATGCTGTCTCACCCTGCTGGCTCCTGGCTCCACCTTCAACACCTGCCACAGGTACAAGGCACAGCTGGGGGCTGTAACAAGGCCATTATTTAGACACTAATGGCACTGACTGGGCACACAGTGCTGGGCACCTGCTGATGGTGGGGCTGGTGCTTGCTGGGAGCAGACCACTCTCAGCCAGGAACACCTTTCCAAAAGTGTCTCCTCCCTGGTGGGTGGGTGGGTGTGTTTTCATGTTTTGAACCCAGTGAGTGTCAGACCTCCCTCAAGCACCTGGAGAGAGTGTGAGGGGAAATGGGGACACAACCTCTTTGATGTCCTTGGGGCCAAGAGTCTCTGGCTTCCCCTGATTTGCACAAACATGTCTGAAGACCTCTCTGGTCCCTGTTGAACACTCATCCCCCCCTGCGCATAGAGTGCCTATTTGCCACTTTCATGACATCATTTCCCTGTCAATTGGAAGTAATTTTCCTATAAAAATGTAAAATTGCTTCTCCAAACGAGCCATCAAGCACACACCACTCGCCAGTGTGGTGAAGTGCTTGGAGTGCAGCTCGGTGCTGGGGTCACCAGGGCACTGCCTCGGGGGGGATTTGGCATTTCCCAGCAGCAGCAGCAGCAACTCAATGGACACAATGAGGCCAGTGGGCCCCAGGGCCAGCACCAGGCACTGACCCTGTCCCTACCTACCAGATCAATGGAGGCCCCAGCTCTCACCGGCAGGGAGTGCGAGGAAGAAAGACACAAAAGCTTCAGAGGGTGAATAAACTCAATTAGATCTCTGTAATTGCAACAAGAATTAGTGTGGGGGTCGGGCACATGTGCAGGCACAGAGCACTAATTAAAAGTGCCATGTTTGCCATGCTGGGGAGGAGGCCTGCTGGGTCCCAGCAGTGCCCTTTGAAAAGCTCCATGATGGAGCTTCGAGCCTGGATAAATACAAATGTCAGTGCCTAGCAGCCTGTGGGGGGACTCTCAATCCACAACTCAGTGGGAGAATCCCCTGCTTTACATTCCCATCAGTTGGGCTAATTTCAGAGTCAGGCTTTGATGTGCTTTGGGGAGCCCTGTGTGCTACACACTTTCCCAGCGAGGCATCCTCTCCCTTTCTCAAATGCTTTATTAATTTTCTCCTGTGGTTTTTTTTATCCTCCCTTTCTCTTGGGCCTGCCTGCAAGTTCTCTTTTGTGCTCACCCAGCAGGGTCCATAGTGGAGAATTTATATCATTCTGAAATATGTATAAAGAAGGGATAAAAGAGGAGATGGAGGAACCTGTAGAGACCAGAGCAACAATCCATCCTGGGAGCAAGGGTCCCCTTCATCCAGGCCACTGGCCCCAGGTGGCCCCAGCACTGATGGCACCAGTTTCCCAGCTGCATCTGGAGCTGTGCCTCCCCACCTCTGCCATCAGCACTGGAACAAATTAGCATGATGCCCCAATGAACAGCAAAGGTGACAGTGGGCTATTAGCACAGTAGCTGTACAGTGGGAAGAATGGAGCAACTGCTCAGGGATCCCTCTGGGCCACCTGCACAGCCACTGTGAAAGGCAATGGTGCCACCAGTGTGGGCACAGCGTTTGCCAGGCACTGGCAGGGCAGGCTGTGACCTGCACGTGGTGTCACTGCTACGGCACAGGGTGCTCCTGGTGCTGCCACATGCAGGATCCTCACAGCCCTCAGTCCCCTTCCTGAGGCACAATGGCAGCACTGGTTGTACATGGTGGTACATGGAGGTTCCCTTGCCCTTGCAGCACCCCCAGTGCTCACCAGGAGCAGCCAGCACCCACTGGGCATTGTAGGGCCCTGGGAGCATCGCTGCTGGGGTGTGCAGCCTCCCCTTCATACCCCTCCATGAAACTCCAGCCTCCATGAAACTCCAGCCTCCTCCACTCCATCGCTTTCCCCTCACCTACCACCCTTGTCCCACCCTGGGATGCTGGTGCCCAATGGTGACACCCACACACCACAGTGAGCAGCCCAGGCTGCCCAGCTCCTCTGAAGCTGCCATCCGGCTCCCTTCCTGTTTTTTATTATCAACTGAATTTGGCATGAAGGGGATTCTCTCCCCACATCCCGTTGGCACAAAAAAGGCTCAAAAACCAGCAAAACCATTGTTTGTGCTTGAAGGGCGGGGACCAGGGTGAGGAGAACAGCATGTTTAGAGCCCAGAGCTAGGAACCATGAGAGCATCTGGAACAGTTAGTGGGACAGGGGCGTTACAATTTAATAAAAATGGGCGATTACAGAACCATTCCCTGGCTCTGACACACACAAGAGTAGTTTCAGCACATGCCTGAGCACGCAGTTAGAGGGGATTCCTCTGCTACAGGCCCAGAATAAATGGAGTTTTCATCAGGAAAGGCTGAGGTTGGTGCGACTTCCATGCGTGGAACAGAGGAGCACAGCTGCCCTTTGCCAGGACATGGTGCAAAGGCATCTCCCACTGGAGGCAACGCGTGACTCCAGTGAAATGAGCCACATTCCTGGATCCCAGAGAGGCCCTGGGGGAGCCAGAGCATGATGATGGTTTCCACTGACCACAGCCACCGCCACAGCCTGCTCCCCACACATGGAGGGGAGGCTCCCACACCTGCCAAGCTCCCCAGCCCCTTTGAGGACACAGGATGTTCAACCTTGGCTGTCAGTCTGCAGTTGGAATGGAGATTCCGAGCCAGCTTTCTCTTCTAACAAGTCCCTGAGGAGCATTTGTGCCTTGTCCCTCTAGTTCCTGCTGTTTGGAGGGAACTGGCAGGGCTGGACTGCCCAGCATTTGCAGATATACAAGGCCTGCAGAGAAAACCCTACTGTTCAAGGACCTCAGCCCCATCCCCTGAAATGTGCTGTTTTCATTAAAGCAGTGAAATCGGATTTCAAAAAACCCAGGCTTGGACAGTGGCCCTTGATTTGGGCCTGAGGAACAAGATCCAGAAGCAAAACAAAGGCTGTTTCCACAATGGTTGAAGGGAAAGGGAACCGGTCCAATTGCAAAACTTGGATCCTGGCACTGAGGGAGTCTTTGTGTGCGAGACCTGTGGCAATGGATGGCAGTGACTTCGGGAAATTCAATACTCCCCTAGCTCATAAACAGAAAACAAGGAAAATAAACTTGGGCAGATGGGAGGAAGCAGAGAGCCAAGCTGTGGATTTCTGCTGGGCTGGAAAAGAGCCTGGCTGTCCCTGGACATGGATCCTGGCCTCGATGGCTACCGGGGGCGTGTCGCAGTGCTTGGGGCTGCGGTGCCAGGCAGTGGGCAGTGAGCACTGGGCTGGGCACCTGTAGGAGACAGCAGCCACCCCTCTGACATGGGGACTGGGTGGGAGGAGAGGTGAGAGATAGTCAGGGTAGGAGAGACGTGCGGGAGTAGCATGGCAGGAGCCCTGTGCCGTCAGACAGGAGCAGGGATGGTGGCAGTGCCAGCACCCACCGCAGTTGGCCCCAGGGCACAGTGGAGGGGACAGTGGCAGATTGCCTTGTGCCATTTCTTCTGAAAGCTGGAAACACTTGGCCACAGCAGAGACAGGGGTGGGATGACCACTTGAAAAGAAAAGAAGTTTCTCTGCCAGCCTCCTCCCAGCATAGGCTGGTGCATGGTGGTGCCACTGGATCCCTCCTGCAAACTCTCCATTTGTGCAATCTGGGACAGCTCCTTGTCTGGACATTTCCACCTCCTCCTGCCTGCTTCCAGCTCTTCAGTGGAGGAGAGCCAGGATCCATGGGCAGAGTCTGGGTTGGGAATGGGAGCCTGTTTGCCTTAAAACACTCACCATCATTGCTGTGTGGCAGAGGAGCCCCACTACACACACCAGGCAAGGATGTGATGACTGGGGGTGAAACAAGAGCAGGGAAGGGCTGTGATGGGATGAGGACAGCATTTAAAAGTTCAGTGAAAGAAATTACTTTTGAAAAAACTTTTTGAGAAACAGAGCTGATGACTCCATACAGCCTCAAATCCACTGTCAGATGATGCCAGTTCTTGTTCAGAAACCAAAGAGCTAACTCTTGGCCACAGACAAGAGGAACCAGTATTTAGACCATTTATGGGCCACAGAGGGTCAGCGGAGATATGAAATCTGTGGATTCATTTAATTCCCTTGGTACCACCACTCCACATTTGCAATTACAGATTCATGGAGCTCAGCACTGTGCCTGCCACCAAGCACTGCCTGTAACCCCTCTGTGGCCCCGGACCCAAGCTGGCTGCCCCCATGCTATGCCAGGCACCAGCCTTGGGTGCACCCCAGGGGCACAGCATGACACAAAATCTTCCCCAAAATCTGGTGTGGGGACACTCGAGTGTCCCAAGTCACCCAGCCAGCTCCACAGGAGGGGTGTGTGTGTGTGTGTGTGTGTGTGTGTGTGTGTATGAGTGTAGGAAAATCTATGGAATTTTTATGATAAATTGTCTTTCTTTTGTCTCAGGAAGAGACGCAGTATCCTCCTCCTCAATTTGGGCAATTATCCTTGGTTATTTCAAGTTCTAAACTCCTGGCATATAACAGAAAAGCAACCAAGAGTGGAACAGGATGGCTGAGCTGCATGCCCTGGGACACAGCACCGATGCCTGTACAGCACTGGCCTGGCATGGCCAAAGCAGGGGAGCAGGGCCTGGGCAGTGCCAGCACCACTGCCCCGGACCCCAACCTGCCCTTGTATGTGCAGCACCAGGGACAGGGGGCAGGACCTGCCCAGCCCAGCGCTCTGACTGTCCCTGCCATGACAAAGCCTTTGCCTGCACAAACAAGCACAAACCAGACTAAAGAAATCCAAGCCAGCCACCTACTGCTGCTCCTTGGAAATTCAGAGCAGCATCCTGCCTGACCTTCCTTTCTGACACAGGATCACATGAGAAATACTAGAGATAATATACAGTGGATACTTTGCTGGAGAAAAAAGATCATAAATCAGCATGAGAAGCACACTTGAATTTTAGAGGAATATGTCAGATACACTGTCCAGCCATTAAATTTCACAGGTTCAGTTTAAGAACTTCAGGAGATTGCTGGCATTGCCTGAAAGGGAGAAGAAAATTATAAACACATGCTGGGGCTACGAATGAGACAAAAATCTGGAGGATAATCCTTATTGCTATCCAAGATATAACCAAATAGGCACAATAAAGAATTCCATTCACCTGCCTGGAGGATGGCTGACCATAACCCCTAATGCCAGCAAGATTAAAGACATTACTTCAGAGGGGATGGATCAGGTGTTTGTTGATGGCCTCAAGTTTTCTCTGGCCTCGCCTGGCCCTTCCCAACCCCAGCTGATCTCCTCCTGTGCCACTAGTCTGCAATGTTGCACAGTCCATCCTGCGGCTGAGCAGCTGAGCTCGATGCCTGTCTTGTACCCTACCACAGAACCCAGGCATGCTGCTGGCTCCCTGTGCCAGAGGATGTGGACACAGGGTGCAGTAGAGTCCATCACTGTGCAGTTGGATCTGGCCTGTGGGGCCAGGGTGTGTGGGAAACAGGGACCATCACTTTGTGTGGTGGCTTCGGGAAGGCAGAGGAAGATTTGTCAGGGGGTGCAGAGAAAGTGAGGAGACAGAGTCACGGAGCTTTTGGACATCTCTAGGCATAAAACTGGGCCTTTGGGAAGGTAGAGGGAGGTAAGAAGCAGGGAGGATGAGGCCATGCTGACTCCTGGGACACACTGTCCTTCAGACATTCATTCTCACAACACTCTCCTGCCCAGTCTCAGGCACAGGTGATGTCGAATGTCCATGTGGAGCACCAGCACATGGGACTATGTACCAGGGGAGTTTGAGGGCACAGGATGACATACCAGTAGAGCTGCACGATGCAGCATGGTGGTACCAAGATGCAGGATGCTGTACTATGGCAGTGCCAGGATGCAGCTCTGGAAATGCATCCAAGAGCCCTGCAGATCCAAACTCCCAGGAATAAGGATCTTGGATGGAGTGGTGTCATACGGATGTGAAGCACTGGGAGCTCAGGGCTGTCTGTGTGGACACAGTGAGAAAGCAAAGAGGCACCATCGGCAGGGACTGCAGAGCTGGGAGACTCTGGATCCAAGCACATTGTTACTATACTTCGGATTATATAAATAACTTGCTGAATAAAACCACATGTGACCACATTCTGTTTCCCATCCCTGTGCTCTGTCGGCAGCACACAGGCTCTTGCAACACTTGTTTACTGGGGAGACTTTATATAAAACGAAAATAATTTGCTGGGTCTTATGTTTTCACTTTAATTCTCAGTGTATAAAAAAAACCTGTGAATTTGCTAATGGGCTTTGAAAACGTATTTTTAAAGCAAGGACAACATGACTCGGTGAGTTGCTACAAAGGATTACAGAAGGAGCAAGGTTTGCTAGGAAAGTTATTCCCTTGAGAAAATCTGTAACAGAGCCTTATTCTTTCCAAGAAAATAGACACATTTCTGCATCCAAAATCAAGCTTCATCTCAGGTATGGAATGAGCTTGTTTGTTCTCTGGTGTTGATGTGCTTCCCATAGCTTTGGTGTTTGATTTGACATTTCAAGGCCAAACATACACTCCATTCTCTCCCCAGAGGAAAATTCCTATTGTGTCTTTAAAGCACACTTTTGGACAGAGATAAATGGCAACGAGCTTCAGGAGCGTCAGAGCCAGATGGTAAATTGAGATTCCTTTGTAGTACGTTTCTCTATTTCACTTCAGAGTTGATCTTACATAAAAAATATTTTTTTAGCATTAGCTCTGACTTGCAGACTGGAGGGAACCTCTGGAGCAGGAGGATTTGCAAACAGGCTGCTCAAACAGGGGCCGCAAACCCTCGGCTCACTCTTTGCTGGTCATTATAATCCACGTGCCTTGGGAGTTTTGTACCCAGAGGCAATTCAGAGCATTTCATTTGCTGGAATTTTCTGTTAAACAGTGATCATGTCCAGGGGAGCAGCCCCTCCTGTCACTGGAAATGGGGGAATTGGCGTGAGCCTTGCACTTCTCCAGGTAGTGAATTCCCTTACTTGCAGCCTAAACCTCCTGGGGAATGGTCCCTGAAATTCTCCAAAAACATTTGCCAATTCTTCCTCCAACAGCCAGAAATACCTTGACAGGTGGGAAGGCAATAAATGGTGATCAGATTTACAGTTTTACAATTTAATTTTACAAGGCCTGCTGGGGAAATACCCATGTCCTCTCCAATTATTCCTGCAGTCGGTGTCCCTCTGTGGGGGCTCTGTCCTTCCCAGCGAAGGAATACAGTGCCTGCAGCTCTGTGCAGGGTCACAATAATCCAGCATATTTCCTGCCTCCAGTCAATTTGCACTGTTTTACCTCTTTCCATCTCCATGCCTCCTGCGAGCAGTGTGGAGAACACACTGGATTTTCTGCATCATGTTAATCAGAACCAGATGTGACTGCTACCCCTTGGGCTGGTGGGAGAGCAGGAGTTAACCCATCCTGCAGTATGAGGCTATAATTGCCACTAGGCTCCCAAGATGAATGAACTTTTAAGGACTGCCAGTTTCTGAATGGAGGCAGGAGGACCAACGACAGCACCAATTTAATAACCAGCAGCCAGAGGCAGGAGCACATATGGAGGCAGCATGGTTCAGCTGGAAATAAACCTTGGAGGTGTCAGGGCAGTGGATGAGGGCCCTGCTGGCAGCGTGGAGGTGGAAAAAGATGAAATTCTGGCTGCTGGAGAAACAAACAAAGGTGCCAGGCTGGACATGCGTGTGAGCCTTGCTTCCCTGTTCCAGCCTGGGGACCCGGAGCCACGGCACTGGGGTTGACTCAGAGGCTGGAGGGCTGCAGAGGCTATCCCAGGCTGTTGCAAAACAGCTGCCGGCTCACAGCTCACACCATGACACATCTCTGGCTGGGACTTGGATCATTTTAACTCAGCTGAGAAGCAGCAAAGAAAAGCAGCAAACCAGGAGCAGGCCTCAGGAGACCACGGAAAGGCAACACACCCTGGGACCCCACAGAGCAGCACCTGCAGGGGCCGCAGGCGGCGGCTGGGCAAGGACTGGGGGCTGCTCCTGCAAGGTGTGGTGGGGTCACCAAGGGGCACCTGCTCTTCCACCATGTCTACATTGCCACCTCTGCACCAGGCCCTGTGGCACAGAGGGATGCAGGGCACCTGCTGTGGCATTGGCCCTGACTCCAAGCAGCTCTTGGAGACCTGCGCAGCAGCGAACATGTTCAGAGTGTTGTCCATCACCCTGCAGGCATCTCCCTGGGCAGGGACAGCAGGACATGGAGGAGCCACAGCTAAGCTTAAACATCTGGTTCTGTGCATTCCTATATTGTAATAAAATAAGTCTTCCCACAGATTTCACATCATCTTTGTCTGGGCATCACTGAACTGTGAAGAGAGAGACTTTTTTATGGTTTTCAGAGGAACAAAGAGGCAATCTTCATCTGGTGAGGTGTCCTGGCAGCCTCCTGTGCTCCGAGGCTGCATCTTCTGCTGTCAATGCAGCCCAGTGTCCTGGGACAGCTTCCTGGCCCGCAGCACCCAAACTGCAGAGCCTGGCAGGAGGTGGTTCCCAAGGCCCGGGGACAGTGAGAGAACCTCACTGCAGCCCACAAAGACCAGGAACAACAGCTCCCAAACCTAAAGAGGTACCAGAAACACACCTACAATCTGGATCCCAGCTTTTTCACCCCTGTTCAAGTGAAAGGGCAACAAAAAACATAAAACAACTGCTCAAACACTCACAGTCCCAATGACGTCCTGGGAGGACCATTCCCCGCAGCTCACCCAGGCCTCCATCGGAACAGGCTCAGCATCTCCCAGCATGGGCACAGAGACAAAGAATGCATTTTCCCAGGAAAATATGTACCTGCTGGAGGTGGCTCAGCAGAGGGAGTGGGCCTAGGAACCCATGGAAAATGAACAGTGCAAAGCTGAAGCAAGCTGGATCGGATCATGCTTTGCACGGAGCACGGAGCTCTCTTCATTCCCTGGGAGCAGCCCTGAAGCCATGGGGTCCCACTCCCACTCCTGTGGGCTCCTCCTGGCACTGCTGCTGCTCTGGGGCTGTTCACCTTTGATCATGGCCTCCACTCATCCTGCTGTGGAGTGCTTGAGTGGGCTCTCTGGCCTGCCTGTCATCCTCTGAGGACAAGAAACTCTACGACACCAACAGAATTGTGAAGAGAGTCCCCTTCTCTTCAGCTGGCCAATGCAGCCTGTAACCCATCAGCCCACTGTGTTTATTCAGGGTAGGCATGTCTAAGAGACTCTGGGCTTATCTTAAGTCTCCCACTTAAGCAGAGAAGAAAAGCTCACGGGGCCGTTGAAGGTCAGGGGAACATGTGGCTCCCACCACCCTTGGCAGATGATAAATGGCTGATGGAGGAATGTAGGGAAATGGGACAGACTTGGCTGTAAATGTAAGCGGACAAAGTGGTTTCAATAGAACCTGAGCATACTGAGGAGGGGAATGTGGCCTCCACTCCCAAGCCTTCTCCTCCCCAGGGCTCCTTGCCCCTGTTCCCTGGTACACACTTGCATGTGTCCCCATGGATCAGATCAGGGAGACTCCAACTGTAAGTCTTCAGTAGCCATTTTTAAGTGGGACTAAATTACATTTAGTCCATGACTTAGCAGTCTGTTTGGGAAAAGGGATTTCATTCCTTTCCTTCTTCTTGTCAGAATGGATTTGCTGATCCCAACCATGTTCCTCACATTTTATTTAGGGCTTTTATGCATCATTGACATTGCTGAGCTGTCACCAGCCTGTCTGCACAGTTCAGGCAGGCAGGCAATGCACTTCCCTGGCCTCTTGCTCTCCTCCCAGATGTGGAGCTGGCCGGATAAGGCAGTTAGGAGATCACTTGTCCAATACCATTTTCCATTTTGGGGGTTATTCCACTCTGTGCAGGGGCCAAGCAGGCTCAGCATAGATCAACATCTTCCCTCAACTACATTCCCAGGAACAAGCCACCTGGAACAGGCAGTTTTGTGGGACAAGATTTGATTTTCTCATTAAAGGATGCTGAGTGATGGCTTTTGAGCCCAGCACCTTTGCCCCTGCCTATATCATGGCAGGAGGTTCCCCAGTCCCTGCAGTGCTCACTGGGTGGATCCCATGTGCAGCAATGTCAATATTCTTCCCTGAGTTACAGGCCACATTTCCTCCCTGACAGCCCCTGGTACTCACTGCAGTGAGATCTGCCTCCCCACCCAGCACCCAGCATGAGGAAGGGGCAGAGATCCTAAACTCCTCTTGTTCCAGAGCTGCTTTCTACCCAAAAGGAATCCATGGCTTCTTGTAGGACTCCAGGACCTGACCTATTGACCTCTGGGAGCTCTGTAAGAAAAAGAAACAGTGGCATTAGATGTCAGATCCCTGATGATCACATGGGAGGGGAAACACACGCAGAATTTATGTTCTGTCCCATATGAACGCTTTGTCTGATGTACTAAAAGCTGGATGGAGCGTAAAAATGGAATTTATTCAAATTAATGGTTGCAGATGTCATCCTGCATTGAGCCAGAAAGCATTCCTACATGCAAAGTGTAGATTTTGTGCTTCCCAAAGCTAGTTTTGCCTGCTACTGCCCAGGAAGGACGGGCCTGCCCTGGACTTCTGAACTCAGAAGTAAAGAACAGTATCATCTCATCACAATGCCAGGACCTATCCAGAAAGATTTCAGAAAGGCAATATATACTGTTCCAGTTAATTGACTGGACACTGTTTCTTTCCAGGTGAATACAAAACCAAAGTTCCCTGTAGATGTGACTGTAACAGCAGTTGTTACTGTTCAGCATTTGCCCTGTAGTTCAGAACCACTCAGATGAAAGGAAAGGAACATCAAGCTGGTGACTAGTGGGTGCTGACACCAGTGAGCCTCAAAAGGAACAAACTAAACTAGGGAGGATCTCCCTCCAAAAGGCACACCCCTCTGAGGCTTTTGGAGTGAGGACTCCAAATCAGAGACACCAGAGCTTCGGGACCTGTGAGGAGAGGACATGTGCAGGCTGCCCTTTGTCCTTGGGCAGCAGTGAGGATCCTTGTCCCTGCTGCTCCTTGGTCGAGGTCTCCTCCAACCCCAGCAGATGCTCAGCAGGAGCTGGCTCTCAATTCAGGGGGTTCCTGGAGCAGAGAGAAGGGCTCAGCACTCTGGGCCAGAGCTGGGTCCCCCATCCACACCTGCTAATTTTAGCCCATGATTGCCTGACTCCTGATAACCTGATTATCTTTCTGTCTGCTGTTAAATATACCCTGAAGTCTAGCATGTTCTGCCTGGGTTGCAGCCCTTGGTGCTTCATGGGGCTGTGCATGGTGGGAGGCCAGGGCCAGGGCTCCTGGCACACACTGGGGCACCTGGCAGCTTTCATCACACACGGCGCTACAGGCAGAGCCTGTTGAAAACAACGGCTTGTAAATGCAAAGCTCCATCTCCAGTTACTGCTCCCCTGCATCATCCAGTCCCTTGCTCTCCGTGAGATAAGTTCCAAGTGATAGCATTTGTCTTTAATAAATGGGCACTACATAAACTGCCTCCTATGGGAAGCCTGGGGGTTCTAAGCAAAACCTGATGTTTCCATTTCATTCTAATGCATTTGCTCTGAGATGAATTCCAACTCATCCCCTGTTTAATATCAGCTGAAGGTGAACAGTGAGTTTGTATTGCTATTTATGAAGTTCATATTGCTGGGCTTAATCTGTTTCAGATCTCCTGACTGTACCTGTATCAGCTTGACCCAAAACAAAGATGTTCTTTTGCCATAATCATTGGCATCACCAACATTCAGGAAGGATAAAGGGCAAAGCTCCTTCCACGGCCACAAAGCACCTGAATGTAGATATGAGGTTTTTTAGTGAAATATTTCCTCAGAATACCTTATGTGATGCTTCCTTTTAAGGCCAAATCTGTCCATACTGGTCCCTAATCTAAAAAGGAATCTGAAATGCAGAATGAGTTTCCATGTATCAGAACAGCATTGCTGCCACAGTCTTGCATGCACTGTAAACCTGAGGAACAGAGTGGCATGTGCCAGGCTGCAATACTTGGGGTCTTTGGGCTTACTTGTGTGCCCCTTGTAGCTTCTGGCATCAAACACACTGATCTGTGTGCACAGCTTGGACCTTGACATGCTTCAGCAAATAAACGCTTCACAGGTAAAAGATGGTTTCTCATCTGCTCAACAGACACCTGTCACAGCATCCCTTTAACACTGAGCTCATGGAGCACAAAACTCACCCAGAGGATAGCAAAGTGTCACAGGTAGGAGCATCTGTGTTTGATTCAAACAGATGTAAACCGTGTGCTGAGCGATCCCTTGAGTCCAGGGCTTATGTTCCACCCTTCTGTCATGTCCTGGTGCTGCAACACCCAGGCATTTCTAACAAAAGCGTTAGATGATCTCTGCCCTGTGGGAGCTGTTCTGCTGGTATCTCTTGTGATAAGAGAGGGGAAGCAGAGCGCTGCTTCATTCCCTCCTCGTCTTAGCAGAGATCCCTGTTCTGACTCAGCCTCAAAAGGGAATGAAAATCCCTCAAATAACCTCAAAAGATTTAGAAATCATGCTCAGGGAGGCACCATCAGTTTGTGTCACTGCTGGAGAGAGAAGAGAAGGCATTACCTGAAGTTTTACAGTCGTGAAGAACTGGGTAAGAACAAATACCTATTGCAGCTGTATTTCTCTGCTCCCCGCTTTTCCACGGCTACTAAGAAAACACCTCCACAGAGGGTAAATGATGGAAACCACAGCGCTATTGCTGAACTCTCCAGCCTCAAAACTGTGTCATTTGGGAAGGTCTGGACAGGACAAGCTCCAGATGCAGGGCTGGGGTGCAGGCCAGTGGCCTGTGGGGACCCTGCCGCACGCTGACTCACAGGCTGGCTGCTTTCATGAACTCTGCTGAGAACCTGAGTTTAGCTCATAGCAAATGCCTTTTGGGGATGGAAAAAAATTTAAAAAAAAAAACAGAGACTGACCCATTTGAGTTCCATCTGTTGGGGTTTATAACTGTTCTCCTTATAATTGCCAACAGACAATGTGAATTGCAATTAGCTAATTTCTTGCTAACTTTGCATTCTAATAATAGTCATGTTCCAGGGTTATACAAGTTTGGAGGCTGCTGCTGTTCCCTTGCAACTGGCAATAATAAATAATATCATATTCCCTCAGCTTTGCCATTTCTTCCAAGTTTCTTCCCCATGCAAATTGCTCCAGCATGTCCTAATCCCTGACGGGGTGGCAGAGGCATCAACAGCATTTATTTGTAGTTCCCTGCACTGAGAGGGTTCAGCACATGCATGAGGATGTGGCACAAGGAAGCTGTGCCTCCTGTGTGCCACTTGTCCCTGTTGCAGGGCCAGCACAGCAGGGCCAGGAGGTGCCTCTCATCATGGCAGGGTGGCAGGACTGATGTCTGCATCCCTGGAAATCCAGCCCTCCCATCGGCTTGTGCTTGTTTAGAGCTTTTTGGAGGTTTTGGGTTTTGTTTGGATTTTCGCCTTCCCTTTGCAGGATCAGATGTGGCCCTGGCCCCTGTAGTGACATGTTTTATTACCAGTAGCTTCAATAATGTCAGCACAGACCCAGACTGGAGCTTTCAGAAACACAGCCTCTCCAGCAGCAGAACAAGCTGTTTAGTGTCACCACTGCAGTGATAAGGGGGGGCTAGAGCCCAGTGGGGCTCCTGGGGAGAACAGGGGTCAGGTTGGGTGCAGAGCCTCAGCATCCACTGGATGGGGGCACGGAGAGCTCCCTTCCACACAAGTGAATTTTTTAGGACCCCTCTCTGGGCTGTCTGACCTCCAGCTCATTACTGCCACGCAGATGCAGCTAATTGAGAAGCAGACCAACAGCCTGATCCAGCAGAGCCAAGGCCAATGAAATGTACATCATTCGCTGGCGCACGAGGAACTACTGAACACAGAGCTGCCAGCTGACTGACATTTCCAGAACTTACAGACTAATCTCATTAAACCTGACTAAGAAGCCTTTCAGAGCTGGAGAGCCGTGTCAAACCAAAAGCTGGGGTGGATTATTCACCTCTGGGGTTTTTCCACATGCCTGGTTCCCTGTCTTCCCACACCACAGACAGGGCGGTATGGGACTCCAGCTGCCAGGCGTGATGCAGCACAGGATGAGAGGCATCTGCCCAAAGCCCATTGTGCCAGGGCTCAGCCCACATTAGCTCTTGGCTTCCCAGATGGGGCTTGCACAGGGGCTCCTGCTCAGGTTCCTCATGAGCAGAACTTTCTGTCACTGGCTCAGGTGCCCCCCAGCCTCTGCTGGAAGCTGTGGGCTTCTTGGTTCCAGAGCTGCTTCAGGCTGCTTCTCTTCTGAGCACAACTATACCAACTTTCTCATCCCTAATTTCTCCTCTCTCCTGCTACTGCCATCTGACTCACAAGTAGATTTACAAAGTTTAAAAGCACTCCTTGTGCAAGCCATGCTCCATAGCCTTGTCTTTCCACTCACACAACCTGCTCTCACTCCCTTCCTTGGGGTTTGGGCAGAGGTACCAGAACTGTATCGTGAAAGGGACTTCTCCTTGGCAAAGCCACAAGAGCTCTCCCTCATAGCAACTGAAGATTGCTGTCCTCTCCCCATGGCTCAGGTGCACAGGGCAGGAGGAGGTGGCTCTTGCTCAAACCAAATAGTGGGATACATGGAGCTGGAGGAATCCAGCCAAAGGAACAGCTTTGCTCACTTCTGCTTTGTCTTCATCTGTGAATGTTTTCTCTCAGCAGTGGTTGATGGGTTTCAGACTGAGGGAATGTTAGGAAATGAAAGGGAGAAGGCTGTGACACATTGCATGATGTGCCAAGAACTAGTGGTGACGCATGGCAGCTGGCAGGCCTCTGGCATGCACCTCACCTTTGCTGCCCTCACAGGACCTGCTGCCCTCACCCTGGCTGTCCCAGCATACCCACAGCTGCCCAGCACCAGCTGCAGCCTCTCTGCTCATACCAGCAACATGGGACCATCACCTACTGCCCCAATGACTGTTCCTTCCAAAGGGAGATGACTCCCTTTGGGGAGATGACTGGGCAGGGCACATGGTCAGTGGCTCCTGTTGCTCACACTGTCTGGGTGAGCTGTGTCCTGTCCTGGCTGTTAGGAGTGTGCAGCTGCTGCAGCCTCACAGGCCATGCTAAAGGCTCAGTTGGTGCAAACCTCCAGGGATACAGGCTGTCTGTCACCCCAGAGCCAAATGAGATTGAATGTAGGATTGAAGTAATGCCTGAGCCAGTCTGCCTCTCCAGCACAGACTCTGGCTTGTCTAGAAGTCACACCTTGTGGCTTCCCATGTGAGTCCAGTGGCTTTTTCATCATTGCCCTGCACTCTGTGTACAGCGAGGCAGCAGGTTTTGGCTGTTGGAAAGAAGCTTTGGGTGTTCAGTGGAACTTAGGAAATTCCTGTCTTTTTTCTTGAATCTTAACTTGCTTCAGGATTTACCTCACATGGTACATGGTGATTGCAAAATGCCTGAGGTGGGAGAGAGACAGGACCTTCCCTGGGTTCAGATTCTTATTATGAAACAGTTCTGGGCTGTTGGCACCCTGCCATCCAGGAGTGGATATGTGCTGGAAAGATGAACCTGCCTTGTTGCCCTGTACATTCCCACACCTCCTCAGGTACCAGCACTTCCCCACACATCAGAACATACAGAAATACTAAGCATCTATTTAATTTCCCAACAAGGCACTCTGAGATTTGGTTCCCCTCTGTCTGCCAGTGTACCGCAGCCACCTCTTCACTGGGGCTGACACAGGATGGCTCCCTGCTCTCCCTAGTCCTTTTCTCCACAGGCCAGTCTCTTCCCCAGGCTGCTTGGGGAAGGCAGAATGAAGAACATCAAGCCAGTAAGTCTCCTAACCATTCTGCTATGTGAGGAATGAATCCAAGAGCCTTTGCACACTATTAATCTTTTCCAGTTCCTAAGAAAGCAAACGATCTCCTCCTGCTCCCATAAATTCAACCTCTCTCTCCATCTTCTCCCCTGGTGTTTGAACTGTTGGCCAAGAGCTTTATTAAAACCTACAAGACGCAGTTTTGTTTTTAATTGAATCCTAAACAACTGTGCTAGGTGGAGAAGAAACATTTGGTGCTGTCAGTTTTAGAGCATTTTTGTGTGTAGTCCATGGCCACTTGTCAGCCAGGGACCAGCCTCAGCTGGACACTGAGCCCAACAGGACCTTTGCTCTGCTTCCCTGAGGTTGAGAGATGAATTTAAGCTGGCCAAACCTCACAGCCTCACATCCAAGAGCACCTGGCAAGGATCCATATGGGGGGGCAGCAGAAGGGATGTTCCTCTGGATGCAGCATGGTCCTGTTGGCACTTTGCCCTTCTGTGCCATGCTAGGGCCAATATCTGCAGCTTGCCAGTGGCCTTGGGGACAAGCTGAGCTGGGCAGCTGCCATGCCCTGGCAGCTTTCCTGCCACCCCCTCTCCCGCTCTGAGTGGAGAGGCTTCTGCTACAAAGCCTCTAGCCTGTCCCCTTGGCATGACCTGGCCAGTGCCACCGCTGGGGGATGTGCCCAAAAACAAAGTTAAGCTGGAAACTAGATGAGAGGATGGGCAGAGCCACTTACTTTCCATTGTTGGTCCCAGTCAGAGGAACACTGGACAGATCTCCTAATTTCTCCATGCTGCTGCAGCTGAGAAGTCCAAGCCAACAACCTGACACTTGGCTGGGTATGAGTACAGCATGGAGTGTTTTCAAGACTCCATAGACAGCCCTGGAGCTGTCAGCTATGGAAAACAAACTTCTGCGTTATTTATGGATATCTGTTGTGCTCTGATTCAGGAGTGGAAGTCTGCAGTGTTGCCTAGAACATTTCACTGGGAAGCAGATGCAGGTCTTGGGAAGCCATGATCAGTCTGAATTTTGAAATAATACTAGGAAATATGTTTGCTCTTTCAGAGATGAGTGAAGAACTTGAGCAAAACTGCTAAACATAAAAGTTCCTGGACATCTGGAAAGAATTAGTCAGGAAGATGCTTGGGACAGGGAGCTCAGGCAAGTTCAGGAGACACCTACTGCTGATCTGTGTCCACAGGAGGAGGGAGGAGGAGAGACAAGGTTGGGGGAAAAAACAGGAAGGGAGGATTGAAATAAAACAGGACAGGCAACAAGAGCAGGCTCTGTCCACCTGCAGTACAGGCAGCCCTAGAGGGTCTGTGGGGGGTAGGGGGTTAGGGGCCAGGCCACAAAGAGCCCACCAGGTAACTGCTCGTGCCTGTTAGACAAGGGCCCTGTGCTGAGCATATCCCAAGGGGGAAAGCTCATCACTGCTACAGGCCAGATGTGTCCCCACTCACTGCACACCCATGGGATCAGCAGAATTTGCCCCCCATTTGGAGTTCAACCGCTCAACAGGGCAAAAGCTGTCAGGACAAAGTCAAAAGCACTAAAGAAACACTGAGCTGGGAGTGGGGAACAGAGCAAAACAGCCAGCTAACAGGGAGTGCAGAATGTTTGCTGTATTTCAGAGCAGGTAAGTACTCAGGCAGGCCCTCAGCAAAGTCACAAAGGAGTTCTGCTTCAGGCCAAGACGAAAGTCCCAAAGAATAAGCACAAAAACCATAGGGATCTGTGAAACCCATGCTTGGTTTATTAAATGAATCACACAGCTTTTTATCACATATTTATTTCTGCCTCCGAGTCACTTTACGCTTCAGTTCAGGTGCCAAATCCTTTATCTTTTCTGTAACTGTGGACTCTTGTAATACACTCAGTTTTGGAATCTATTTCAAATCCATGAGTTCACACTGAAGCAAAGCTTTTGGGTTTCTTTTGGAATTCTGGTGTTACTGATGCTAAGGTGATTTTTTGCCTTTTATACCCCTCTTACATACCCTTTTATATAGTTTTATGTATTCTTAGTGCTTTTAACCTACATACTTATAATTTTTCAAGCCTGATAACTTAACTAAAACCCATTGTACCATTAAACCAGAAGACCAAACATCCTAGAAGCCGCAGACACCAAAGTCCTCTCCAAAACATATTTTTATAAACTAAAATAAGCCCATGCAAGGAGAAAGTTCCTCAAAAAAAAAGTTCACTCAAGCCTCTCATTAGAGAATCTTTAATAGATATGCTAATTTGCATGGCCTATAATTGTGTACATTTCGATGTGTGAAGAACAATGTGTCCATTTTCGGAGCATTCCACCTGGAAGAAATGCTGCACCCAAAGATCCTTAAATAAATACCGAAGTAAAAACCCCTTTTCCCCATAAACCGTGTTTTGATTTTAATTTTAAGACCAGGGAAAGGCGTCATTACCAAGAGCAGGTCCCCATTTCTGAGCAGAACAGCAAAGGTCCCACTGCACCAGAAGCCAACACTCACTATCGTGGTAGGAAAAAAACCAACCATATACGAGCCAGGTGCTCCTTATGTTTGTGGGATTCAAATTTAGTAACTGAATTTAGTTTGTGCTTTTCCTGTAAGTGAAGAATAACTCTTTTCCAATAGAGTTAGTAGGAGGTAAAGCTGAAAATCAAAACATGAGCTTTGTGTTTCCTGACAATTTTCCTTTAACCTTTAAGGGAGCTCCATCTGCTAACTGCATTTTATTGCATTCCTCAAAGACAGATCTCCATGCAATACTTTAAGAGCTCTACTCCAAAAATAAAGGTACTTGGATTTATTTTATGGTTACATATTTTTTACCAGTTAGTCCCAGAGCTCTTAGGGCTGCCTTACCAAAAGCCACACTAAGGTACAGCAGAGCCTGGAGTCCCTGACTCTGCATTTGGCTCCCCAGGCAGCTGGAGCAGCAGGTGCTGCTCTCACTCACCTCCCTCCTGTCCCAGTACTGAAATCCAGCACCCAGAGACATTCCCATGCTGCATGCAGGTGTCTGACCCAGCCGTGGCCTTTCCACCTGCCTGCTAACAAGTGCAACACTGAAAGACTCAATGCCCACCCTGGCTGTGTTCATGGGGGAGCCCCCAAACCCCCAGGGCCTCCCAGGAAAATGCCAGCTAAAGAGAGCTCTGCACGGGCAAGGAACCATGTCCTTGTTAGCAATGGGGTCCTTGGCGGGCATCCTGAAGGAACACCCAGATCTGGAATGAAGCAAGGCCACAGATGATCCCAATTAGAGTGCTCTGATGCAGAGACTCACTAGCACTCTGCAGAACGCTGCAGACAAATGCAACTGATGACATGGCCTATCAACCAGAAACAGCACAGAGCAATTAATCACACCAAAACTTCAATGAGCACCTCCTTCACCCTATTTCAGTCAGTCAGAGTCAGGGCATGGCCACTTTCAATGCAGAAAGTTCCCTCAGCACTTTCATCTGTTGTTAGCACAAATACAGACCTCAGGGGCCAAACATCTGGGAGAAGCAGAAGGGCCACCACTGAACTGTGCTGAACATCTTCCAGCATTTAAATCCATTTGTTCATTGTGCAGCTGTCCTGAAGAGAGGCTGACAGAAGAGGGGTGTTGAAGGGTTGTATAGTGTGCACACATGTAAAGACAATTCTGCACCCAAGCACTCCATGATCTGTTGGTTTGTGATGACGATACATCAAGGCCTGAGCAAGGATGACACCCCTGATTCACCCTGAGGCATCAGCCTTGGCACACTTCAAACCTTGTGTAAGGAGCACAAGGCTGTACAGCCACGTGAGCCCTACCAGGACCCCAAGCCCTGCCGGGAGCAGAACCCACCTCACTTCCACCCTGGGCAGGGCACCCACACCAGGAGCAGGACAGTGGTTTTCTTCACAGGTGGTTTTCTCTGCAATTAGAACTGTCTGTGAAGCCTTACCTCATGAAGCCCCCATCCCTGATGGGAGCACTGTCAGCCCCAGCCCCGAGTCGGCACCTTCCCACCCCCCAGCACCCCAGTGTGCTCCCACCCCATCTGCTTCCCCCACCACCGCTCTCCGAAGGTCATGCAGTGCCCTCAGGTGGCCGCAGGGACACCCCAGGCTGGAGACACAGAAACATGAGCACAAACACACCCACAGTGTGTCTAACGCAATTCTTTATTGGCTTTCTCTGAGAAGCTGCAGCTTGTTACAAATACATAACTTAGAGACAAACACCCCACTGCTTCCCAGGAACGTTCAGAGGATCAGTGCCACGGCCAACAAAAGGTGTCCCAAAACTGGCAGCAGCTGCTACCAGAGAGTGATGTTTTAAGGCTGATTTCAGTGGCAGAGCTAACAAAGCAGTGTACTGTAAGACCCTTGAACACTGCCCATGTCAGAACTCAGGCATCCATGCACCTCCATAATTACATTTTCAAGCCAGATTTGCTCCTTCCTCCTCCATGCCCAGATGGGATGAATGCAAACACACTGCTCAAGAACAGGAGGTGACCACTGTTTGTAAGCCCTAATCTGACATATTTTCTTTATTTGTAAGGATGCCCAAATATCTTTCACAGCACCAGCCTGAAGGACTCTGTTACACTCACACATCTGCAGCACGTAATGAAAGTAAGTATCAATACTTTTTCCATTATACAAAACATCCATGTCAGGAGAAGGAAGGGACAAGTTCCCCAGCTGGAGGTGACTCCTTTCTATTCTCATGGCTTTTTCGGCTCAGCCTCTTCTTCAGACACCAAGGCCATTTCCACTTGAAAATGGCACAGTTCAAGCATTTCACGCTGAGACCAAGAATCAACTCAGGCAGCTTCCAAAAAGCACCAGGAGAGCTCCCTCAATTCCTCATCCCTTTGGCAGAATCCCAGAATACACCAGAAGCTGGTCAGCACCAGTCCCTGCTACCCTGTCAGGAGCCAGGCGAGCAGCTCACCTCCCGATGGTTCTCCACGAACAGTGAGACCTTCAGGAGCGTATCTGAGTTGGAGAGAAAACAACAACCCTGTCAGCTTAATGTACTTTACCTACTTTCCATACTCCCAAAAATTTGTTTCTAAAGGCAACAGAAAACAGGGTAGGCAAAACTGACTGAGCAGTGAAAATGAGTCACTGAACCCTTGCTATACTGTGAGGCAGGATGTTGCTGCCGGCTGTGCCCAGGCATGGCAAGTACTTTCAGCTGAAGCCAACCAAGATCTCAGAGCAGGTCACAAAGACCAACTAAGTGGGGTCACCCACTACTGCGGAGACCAGCACGGCCAGCCCTGTGTGCTGTCCCCAGGGGACATCAACACGGAGCCCTGGGAAAGACCCCTCGGGTCTTAGTACGCAGAACTACCTACCTTGAACAACGTCTTCTTTATAGCGCTCCAAAATCTTCTCCCAGGACTGCGGGAGGGCTTCCATGTCGGCCAGGCTGTCCAGGCTGAGGCGCTGCAAGAGCAGTTTGCTCTCCAAATACCTTCGTGCCCGGTAAGGACCACAACGAGAAAATGGCCCCTCCAGCGCTGCCCTAACACTCCCCAGCGCTGCCCAGAGACCCCCAGCAGGATACAAGTGCCGGTAGTAGCGCTCCACGTCCTGCAGCCCCTCCAACACGTCGGCCAGCGAGGGGCAGCGCGGGCCGCGCCGCAGAACCCCCGC
>VZTN01007916.1:218878-257028 GCA_013400515.1 Erpornis zantholeuca | reverse complement strand
TGCGCCGCGCCGCCATTGGCCGGGGGGCGGCGGCGGTTGGTTCGAACGCGCGGCCGCGCCTCAGCCCCGGCACAGGGCTCGGCTCCGCCATGGCTCCCGCCAGGAAGAAGGGCGGCTCGAGCTCGCGCAGCAGGAAGCTGGCGGCCTTCCTCAAGGATTTCGACCGCGAAGGTAGGGAGCGGGAGGTAGAGGTAAACCAGAACGGGAGGAGGAGAGGGAACGAGAGCGGCCTCGGGCCCGCGGCCAGGGCTAACGTCGCGTGTCCCCGCAGTGAACCGGCGCCTGGAGCGGCTGCGGGCGGACGGGGAGTGCCTGGTCAAGGAGATAGAGAACCTGTACGATATGGCGATCCTGCGGCTGCCGGTGGAGCTCCGCCAGATGAACTGGCTCGAGTACTACGGTGCGGAGCGGGGCCGGGATGTGCTGGGCTGGGGAGGGCGCGTTCCCCCTTGGATCACAAACCCCAGCGGGAATAAGGGAGCGGCTGGGATCTACTGTGCCTGCAATCCCGGGGGAAGCAACCACGGGCTGGCCGGGGGTGCTACTCCTGTTCTCTAAGGCTGGAAACTGGTTTGTGCTGGGTTTTGCACATCAGTGGTGACAGCCCTACTGTGCTGTGTGAGCTGTCCCGGACATGTACTGATTTGTCTGAAATGTTTTCTGTCTAGCTAAAGAAGGAAGTGGGAAGACGCTGGAGGAGGTGGCCATGGTAGGTTTCCAGCACAAACAAAGCTCTCCAAAGCCATCACACTGCAGCAGGAGCTCCTTACGCTGGAATAACGTGCTGGAGCATTACAAGAAAAACAGTTACATCAATATTTTCACAAATGTTTCTTTAAAACTTAGCAATAAGAGTTGCCCGTTGTATCAGACATGGGATTTACATGGTCCTGCTGCTCCATGTTGATTTTTTCTTACCCGCTAGATTGCACTCCCAAATCCCTGAGAGCACACACACTTTGCAGTAAATGAAAGCATTTCCAAACTGGTTGAGCAGCAGGGCGTAGGCAAAGCACACCTGCAGCTGCCAGCCAGGTACTGAGCCCTGAGGGTGTGCAGAGCTGATGTGCTGTCATCCCCACAATAAGATGAAAGGGCCCAGTTTGAGCACAACAGCGAACATGGAGCTGACCTGGCTGTAAAATTATTGGGGATTTGCTCTACAACTTTGACTTACAAGAGCTTTGCGCTGCCAGAAATCCTAATGATGCCACAACTGTTTTTAATTTTAGGCAGACTTGGAAATAGCAGAAATAGACAAGCTGACAGCAGGAGTTATCAATGTCCCGTTTGAAATCGTCAAGAAAGGTCAGTTTAAGCATGTGATTGGTGAGGTGGAAGCATGTTGCAGTTACTTGATGTGAATAATAATTGAGTTCTTGCTCACATCCCTCAGTATATTTAAACCAGGAAAATAATTCTATTTTTATCCCTAGTACCTGCAGTGCCTCTAATTCATTTTGTTAAAACATTAAAAATAACCCAAAGTAGTGCTCTGTCAACCATATGGATTGCATTGGAATTTGGCTTTCTGAAGCAAATTGTTCCCAAAACCACCTGAAGTTGCTTGCTGTTTGCCTCCCCTGCTAAATAATAATTTAAATTTATTATTTACTTAGACAACACTTTCTCTTTCTAGTGGAGAAATTCAAAAGGAGTGTTGAAGCCACTGAGGAAGCAGAGCCTCCATCGCTTCCTCTCCCAAAGAAATCCAGAGTTGACAGCCAGTGTCCTTCAGAGACAGAGGCTGAGAATGTGAATCCAAGAACTGCCAAGGTGAATACCTGTTCTCTGATATGACCTTATTCTCAAGATGTAAGTTCCTGACTAAACTGATGACTAGGGCTGTCTAGGATGCTCTGAGGGGGATTTCAAACAGCTGTTGCTTCTCAGAGAATTCTAGCAGTGGGAGAAGGTCCCAAAGGCTTGAATGGTGTTTGTTCTGGGCTCTTGTGCCACGAAAATGGACTGAGCCAAACATTTTGTGTGGAATTATCTGTTTGTGTGGACTCAGTTGTGCTACAAGAGGGAAGTAACTGATCTAGTGAGTGATATGTGCTTCAGGTGAAGGCATCTACCAAAAAGCCACCCGTGGCCAGAAGACCTCCCTCAGCGAGAGTGAAGCGCATGAGCAAGAGGTAACGAGGATGTCTCTGTCTCATCTCTAGAAATGGAGAATAAGAGTGGAAGTATCTCTCTTTCCTGGGATGAACTTTGGTTCAGTAGTGGTGGGGAGGAGAGTTGTGCCATGCTATAGGGAAAAATTGATGTGAATGAAAGATAGACAACTGCCTCTCCTGTGAGGACCAGCTGTCCCCAGTTTTGGAGGTCATTGGTTAGCAATAACCCCTGGGTTTAGTGGTGATCACCTTCTTCAAGCCTTTGACAAGAGCCTGTACATTTGTTAAAGGTCATCTTATGAGCAGATATTTATTTCCCTTTAACAGATCAAGCAAAAACAGCTTTATCACTCCAGCCAGTGGCAGAATGGTTGATATCTGTGCTCGGGGAGGCACCTCCATGGTTACACCCAGATTTGATTCCAGGTGTGTATTTTGTTAGATTCCTCTGTTAATTCGCTAACAGAGAGAATAAATATATTTCCCTTCTATCTCTGTTATAATCTGCTTTACACCATCTGTTTGCAACACAACCATTAGTGCCTCTTTGAACCTGAAACGAAAGACTTTAACTAGAAGTGCTGTGAGCAGACATTCCTCACTCCTAACCTGTTGTTTCAGGGTGTTCAAGACGCCGGGTTTGCGCACGCCCGCCCTCAACGAGCGCGTCTACACCATCTCTGCCAACGGCAGCCCCCTCGCCGACACCGGGGACGCCGTCCTCACCCTGCCCCTGGGAGGAGGGGAGGTATTCCCTGACCCTTCACCTGCACACTCAGGGCTGGAGGGGTGGACAGGCCGAAGCTCCGAACCTCTTGGTGCCTCACCAGCTTTGGTTCATGCACTCTTGTCTCTTTAGCTTCGCCACTGCAGTTTGTCAGGGGAATGATTGACCTTAAGAGACTCTTAGCCAGAAGTGGGAGCTGCTCAAGCTGGTTGAAATAGAATAGAAGGATGTTTTGCTGTGCATTCGCTTTAAAACACTTAAAGTGCATTAATGCACTGCAGGAGAGGTGTGACATGAGTTTCTGGTCCAGCTGAATGTAATTCTCTCTTAGTCTATCTATTATGCTTAGATCTTAACTTCTTTTATTTTTTAACTTAATCTTTTTACTGCCTCCAGCTGCTGCAGCTTGCCAAACAGAAAACCTGAGATTTGAGTTTGTTTCCACAGAGCATACGTTTGACAGCAAAGGATTTGACCAAGAAGAATTTTCTTCAGTTGAACCCCAAGGCCCGAGGGCTCATGAAGAAGCTGTCAGTAAGTCTGGGTGTTTTTTGTCAGCCATGACCTGAAGCTGTAAGGCAGTGCTGTCCCTCTGTCATCAGTCAGGAGACTGTTAAGATGCAATAGAAACTCCTTATTTCCCCTCGGCCCCTTGTCTTGAATTTTGGCTCATGTCAGAGGTGAAGAAGCAGCACAGAGCAGGGAAGGAAAGGCAGGAGCTTTACATCACATCTGGCTGAATACACACTGGGGAAAAGAGCTTTTGTCAATTCTCTGAGAAATAAAGTTGTCCTTTAGGCTGGAGCTGCAGGTGACTGTGGGCTGTACCAGTGTCTCTGAGTACTAATTGATTTCTCTTTCCTTTCAGGTTTGTCTTGCACAGGCTTGCAACGAGGCAAAAAAACCCCTAGATGGAAGTCAGTGAACAATGACATCCCTCTGTAAATACATTTTATATTTAGGACTGCTACCTTCATTTAGTTCTTGTTCTGATTTGTATCTTCCTTTCATTGATTTACAGAATGGAAGCTAAGAACTAGTTTTTCTATGTATAAGACATAGTGGGATCAAAATAAATTGACTTTTTTTTTTAATGTTGGGAGAAAAAAACAGTCCTTATTTTTGTTTCCTCTAAGGTTGAAACCATGACACAGTCATCTTGGGTTTGCAGATTAGCAAGTAGGCAGAAAGCCTCTTGATTGACATGTTAAGAAAGCAGAAATGTCCTCTTAAAATCCAGCAGGCAGAAGCAGAGCCTACAGGGGGCAGTTTTAGAGTGATTTCAGCCTTGTCTCTGATGAGAGTAGGGAATAAATTGTCTAACTCAGAAAATTACTGCCCATAAGCCACTGAGCTTTGTATTCCCCTCACCCAGAAGCATTATTACACTGAAAAGCAGGATTAGGCAGAATTGCTAAAATTCACATTGCACACAGACACCAAAATCCCAGGCACCCTCCCTTGTCTCTCCAGGGGAAGGTTCTTTGCCTGCTACACTGTAATGACACTAATTCCCCTTAATAAGGGTGAGACAGGAAAGCCATGTCCTCAAATTCAGGAGCAATTCCATGTGCCTGACACCCATGGGAGGATGCCAATGGGCTCAGGCTTCTGTGCAGGGTTCCCAGCAAGAATCACAGCCCTGGATGTGCTCACTGAGTCACAGTTACACTCCTGCCAGTCTGGGGAAGGGGGTGCTCAGGGTGGGAGAGATTCGGGGCATGAACAGCCCCGAGCTCTGTTCCCAAGGCTGCTGGAGCAGGAGTGCCTGGAACTGCAGCTGTAGTTCCTGTCAGTGCTCCTGTGCTCTGCTGCCATGCCAGTACCCGTGGCTGGGCTGTCAGGGTCACACAGCCCCACAGCTACCAGACCAGAGCAGCTTTCCAGGGAAAGGTCAATAGTTATGGGTCAATTTTCCTTATAAAATACAAACCCTGCTGATGTTGCAGAGTTCAAGGCCTCATACACAATGAGGGTAGTGACTGGAAATGTCGGTAAGGTCTCAGTTGCTGTTGCTGAGTCCTGAGCAGGACTGGGACCTGATTACAGCCCCAAACTGAACACGGTGCCCTGAGGGAAAGCTCTGCATCTGATGCTGTCAGATGTTCCTGTGTACTTCACTATTTTCCAAAATAAAAAAATTTGTGCATTTTCTTCCCACTTATCCCTGAAATAGTCTGAGAGCCCTGAGGCAGGATGGAGGAGTCAGTGACCAACTGCAGCTTGCAGACCCAGGCCTGCCCCTGTCGACCCTGCAGCAGAGCTGGGGCTGTGGAGGAAGAGGAGCAGGGCTCTACTTCAGCCAGCAAGCTGATCTCCCACAGAAGGTGACCTTGTAGCCCACAAACCCTTGTAGCTGGATCCTGATGGCACTTGATTGATGGGATCTGAGAAGTCGTTCTCTCTCAATGTCAGGAGGCTGCCTCTGCTGACTGCAAATGAAGGTACAAGAAACTGGATAGTAATCAATGCCAAATGGAAGGTGCAATTGGAAATGCCTCTGTCTGGAGCATGTGGCCAAGTGGGGGCCCTGGCCAGGACAGCACTGAGCAAACAGCTCAGGTGCACTCAGACACTCCTGCTTTGTCTTTCTGTTCCTACATTATGGCTCAGAAAGGTGATGGAATGCAGCTCCATGGGAATCTGCTGGACAAAGAAACCCTGCCAAGAGCTGCCAGCTCTGAGTTCTGTCTGGCAAAGCAGCTCCTGAAGATCAAAATGTGTTGTCACCCTGCTGGAACAGGACAGGGATCTGGAGCACGATGGCCTCGCAGTTACAGCCCAGGACGCAGAGACAAGAGCACAGGGAAGCACGGTGGGGAGCAGAGAACTCAGAGACCACGTCACAACTGCCAGGTGTCAGGGAATGCTGAGGGCGTGGGGCAGCAGCCAGGCCTTTCTGTGGCTTGTTTTGCCTTGGCAGAATGGGAGCCTCCAGGCTGGTTGCAGCACATTCCCCAGGCCAGCACATTCAGCTCTTGGGCACCATGAGGCAAGAGGCTGAGAGAGCTGAGCGTTGGTCAGGGGCTGCAGCTCAGCCTTGAGCACTGCATTAATTGTGCATGTGTGCCCAATTCCCTTGTACCTGAATGCCCAACTCAGGCATGAGCATCCAGAGTCAGGGCAAGGGCCTGGTAGCAGTGTCTAGCAAAATGAGAATTTGCTGGAGAAGTTTTTCTAAAGGAGCTGCTGTCTTGGGGTCCCTGACTGAGTTGGGGGCCCAGAGAGCCCACTGGTGCTGTTCCCATGCTCTCCTTTGGTCACCAGGGCTCGGGGTTGGGAAGATGAGCCAGCACAGCCCCAGCACATTGCCTCAGCCTTGCTGTGCCCAGTGAGCAAAGAGATCCTGGACAGAAAAGGGGTTTTTACTTCTATTCTTCCACCTGCCACCTTCCAGAGGTTTCCAGGGTGGGGGGCAGTGAAGCATCCTTTGACTGCCTTGTTTGAATGGGGCCATTCCAACCTGTCCCATGGCTCAAGGAGTGACAGTGGCTCTGTGAGGTGGCACCAGAGCTTCCCACAGAGACACGAGTGACAAATCACTAGTAACATTGTTGAGGGGAGCATGTACGTGCAGTGATGGGGTTGTAATGAATTAAGCATTGTTAAAGCTGATGCAGGACTGTTGTAAGGAATGTGCATGTGTTGTGAGGACTAGGACAAGGGTGTGATAAATACTGTCCATCAGCTGTGATAAAATGCCTATCATCTCAATACATATTTTCAAAAACTAATTTAAGGCTGAAAGAGATTATTAAAAATGAGGAGAGGAAATTGTCTGGGATATATCTAGAGTCCCTTGCTAGGTAAGATGAATTCCAGGAGTCAAAATACTGTGTGTGGGGTGAAAGGGATTGATGCAGATATTGTGGTGGCTCATGATAAGACATGGCTGAGGCAATTCTGCTGCCTGGGGAGAGGAAGGAGAGTCCTTACCTGGGACTGGTGTGCTGGGGTCCAGGAAGGGACACAGTGCAGGGACTGCCCTAGAGCTGTAAGCCCTCCCCCAGAGAATGGAACAGATCTCTGTCCCCAGCCCAGGGTCTGGCTGGTGCCTTCCCTCCTCAGTTTCGTGGGGACATGAGCTGGTGAAGGATCCTGGAATCCCAAGAGGAAGAACTCTTCTGCAGAATGAAGTTTATGAGCAGCCATGCCTGGAGATGCTCAGGAGAGAAACCTCCAGCGCTGGCACTGGATGGGCTTAAGCTCTGTCCCTCTGCATTTCATTCTCTGACATTAAGAGGACACATGTCCCTGTATTGTGAGTGCTGTGCCAGCGTGGGTCTGAGGAGATGAGCACGGCCAGCTTGCAACCTGCCATGCCCTGGACATCTGGAGATTTGAGTTTTGATCTTGGCTGTTCCCTCACTCTTTCATTTATCTCTCTGTGCTGTTCTCGATGACAAGATCATTAGAAATCCAGTTGCTGAGCTTTTCCTCCCGAGCTGTGTGTAACTGTGGATGATGCCTGCAAGACAAGGGGTTTAATTGTGTTCTGCCAGCAGCCACGGGGTGTCAGCCAGGAAAATTTAAAGCCAGGCTGGATGGGGGTGGGAGATGCTCCTCCATTACTCACCAGCCTGGATGAGGTTTAGCTTTATTGTATCCTGAAATAGCCAGAGCCTGGGAGGTGCTGATTGAAGCCATTTGAAAACATGAAAACATCCTCAGGACAAGAGGTGTCTAATCTAATGAAGCCAGAATGCATTAGCTAAGAGCTGTGCAAAGTGAGGAAAACACAATTAAAGCATTCCTGAGGACAGCTGTCGACCTGCATCAGGGACACTGGGACAGAAATATTGGTACAAGACTAATGAAAATAAATGGTCTGTTTGAAACATTCCTCAAGTCAATGACAGAGCCCCAGCCATTGCTGGGCTCAGCCTTGGAGAGTCCCATCTGCCAGGAGCTGGGGCAGGCCTATGCCCATGTGGAGATCCCTGAGCAGACCCAACAGCACTGCCTGTGCTGCGCTGGGAGCATGGCAGGGTTTTGTCTCTGCAGCAGAACAGCCCAGGAGCATGTCACCACCCCATCCCCTTGTGATGGAATAAGGGACCCACTGGGATTAGTGCCCATGCATGGCACATGAGCTCTTTCTCCAGACAAATGCCCTTCCCGAGGCTGCCAGTCTGATACCTTTCTCACAGTTTATTACCTAGGTAGGATCCCTTCCCTCCCTGCAGAGTTTTCTAAGCTTATGTCTCTAAATAACACCTTAAAACCCTTCAGGATGGTGAGGTGCAGGGGCCAGTGCTCTGGCCAGGTGGGCAGTAGTCCTGCCCAGAGCCCTGCTGTGTCACCACCATGGTGTTGGGGAAGTGGAAATGGAGGAAACACTCTTTTTCCTTCAGTTCCTAGAGTGGATTGTGCTTTGTGCTCTCTCCTCCCAGCTCTGCTGTGTCAGAACTGCACTTAGGATCTGGGTTTCATGTTGGACCTTCGTATAGAGACACCTTCTGCTCTCCCTTTAGACTCTTGCTATTACAAATAGTGATTAAACCCACCCACTACTGTAAATCGCTGGCAAAAGGAACTTGTATCAAACTACGCTTCTTTGGCAAGAGTTTAAATTGACAGTGACAAGCTTATTTCTAGAAGAAAGATAGTTCAATTTTGGGGAGTGTGTTTTATTGTGCCACTTGGCATTTCGATGCAGTGTGATGTGATACCTAACACATCCTGTTCCCTGCCATGCAAAGCAGGGATTTGTGCATTGCTGTGAGACAGCATGTGCCTCACAGATCCACGAGGCTCTCCTCAGGAGAGACAACACTGCTAACAATTATTTTAACTGGCTCAGGGAAACTCTCATCATTTTTGGGGTCCCCCAAGCCTGTGTTTCCCTCAGGATGAACAGCACCTCTGCTGTACAATCCATTACCCTGGGAGACTGTATTTACAGTCACAAACACCCATTGATCCAACACACAATTGCCATCACCCAGGATCACCTAAATCTCACAAAAAGCTTTTTCATTGCTCTTTTAATCTTTTTGCCTCCTAGTGTTTAATAGAATTCACTTGAAAATATTTACCAGGGCTGAGTTGCCATCCCTATGGCTGCCAGAAGGAAGAGCCCCACCACCTCCATGCTCAGGAGTCCAGGAGTGCCTGGATCCTCTGTGCTCTCATCCTTGGCCCTGCAGCCCCAGGGCTGAGTCAGACAGGCCCTGGAGCATTGGCTGCTGTCCCACTGCTGCCCCATCACACCTGAGATGTACTAAACTTCCAGCAAACTGAAACACAGTATTCCCCTGGGGACGTCAGCAGGAACAGGCTTCATTATAGAGAAGAGACTTGCAAGAAAATCCTGAATTACCCAGTTCTAAGTTCTTTCCAAATGTTTCCCCAGGGTGCCTCTGGAACAGACGATTGAGGGCTACCACAGGGATGAGATACTGCTGCTTTATTTCAGCCCCACTATGGAATTTAAATACTGTGGGAGTTAATGGAAATGTTTCTGGCTGCACAGCAAGCTGGGCTCCCACCACACAGGACAGAGCAAGGGCAGCTCCCCAAATGCTGCAGGTGCCAGGGGTTTGTCACTGCACCCAAGGAGGTGCCCAGCAACAGAGCAGGCAGGGGGATAACCCTGGCTCCACTTCACAGAGCTGCCTCTGCCACTGTGGTGGGGACAGCACTGACAGCTGTGCAGCACCACCAAAAGTGATTGTTTTTCAGAGAGTTCTATGAACAGTGGAGCAACACTCCTCCTGGCACAACTGACTCCTGAAAGTCTGGTCTGTCAATAAACCAGAGCTCATCAAAAAGACTTTAATTACTGACATCCTCTAAGTCAGACATCATCTTTAAAAAAAGGGGTGTGGGGGCAAGTGCCTGGAGACAACACTGTGGAAGTGCTCTTCATTGTTACAGAAGTTTCAGAAACCTCTGAACAACCTCTGGTCTCTTCTTCTTCCCCTTTGCTCCTGCTGTTGGGGCTCTGGAGGTAGCAGAAGAAAGGAAGCTCTAGCTCCCTCAGCAGTGGCCATGCCCATGCCGTGACAGTGGCTCTGGGACAGATTTGGACCTGCTGACACAATACAGCTCCTCTGCTTTTGTTTGTGCCCCTTCAGGGGTGGCAGCTGCCCAGAAGTAGCTGCTGCGCCAAGCGATAACAGCTGCTCTTTGTCTGATGCTGAAGGTGCTTGTCAGCCTCAGGAAGATAAACATGCTGAAATTATTTATAATTGTGTAATTAAATGGCTCCTATGCCTTCCAGGCAGATCTTGCCATTGTGCAGATGGCCCCGCTCTAAGTGGCAAGCCACAAATGCAGAGGCAGCTGAGGTCACCTATGGTGGGGTTGGTGGGTGCTGCTGGCTGGCACCCAGCCCTGTGCCAATGTCACCCAGTCCTGAGCAAACTTCACCCAGCACTGCACCGAGATCATCCAGCTCTGTGCCAAGGCTGCCTCAGCTGGGCCACAAACCCCAGCACCCCTCTCGCCATGGGCAGCCCTTGGCTGGCCAGTACAGGTGCACCCACCTTGTCCCGACCCAGATGGGAGGTGCACAGCACTGGGGACAGCCCAGGGTGGTACTGGGAACACATCCTGCCTGGGGCAGGAGGAGCTGCAGGGCTCTGGCCGTATCCCAGCCTGTGCTGTGCTCTTCAGGCACACTGAGACTACAGGAAATGAATAGGAGGAAAGAAGCATCCATCCTGGTGACACTTGAACTGACAGATCACTGATTACCATGATAGATGGCACTCGCTCTTCCTGATAATTAGAAATTATTCATATTCAAACCTTGCTCTTCCTCCAGATCCAGGTTCTTTTTAACATTCCCTGGGCATTGCCCTCCTCTCGCCCATATCCTTCCTGTACAGATGGGGACACATGGTAGCAAGGCCGAGCTCATCTGACCCCAGCACTCTACTCTCACGGCACTGATGGCTCATCCTGGCCTCCACAGCAGAGACAGGTCTGCACAGTCTCTCTGCAGTGATTGTCCAGAAGAGGAAGGGGGAAGGTGATGGATTTCCTTTCTGAAGCTGCTGCGTGGGAGTGAGAGGCAAGAGAACGAGCCCTGGCTCCTCCCTTGCCCTCCCCAAAACATGGACCTGCTGGTGGTGCCAGCTGCATGCTGTGGCAGCTGCTTTCACCAGCACCATGCAATAAACGTTTTGTTTTAAAAATTCCCCATATAATCAGCACCTGCCAAGTGCTAAGCCCATCTTTGACAGCATTGCTGCACGTTGGGGTTCCCTGTCTGAGCCATAATGGCTTATTGACCCCCCTTTCACCAGAGCCACACCCTCTGGTACAACGTGGGGCTGAGCAGGTTGCAGGGCTGGCACAGGGGGTGCCAGCCCCCAGTGCAGCCAGGACAGGAGGTATGCCACAGCTTCCAGCAGAGCTGGTGCCAGGAAGGTCACAGAAGAGAGACAAATCCACCTCCACATCCTACAAGGAGGCACAACTGCCAATAACTGAGCAAAATCTGCCTCTGGTTGGCTGTGACTGGGAATCCACTGTTCATCACCACACTCCAGAGTGCTAATTATTTCTTTATAGTGCCAGTACAGCCCCGGCCAGGCTCCAAGCGAAGGCTGCCTGAATTAATTGATCAACAGAAGGCAAATAGACTTCACCCTTTCTAAGCATCCATTCAGTCCTTTCCCAGCAGCTGTCACCACACCAACCAGCACTCCCATGCCTTTTCCTGGGCATTGAACAGCCCAGGAAAAAGAGATGTGAACAAGTGAGATAATTTTTAAATATTGTTGTTTGTGCTGAGCTTGCATTTAATCTGCTGGCCATACACAACTTCCATTTACTCAGTAAAACAATTAATTACATGCCTTGAGTGCAGGAACTCTGCAGCATTTTCCCCCTGCTCAGCAACATCCCCACACTTACCAGCACCTGTATCAGACTGACCACTGCACTGACAGCTCCACACTGTGATCATGTCCAAGGTTATCTGGTCCCAGGTTCCCACCTGCCTGAACAGCACCTGGGCCCACAGGCCAGGCCATGCACCTTTCTGACCACATAACACACACCAGAAAAGCAAAGTAGATGCTTTTGTCCCCCCTGTAAAGTGTATGTAGCAAGAAACCACCCCCTCCAGCCACTCTACAGCCAGAGCACAGGCTCCCACCTTAGCCTGTTAGATGTTATTTAACAAAACCTTGGTGCTACTAAAACTGTCCCTTACATTCCACATGGCACCATTGATTAAGTGGCATTTTCCCCCAGAACATTGAAATTACCCACACAGACAAACCACAGCAGGATTACTGGTTGGTTTTACTCAGGTATTTAGATATCTCTTTATTGCCAGCTTCAACTGTGGTTCAATAAATACAAAATTAACAAAAATGTCAATAGATTTTTATTAGCATTTATAATAACTATTATTATTATCATTATTATTAAATATTCCAAACCAGCTGAGATTCCCTGGAGATGTCTGACTATAGCTCAAACATGAGATGTACACAGAGTCCTTTAATATATTACATTTGTCTCAAGCTTATAAAAATATATATTGACTTCTCAAGTGTGTATTTACAGTTTACATGTGGCTAATGAATATAAAAGCATCTGGAGACTAACCAACTTGATTCCCACTTGGATTCTTGTGAGGGGAGTGTTGCAGATGCTGCTCCAACAGGACTGGGGCTCTCCCAGAGGAGAGAGAGCCTCTCCCTCATAGAGGAGGCAAGAGCCTCATGACATGCCAGAGGCTGGATGGGAAGAGACCAGGGTCATTTTGAGGCATTTCCCTTGTAGCTCCAAAACAGCATTGCTGATTAATTTAATTATACTACTTCCCCAAGGAGAGAAGCTGAGAGGATGCAAGTTAATTTTAATATCATAACAACAATCTATAGCTTAATCTACAAAGTGTGTTATCTCGTGTTGGTGAGGAGCTCAATTAAAAGTGTTCATTGGTGCAAAAAGCTGGGCTAGAAGGCTGCTTCCATGCTGGGCTTTCCTTTCCTTTCTTGAAGGAGAGATGATGAATCCTGTTTCTGCTGAGTTAGAGACCACCCCAGAGCTCCTGTGGGATCCCTCCACACAGCCACAACTACTTCCCACAGGAGCCACAGCCCCTGGCCAGCCACTGGCCACTGCAGCCCAGGGAGACAGCATGACCATAGATAACTGGGATGAGGTGTATCCCTTTTCAGCTGGGAAACATCAAGAGGGACAGAGAAGCAGATTCCAGTGGCCACAAATGGCACCCAGAGCCAGCCCCTTGTCACATTGCTTATTCTGGGAGACAGGTTCTGTTCTGGGGGACTCGAGGGAACATGTTGCTGCCTGCTCATGACCAGGTCTGTTTTCCAAACTGAGGCACATTATCACCTCATTACCAAGCCCTAGATGTCTCCAGACCTCCTTGAGAGCAGATGAACCAGCCTGGAGCCAGCTCCTCCAGTAGCAACTTCCCAGCACGGCTCCTGCATCCTAACAGACAGTACAAGCAGGGAGAGGGGAGAGGAGATCCAGAATCAAGCTAGTTCAACCCCCTGCCTAGAGACCTGTAATATACTTTCTCTAGAGATAAAATGTAAACATAGAGAGCACACAAATTGCACTTGACCCTTGGGACCGGGGATTTCACTAAATGCAGGGCTCGGGTCACTGCTATTCCTCTTTGGGGTGGGAAACAGTGGGATGGCAAGTGACTAACCTGACTGGACATGGGCCAAACTTAGAGAAATTATTTCTGCTAAAAACACTAACCAAGAGACAATGGGGAGGGAGCATAGATTGAACTGCATAGGTGACAGGAAGAGCTTGTTTTCCTCAGCAAGCAACGAACTCCCCAAACCATGTGCAGCACTCGCCTGGGCAGAGTGCTCACCATGGGCCCTTCACTCAATCCTCATTCAGATCCTCAGCCTCTTGGAGCAGGCTAACAGGAGTGTTTCCACCCAGACTGAGCAGATTTCCAACCAGACTGTGAGCATCTCCCACAGCCTTCATCCCCTATGTAAATCCTTGTCTTTCAGCATTAATAATTCACTCGTGATACTTACAGATCATAACACAAGCCTTACAAAACTCTGTACAGAACTGCAAAGACTCACTTGGTTAACTAACTTCAAGGAAAGTTGTATTATTAAGATGCTATTTATGTCTTCTCAGGGATCAGGCTGCAGCTATGGGAGCTGCCAGCATGCCAGGCAGGCAGCACTGTGCTCACAAAACAAAGTGCGGGTGTGCCCTGGATTGCATGGATGCAGCAGCGTTTCCTCTGCACTTTGCTGGACAATATTTAGTTTTATTTACCAGCTAAGGTGTCAGCCCTTGAAGAAGTAACTCACAGAGCAGAAGGGATGCAACTGGGAGAGTCTCCTTCAGCACAGACGGGGAAAGTCACCTTCCAGGAGTTGGGTATTGGGTGAGAGCTGCTCTCTAAATAGAAAAGCAATAAAAACTCGATGTGGGGTTGCTGTGATCTGTCAGGTTGTATAAAAGTAACAATGGATTCTCCAGGAGGATGGCTCTGGATTTAGACAGTGCAAAAATGTCCATCCCACCCTGTGAACTCAACTACCACATGAAATGGCATCGATACAGTTTGACTCATCTTACAAAACAGTGCTGGGGAGAGCCATGTCCACCCAGGCACGCCACACCATCCCAGGAATTCTGGGCTGCCCTGGCACAGGGGACAGAAGCCCTGCTCTCTTGCCATGTGTTTGGCAGCACTCAGCACTTCCCACAGCCCACCTGAGACCACCAGGTTTCAGAGATGGGGCTGGCTGGGGCCAGCAGGCCACTCCTCCCCAGGAGTGCTGGGCTGGTGCTCTGCAGCTTTGCAGGACATTGCCTCACACCTGCACCCCTCGGCCATGCATCTGGATGACCTGGGCCCGGAGGGTCTGGATCCCGCTCAGGATAGTCTTCTGGTGTTCTGCCAGGGTGATCCCCAGGCTGAGGATGTCTCTGCAAAATGAGCCTCACATCAGCCAGGACAAACCAGTTCTGACCACCACAGGCCCCCCCATGACTGCTTCCAGGCCAGACAGTGCATGTTCCAGACATGCACAGCTAAGAAACCCCAACCTTTTTGTCACACCCGAATCAATACTGACGCTGACCAGGCATGGTGGGCTAACAGTAGCACACCAGGTGTGGGACAGCTCTGACCCCACCACCCTGTGCTGCAGCACAACTTATCTGTAAATCACATTGGATTTGGCTCTGCTTTCTGGCAGGGGCAGGGAACATTGCTCTCACTGCACCCACGACACAAGGTTACAGCCAGGAGAATAGGTCACTTACTGGGCTGTCATCCTGGCCACCGACTCCAGGTAGCAGTAGCCTGCAGCAGTGAAGTTGTCCTTGTACCTGCCCATTTCTATAGCTTCCAGCCACTCACCCACAGAGCTAAAAGATGGGAAGGCCAAGAAGGTTCTCTCGGAGAGGGGGATGGACATGCCATGGGACCTGCCAACGGAGAGGATGGTGAAGAGGGAGTGGGGCACGGCATGGCAGAGTGGGGACGGGCAGGTGTGGCAAGAGGGTGGTCACCTGGGGCATGTGGAGCTGGGGCACTTGGGGGTCTCCAGGCTCTGCACCAATTTGCTCAGGACATTGTGGATTTGTGAGAACTTGGGCCGCTGAGTGCAGTCCTTCTGCCAGCAGTTGAGCATCAGCTGGTGGAGGGGTGGCTGGCAGTTCGCCGGGGCAGGCAGGCGGAATCCATCCTCCACAGCCTTCATCACCTGCAGGACATGAGGGGCTGGGGTCAGGTGCTGCAATGCCAATCAAAGGCAAACCCTGGGGCAAACCCCTGGGGCAAGCCTCCCTCCTCACATCCCACCCAGGAGCAGTGGCAGCTCCTCCACGCGCTGCGGAGCCACCACACCCCATCAGCAATGGCTGCACCACCATCCACCCAGCAGCCGCAGGGGACTCACATCCTGGTGGGACATGTCCCAGTAGGGTCTCTCGCCATAGGACATGACTTCCCACATGACGATTCCGAAGCTCCACACATCACTGGCAGGACTGAAGTGGTGATACTGGATGGCCTCGGGGGCTGACCACAGCACCAGGCTCTTCCCACGCTGGACAGGCAGAAGGGCAGGAATGATGTACCTGCCCAGAGGAATGTGGCCAATGCTGGCAATTCCTAGGGCAGCTATTCACCATTCATCGTGCCCTGCCTGGCATCACAGGGTGGACACCAAGCAAACCCATGTGCCATGAGCACATTAAGTACTAAGAGAAAACTTTCTCCTCAATTTGTTTAAAATGTCACTGCAACTGTATGCTACATGGGATTGTGAGTACTGAAATATTAATGGGAGAGGAGAATGTCCCCAGGAAGAGCTGATGGCATTTTGTACATTAATATTTAAAGAGAACCACCTCACAGCTGTACAAACACAAGTCCCTCTGCCCTGATTTGTGCAGTGGGTTGTGGCCGGAGCAGGCATGGTGCCAGGCCACTGCTGTGCAGTTCCCTGGCCAAACACATTGGATTTCTACCTGAGAAAGAAGCTCAAGGTGCAGAGTCCCTGTTCATACTTGAAGAAGGAAATGGGAGCCTAGGAAAAGTGTTGACAACAGAATGTGGAAATGCATCTCACCATGGTGGAGAAGATGGTTTCCATCTTGTCTTCCTGTGGACGTCTGAACCCAGTGATCTTGCATGCCAGGCTGGTGCTCACAAGGACCTTGTGGGCAGCAAGGCTTTTATGTACATAGCCCATCTCTGCCAAGTACGCCATGCCAGAGGCTATGCCTTGCAGCATGCAGATGAGCTGGGTGCCTGTGAACTGCCCCTCATGTTTCTGTGAAAGCACAAGAGGAAAAGCCAAAGGTCAGCAATGTGAACATGGCCAGGAGAGCCCAAGCTGGGCAGACACCCCAGTACTCACTCTGAGGAAGGAGTCCAGCAGACCATTCCCCATGTACTCCATCACTATCATCATGGTGCTCCCTGCACAGACAGACCAGCAACACAGTGTGAATGCTGCCATCCCTCAGGCAATTCAGACACCACAGAGGTTAGAAATCCAGGTGTCAACCCCTGCACTGCCTGGCTTTTGGGGGAGATAAGGATGTTATCTCAGCCAGGTTGTAATGAGCACTGGCTCCAAGGCTTCCCTGTCCTTCCCACCTAGGAATGAATTCCAGTATCAGAAGTTCCTTTCATCAGGACTCTGAAGCACATCACAAAGGACAGCACACCCCAGTGAAAGCAAAAGCAACCACCTCGGCCAGAATACTTCCTTTCCTAATAAAAAGCCTAGTTAGAACCAGCTCACTTGCTCTGGTTTCTTTGGATTTACACGAATATCCATTTAACTACTGCATCCATAGCCTGGTTCCACACACCTGCTCATGGAAGGGAGCTGGAGCAGTAGTCAGTCTCATCTGTTTCACTGACAGAATCCCACTTCAATTTACTTTTATTAAGAGTGCACATGTTTAGCCACTAAGCCAGTTCTACCACCTGCATTTATTAATCTACCTGGAAGCTTTTCATTAATCACCAGAATGCAAACCCAGCCGATACATGTGGGAACTGGCCTCCAGGTAGCCAACTGCACCTCTAGCACTCTGTCACTGCTCGTTCGTACACAGGAGCCTCCCAGCACCCACATACCTCTGGTGATGACCCCCTCCAGGCGGATGACATTGGAGTGGTCAAACTGGCCCATGGTGCAGGCCTCGGCCAGAAAGGTGCGCTGCTGCTTCTCCGAGCAGCCTGCCCGCAGCGTCTGGATGGCCACCGGCAGCTCCCGCTTGCTGGGCAGCTTCAGGCACCCCCGGCAGATCTCCCCAAACTCTCCTGAGCAGCAGAGAAATGGGTTAAACAGATCCCTGGCAGGACAGCTGCCACTCACACCCGGCCATCCCGAGCACCTGCCCTAGATCGTGCCACTCCCCTGCACGGTCACTGACCCTCGGCCATCTCCAGAGCCTCTCAGCTGTTCTCTGCACCCTCTGCTTCAGTGCATATTGTGTTTTATCCCATGAGAGGAGGAGTAATCCCCTGCCACCGAGCTCATGCTCTGGGCCTGGCTAGTTCTGCCTCCTGGCTCAGCAGTGCAGGGTCTGCTTCCCACAGAGCTGGACATGGCAGGGCTGGGGGGTTCCTGCAGTCCTTGAGGAAGAACATCCCACTGCACAGCCATGCACTCCCAACATAAAAAACCAATAGTGGCTTTACAGCAAAAAAGTGTGTAGCTATGAACAGCATTATTGATTTGAAAATCAGGTTCTTGTTATGTCAGCACTGAGACAAACACACTCCCAAATTCCCTATTTTTAAATGTCTTCCTTATTAATTTCTTTCTTGGTTTTTCAAACATCAGTTTGCTCATGGAAGGTACATGGAGCTTTTCGGAGCTGCTCCACACTGCAGTTCAGAGGCAATCTCATCCCCTCCTCAGTGTCCTCTCCCCTTCAACACTGTCCTTCAGCTGTAGGCAAAGCCCTTCCCTCCTCCCTTCCTCCACCTCTGCTGCTGCTACAGCTGAATTTATCTTTAGGAAAAGAAATGACAAAGAATGATCATGTTTCCCACGTTCTGGCACACAGTAGCCATTAAGGCTCTAGGGTCCAGTCAGGGGATTTTAATTTGCTTTTAAGTTTTAAGCAGTGAAGTTGATGAAAATCAATAAATCATTAGGTTCACGTATTTATAAATAGTTTTCATGCTGCTGTCAAACTGCCCAGATGCAGGTAATTGCTGATGCGTTCTGGTCTGTGTGGCATTTGCTTGGCTGTGTTCAGCGCCTCAGGAAAACACCACAAATGTGGAACAAAGCTTTTGGACAAAATCCTCACCAGCCCCACTGCCATCCTCCGCTGCAGGCAGGTACCCCCAAGACTGGAGCAATGTCGTGGCACTGCCACGGCCCAGAGTGCTGGGAACAAAAGGGGAGTGCACCAGCACAGCCCATGGCATGACCACAACCCTGTGGAACTTGCCTGTCCTGATAATCCTCTCAATTTTGATGCTGGCATTATCCAGCTCCTTGGCAAAGAGGTGCACAGCCTGCATGGGATCTTCGCAGGTGTCAGGGTCAATGTATGTCCTCCTGGTTGGTATTTTAACTGCAGGAAAGGCAAAAAAGGGCAGATGAGAGGGGCTCAGCAGAGCTTCCACCCACCCATCCTGGGAAAAACTATCCCAGCTTATCCATCTCCTGGTCTGTGGGCAGGACCAATGTGCCACCTTTCTATAAGCAAAGCAAAAGACTCAGTTCTAAGGTTTCTAAGAATTTTTTTTTTGAGGATTAAGTGAATCCAACTGCTCTGCTCCACTGCCACAACTGCTGGGTAAAGGAGAGCAGCCCCTTTGCTCCAGTGAAGCTCCCACCCTCCAAAACCAGGTGAAATGGGCAAGGCAGGCCCTTCTACTTCTGAGGTGCTTTGAGGAACAGAAGAGCATGTGTGCACTCCATGGGCATATGCTAGGAATCAAATAAACTCATCAGCCCCAACATCTGAATTCCCTCTGACGCCTGTTGTCTGTAAAATTATTGCTGCTCAATAATCCAGAGTAGCCCCAGAAAACAAGGCTCTTTGCTCATGTTCATGAGAAGCTGACGGAATAATTTACACCCCCCATGGAAAACTGCAAGTATCCCCATTTCCCCTGGCATGCGGTGACCCACACGCAGGAAGGACAGACATTGGCACATGAAGCTGCCAAGCCCACAGCCCTTGGACAGCCTTGCTGTGCCAGCCCACGCTCTGGGATCACACAGGATGACAACACTTCGAAAGTGAGAACTCAGGGCTGCTTTGGTGGGATATTAACAATGATAAATACAGAGATTCCCACAGTGGCACTGACCATGCTGGCTGGGCACCACTTACAGTGGAAGTACAGCTCCTCATCCCCATCCTGGCTGGCTTTGCTGTACCCACACTGCCTGCAAAGAGAATGAAGATGCACACCAGCACCTGGACAGTAGCCCCTTACCCCATCTCAAGCCCTCCTGGACCCTGCCTGGCCCTGCTCACCTCCTCCAGACCATCATGCCAATCACCATGGACACCAGCACTGTCAGCCCTGCAGTGGCCACCACTGCGATGATGAGGACAGGATTCTGCTCGCTGGAGGCCACTGTCACTGTGGGAGGGAAGCAGAGCCAGACATCAACCTGCTCTGGGGCAGGTTCAAGGAGAGAAGCTGCCACACATAGCCAGCCCATGTCCTCCAGAAGGGATGTGGGAGTAGCCACCCAGCTGCTTTTCACCATCCTCTCAACAATTCATGTTCTGGTTCAGCTTTAAGAGCCCAAGCTGGTGGGATCAGCCCAACATGCTGGGCAGTGCTGCAGGCACAGACAGAGCAACCCAGCACTGCTGCACCAGCTCCTGGTTTTGCTAATCAGACCTGAAGAAGATTCCTGTTTATCAGAGGAACATACCAAAATTTATGGCTTACAAATTGTTTTCTTTCATCACATTAATCCCTCTTCCTCCTGCTTTTGCAAACAGGGGTATTAGAAAGCTACATTCTTTACAAAATTTTTATTGGCTTCAATTCATTCTGAAATATCTTCTGTGTAGAAAATGAAGGCAATTTAAAGCCCTGTTAAACACAATCTGTGGGAGCTGTTCTGAGCCAGCCAGCCAGCTCAGCCTTGCACTTCCAGCAAGCATGGGAGATTGTGCTGAAGCCCAACGTCCCTCCAGCCCTCTTTTAGTGAAATAAGATGCTTTTGGACCACAGTTATGAATGGGAATTTAAAAGGAGAAGTCTCAGCAGATAACGATGCTGGCTGCCCTGAGCCAGCCAAGCAGCAGACAAGCCAAGTGCCTCTTGAGCCAGGACAGCAGCAGGAGGCAGGGAGCAGTCAAGAGCTAAGCATGTTTTTGAGTAATCTCAGCCAAACAGCAGAGACTGTCTCAGCCTCCTCATGAGAAAGAAGCCAGAGAGCAGCTACCCTCATTGACTCTTCACTGAGAAGAGCCAGGACAGGCTCCCCCAGGACAAGCAGGGCAGCAGGACCAACCTCATCAAAATCTAATGGGAAAATAAAAGGAAAAGCAAGTTCCTGGGCAGTAGTGGCCCATAGACGTGGAGAAGCAGAACCAGAGGAACAGGTGCTGCTCCATGAAATCAGGAGCAGCTGGAGCATAAGCTGCGAGTGCAGTGTCCCCAGGACCCAGCTCAGAACCCTGACAGGGACACGAGCCTTGCTGCACTTACACTCTGCCAGTGTCTCCACTTCAATGCCAGGGTTGTAGTACCCAGAGTCTGGAGAGGAGGATGTTCGTATTTGGAAAATATAGAGGGTACCAGGCTTCAGGTTGTTGACTGTCACAGCCGTTGATGTGGTTTTCACAGTTGAGTAACTTTGATCTCTCTGATCCTGTGAAATAATGAGATACCAGAGATGGAGCTGTACCAACAGCTCTGCCATGGAGCTGGCATGGCACAGGCATATCCTCAGCTCTAGGCCCCATCAGGACATCTTGTCCAAAGAGCCAGCCTCCAAAAGAAACTGGATTGGGTACATTCACTGGATGTCTCATGAACAGAAACTACATGGGAAAGTCACAGGAAATGGCAGACGGAGCTGGATGATGCCATGAGGACATAAAGGCTGAAGATAGGGTGATGGGGAGCAGCTGTGCCACCCCACACAGCAACTTCCCCCTGTGCCAGGCTCAGCTGTGGCACCAGCCAGCCCTTTCCTGCTCCACTGCTGCAGCCACTCGTGGACTGGAGCAAATCTGTGTGGATTGGCAAATGGCAGGGGGAGCCCTGAGGAGCACCCCAGCCCTGAAGTCCAGCATGGGCAGTGTCCCAGCCCCACAATCCAGCACGGGCAGTGTCCCAGCCCCACAATCTGGCACAGGCACAGGCAGCAGCCACTCATTGCACTGCTCACATCACTACCAAATGTGTTTCCATTTGATACGTTTCCCCCCTTTAAATCTTCACAGTAAAAACAAAAGCTTTAAAAGTAAAGATGAAGAACTAAGTTGATATTCATCTCAGTATCAAAAGCCTCATTTCAGTGAATAACTGCTACACTGAATTTAAATTCTCTATCCAAGGAGGAAGGTTCCTCATTTCATACCCCAAGTATCATGTTGCTGCAACCCATTTGCACAGGAATTACTCCAGCATTTGCCCTCCCCCACAGATCTCTCCTCTCAAATCTATCAGATGCTGAAAATCACATTAATATGAATCAGCTTCACGGTAGCTTGTTTCTAAATACAGAATGCTGACATGTCACCTGCACAGTGTGCCTGACATGCCATCAGCTCCATAATGAGCCTGAGCACACGCAGATAAGGTAATTTGCAGAACTGTGTCATAAACTGCATTTATTTTGATTTTGAGCCTTGTCCCTGCTCTGCCCACTGGCTTTTCTCCTAAAACACCCAACCTATTGCACCTGTCATAAAGCAGCAATTTTTAAAATCAAGAAACTGTCATAAAAAACATCCTCTGGGTCATCTCCCATGTAAAAGGGCCACACATAACTCACCACAGTCACAGCTTTGTGGCTCTCAATCCTAAACCAGTGCAGGCCACAAGATCCAACACTCTCCTAGAGAGCAGGCAGGGAATACAGAGACCATTTCCTCAAGCATGTAGGAATCCACTGTGGTGTCTCAGTTCCTGTCCAGCTGGAGTCACACGGTGGATGGGTGAATGGGACTGGGCACACACAGCACCTGGCACTGCGCTACTGAGTACAAACCTGGCCAGCAAGGGAAGGACACAGAGTCAGCCAGGGCACAAGCAGAGCCCATGCCAGTGCCCACAGCCTACCTTCTCAAAGTACTTGACCTCATACTCGGTGCCATTGGCAGTCAGGAAGCCTGGCTCCTGCCACGACAAGGAGACGCTCTTCTGCTCCACCTTATCCATGCGGATGTCAGTGACAGGAGATGGCACTGAAAATGCAGAGAGGAAATGGGCAGTGACTGAGGTGCTGCTTCAGTAAAACCTTTGACTCAAACAGCTGCAGAGTGTGTGGCTTCTGCAGACACCAGTCTCCTCTCTCTGAATCAGGACTGGAATAACTCCAAGCTGGTGACCATCCAACATGAGAAGATAGTGGTAAAATACAACAGCTTTGTAATCCATGGGCAGCCTGGAACACTCCAATGGAAAACTGGCAAAAATCCTAACACCACCCTCCCCACTTAGTGCTGCTGAGGGGTCTGAGGATGGACTCATGTGCTGGGTTCTGAACCCCTGCTGAGGATGTCTGGGAAAGGCAAAACACAATCTTTGATCAGGAGGGCTGGTGGGACATACCAAGGCCTCCTGAACCACCTCACACCAGATCTACCCCATGCCACTGGACTGCTGGGAGTATGGCAGAGCCACCCAACCGCCCTGCTCTGAGAGCAGTTTGTGCCTCAGGAGCTGGCAGTGTATTTCTGTTCAGCACAAACTCTCTCCCTAACATGCGTGCATCCATTTAGTTCATTCACTGCAAGATGCACTGGCCAAAATCCCCATTTTAACCAGGTTTGGCTACAAACAAGTCTCCAGTCTGTGCAGGCAGCAGCTCACAGCCCCCAGGCACAGGAAAAGCTGCACAGGGACATTGACTGTTTCCAGCTTGTCCTACTTCCCATCAAATCAGGACATTTGCTGGACCCGTCTCTGTCCCACCAAGACTCCTGTGGAGAGGAACAAGTCCCTAGAAAGTAAACTTAAATATCTGTGAAATTTTGTTTTTATTACTTAGCTCATTAATCTTTGCTGAAATAAAATGTTGTTTTATTCATAGTGATTTGCTCCTTGATTCCAAGTCCCTTCAGCTTCTGATGAGAGCGTGAGAGGAGTCAAAGGGGCTCCTGTGCAGCTTCCAGTGCCCACACACAGCTCCCTCTGCTGTGACCCACCCCATGGTGTGGGACATACTCAAACATTATCCCCCAGTGAATTCACTGGCCCCAGAGATGGCCTTTAAGGGGACATCAAACTCTCGCCCTGTAAGGAACAGGAGTGAGCTCAACCCTGGCATGAAGCATGGCAGGAAGGTCAATAATGCTCTGTCTGTGTGGTAGGAAAAGGCTGGTGCTGGCAGTACCTGCCTGCAGTGAAGGTTCCCCCAACACTTGCCTTGGGTCCTGCTCCTGTTAGATAAGCTAAGTGCTTCTTACTGTGTTATATGATTCCCATCAAAAAGTATCACACAGCTGCCCTCTTGTCTCTCTGAATCCAGAAAATGGACTGGAGAGACCTGAAGACATGGTCCTGTCTGTTAACAAAGTCTTCAGGAAAAATCCTACTCACTCAGGGATGTGCTTTAGAGAAGAGGCCATGGTACATGACAGGAAAGTGGGTCCCAGCTTCAAACATGTTTAAAAAGCATTAAAGAAAATCACACAGGCTATAAATCATTTCACACTGTGAAAAAAATGTGTTTCCCATCAATATTTTAACATCGCCTAACATTGCCTCTATTCGAAAAAGCAAACATTAAATTATTCACCACTCTGCCTGATTTTAAAAACTCCATTCCCCTATATATGCATTTTCTCCTCTTGATTAACCAGCATAGCAGCAGAACAGGTGTAAAATTAGATGGGGCACTGTGTCCCTCCCCAAAACGATTTGCTGCATCCAACACCTGCACTCAGCAAGAGACACCAAATGCCCCTGCACCCTGCCCTGCTTGTGCCACATAGACCCACCTCTCCCCTCCCTCACCAGTCACTAACATCCCAACACAGAACATGCCCTGGGCACCATCCCAGGCAGCTCAGAGATCTGCATTCCAAAAGCAGAGAAGCTGCCTCACCAGTCAGCAGGCAGCCCTTTCAGGGCAAAGACTCCAGGAGCTCAGACACTTGCCCCAGAGCCAGCTCATCCTGCAGCCCCACTGCCTCGTGGTCACTGCATCAGCCCTTGGCACACACAGGCAAATATACTTTGGAGGACCAAATCCAGCTTAAACCCCTTCTCCAGCATCAGAAAGGAGGATGCATTCTGGCACTGGTTTCATTATTAATCAGCAACAGATTTAAAAGCTCTTTAAGGCAGGAGCCTTGTATTCCTGCCGGGAATACAAATGACATGGGCCCAGAGTGCACATTTGCATGGCTAATGTAGCTCTGCTCCTGCAGGTGAACAGCTCTGCTCACTCCTCAAACACTTTTATTTAGTCCCATGCTGGGAACAGATTAGAAAAATCACAGTATTAATTTTGCCACCTGCAGACTAAATTGCATCTCTTCTTTTCCCTGCAAATACAAGGAACGATGGACAATTTTCTTTGGTGACTGCTGGATGGGAAGGACAGCATGGAGCTGCACTCGGAGCTGGATTAGAGGAGTAGGATGTGACAGCTAAATAGGGTCTTATTTCTTCTTTAATTTTTCCTCTGAACCTGCATATCAACAGACAGAGCTACCCTGCTGCTGCAAACAACTTCCAAGACCACAGCATGACAGCCACAAAGGATGCTCAGGCATCCCTGGAGTCTCCTTCCTGACCTCTGGCCCCATCCAGCACTTCTGTGGTGGGCTCTAGTGACAAGGGGCTGCAGAGTCAGGACTCCAAGAGACAATGTGCTCTGAGGAGCACCTCCACACACTGTCCTTGTCAGCCGTGGCTCCACATCCTGCCCACACAGGGTCCCCTCCTTGCAGTGGGGTCTTACAGACAAACTCAGCTGTGCAGCCACCTCCCCCCAGGAGATGACCTTCCTCCACCTTCTCCCCTTCTTTGCTGATAGGCATGGGTTAGCCATCACTGTCGCTCCTTGCCGACAGTACAAAGGCAAAAGGAACCAGGGCACAGGGTGCCTGCACACAGGGAAGCCCTGGCCTGGCACTGCCCAGGAGGGAGCACCTTCAGCAATAAAAAACTGTCAGGGTTCCAAGAAACTTCTGAGCCTCAGCTGCTCGGTTAATTACAAGCCACCATCTGCATCCGGAGACTTGACAGCTCAACAAGAGACATTGATTTTGAACAGATTACAGGATTAATTATCCACATTCTTTATGTGCATTTCAGTTCCCTTGGGAGTACACAGTGTCGAGTAAGGGGCTGAGATTCTCCCCTTCCCCAGGGGAAAAGCTGCTTTTAGCAGCCAAGGCATGGATTGGCATCAGTGACTTGCTGCTTGCTCCCTAAGAGAACGGGGCACTCACTGCCCACACCTGGCCTCTTGTGCCCCACTCAGACCTGGGGGCCCAGGTGGCAAGGTGGGAGCTCCAGGGCACCAGCCCCTCTGCCTGCACCAGACTGGAAGAATGGCTTGTTATTAGTAACCTCTCTAACCTCGATCCACCCCAGCCTGTTCTCCGTTCCCCTGGCCTGAGCTCAGGAGGCAGAAGATCTTCTCAGAGCTAAATCCATCCTTGAACAGCAAAGATCTTAATGAGTAATGACACCCCCACCGAGGAGCCGTCTGCAGCACAGCATCCCCCAACAGAGCCACAGGGATTAAGGTAGGAGGGAAGAGAAAGTAACAACATGCACAAAAAACATTTGATCAAGTGGTGGGAAAATTATTTATAACAAGACCAAAGTTTAATCTCTTCCGATCAAATTGTTGGCCAATTCCTGCCAAGAGGTACATGAGAATCATCTGTCTCCATTAACTGTGGCTTGGGAAAGGGTTTTCATGCAAATTAATAATGTAACCGCAGAGGAGCAGACAAGGACATAACAAGCCAGAGCTGACTGTCCTTCAGCACAGCCAACAGCAGAGGAGGGACCTGACTGTCCTTTGGCACAGCCAACAACTGAGGAGGGACAGAGCCCCCTGGGCAGGGACCTGTCCACAGGCATGGGCACTTACCTCCCCTTACCTGAGGGAACAGAAATGCCAAACTGGAAATGGAAGGGGACAATTACAGTAATAAATAGTGTCACAGACTAGTGCAGGATAGAGAGAGGAAATAAATTTTTTTGTTTCTGAAGGATAGCCAACATTTGAATTATCTGTTTTAAGGAGAGTTTTTTAATGAATGGGCTGAAAATGTTGCTTCATGAAAGGTGGTTTTTTTTGTGATTTGTAAATTCAAACTGCAGCCAGATCCCAGAGCAGACTTGTCCCTTCACAGCCCAGGCTGTCACCACGCTCATTCCTTGCCTCCCAGGGGCACCAACTGGAACCCTCTGAGAGTGCCATGAGCCACTCTTCACCTGCCCCTCTGCCACACCTAAGCATCACGTTCCTGCCACCAGGGCAAACCGAGCAGAAACGGGGCACTGCCATGGCACAGGGCGTGGGGAGCCCGAGGACAGTGACCACACCAAACCCAGACTCCATGTCCTCCCAGGAGCAAAGCGGAGCAGAGCCCTACACCCCAGAGCTGATGTGCCAGAGCAAGACACCACCAGTAACTGCCCCCACGCCCCCCATGCCATACCTGCACGGCCGGTGGAGACGTTGACCTCAGCATACTGCTGGCCCGACAGCGGGCTCACGGCCGAGACACCGTTGAGGGCCACCACACGGATGGTGTAGTTGACGTGAGGCAGCAGGTTCACCAGGGTGACTGTGGGCTCCACCAGCCCCGTCTGCTGCGGCACAAAGCCCACGCTGCTGCCGCACTGCTCGCAGCGGCCCCGCGGCGCCGCCGGGCACCGGCCACACCACAGGCTGTAGGTCAGGTCGCTGCGGCCACCCGCGTCGGCAGGGGCACTCCACTCCAGCACCAGCGAGGACTGCCGCAGGCTGTAGACCAGGTTCCTTGGGGCAGAGGGTGGGCCTGGAAGTAAAAGAGCGTCAGTGCACGGGGGACAAACCTAAAGGTGCTCTAGGAGCAGCAGCACAGGCACTGGGGGGAGAGCACGGTCCTGCATAGTCACAGTGAGGGGTGGCATGAGGGTACACAGAGACATTGGCCAACGCAGTGGGAAGTGGGACAGAGGATCCCAGCTGGAGGGATGTGTGTGCAACACAAGCCATGGCTCACACTGTGCATGAGAAGCACCTGGCTAGACCCAGCATTTCCCTGAGCACCACCGGAGCCCAGGAGCCTGCTGCCAGTCAGACACTGCCCAGCCGTGCTCAGCAGGGACAGAGGGTTCCTCATCGCTGTGCTGGCAGCTGGACAGCATCCATCACCAGAGCAGCTGGAGTCCAGTCCAATTAACTAGAGGCCATTTAATTAAAACCTGTGAACTATAGTGACTAAATGACTGTGCCCCAGTTTTACCAGGGAGTCTGCAAGCCTGACTGCGCGTCTGTCTCATCAGCCTGCAGCCTCAGCCTGCGAGCTCTGGGCTGTGTGGGAGCCCCTCCATCCCCTCCCCACTGGAGCATCTTCCCAGCACAGATGGAACCCCCAGCAACCTGCTCCCACCAGTGATCACACAGTGCAGGCAGAGAGAGCCTGGGACAGCCCTGGGCACCACTCAGCTCTGTGCTGCAGGACAGACAAAGTGCCTGGACACTATTCCCTCGCTACCAAGAGCTGCTGTTCCAGCAAGACGTACGTGTGCAGGAGGCAGATGGTGGGTCTGAAGGAGACCTGGAGTAATTCTTCTGGCACAAACAGAATGTGGAAGCTTCCTCGTTTGTGAAGCTGTGCTCAGGGCATGGAGAGCAGAGAGGGAGACGGAGGGAGAGCTTGTAAAACCCTGGAAGGCAAGCTGAAAGAGAGGGTGTTAAGGGGAGAGCAGCACAGGATGAATGGGGACATGTCTGATGACTGCATTTCCCTGTTTCGTGGGAACTCCTTTCCTGCCACTGGCCAGCAAACACCACCCTCTAAGCTGTTTTCCCTGAGCACCTGCAGGATCTTGGCACCAAGAGAGATGTCCCTTAGTTTTACCCAGAAGAGACATTTGGGTGCTGTAGCTCTGCACTGACTTTCATAGTAAATGTCATTCCCTAGCATCAAGGGTGCTAGATAAACCAGGAAAAAACAGCAAATGTTAAAATTACTCCCGAAAATTCCATTTCCCTCTTTAGATTTGAGGAACCAAATCAAAACTAGTAGTGTATTCATAGAATGGAGACAGAGTTTGCTTTTTCCTTTAGTTAGGCAGCACTGACCACAATACAGGGCAGAAATATCACTGCACCAGACAGGACAGGAAAATCAATCCTGTTTACAAACATGATGGGATCCAAGCACTAAGCCCAGAGCCCCCATCCCTCAGACGTGCCTGTCACACAAATCTGACATCTCCTCGTAGGAAACTGAACATTTCCAATTAGAAGTGTCTTTCAGACTATTCCTCCCTTTTTCCTAACAGTCAGAAGCAAGTTTACAGAAGTGTCTGCCATTAATAATAACACAAAATACCCTAATTTGCATGTCCCAGGAGCAGGCACCCCAACCCCATTTGAGTGTGTTCCACGAGGAGCCATGGGCTTTACTTGCTAATTTTTTTCCTTGGCTGTCCAAAACTTGCCCTTGAAAAGAACAAAAGTGCCCAGGCACATGTGATGCATCATATGTGTGTCTCTGTTTCTTTTTTCAGACAAACTCCCACCCTCTTCCGCCTCATCCTACGAGTGTTTTTCTTGGTCTCCAGCTGGTTTAGGTTTCCCTGTCATTTCACAGTGCTTATTTCTGCAGTGGGTATGTGACAGCTCTCAGGAGATCAGGTCATCGATTTACAGAATGAAATTCTCTTTTTTGTACACTGCTTTCTGTCCTGTTCCTGGTCCGCTGGTACTACCACAACTAAATTATTAAACAATAAAGTTCAATAATTCGTTGTCCCAGAGCCAAAAAGAAGCAGTGGGATGGGTCAGATGGATCAACTGCCTCTCTCTAGCTCCACCACTTCTGACCACAGAAGCTCCTCAAGCATGCCTGATCCATGTCACTGACAGAGCACATTCCCCCCTCAATGTAACACTGTCTGCACACTGTCAAACCTGCAGCAGAACAAGCTACACTGATTTGAGCTGCAGGTTGGCTGATTATCCACCATGGGAAAGGCTTCTCTCACCACCTCATGTGACATGGCTCCTCAGACAGGAGCAGGTGTGTCTGTTGAGAGAGAGCAATGTCCTCTCTCATTCCCAGCCTGTGCCATAGGAAAGCAGGGGCAGTTGAGGATGCAGACCTAGAAAATGCATGGTTTCCTACTCCAGTGGCATGGGACAGCTTTCAATTTCCGTTCCCAGTGATGTCCTGCCAGCAGCAGCATCGTGTGTGCCAGTGTGAATCAATAACAGCCGCAGCCTCACTCAAAATGCTTATACATGCATTTACAAATAACACTGCAACTCAGTTGTCTTCCAAAATCAATTCCTTTCCAGTTTTGGTCATGGAATTGTATTTGACAAAGTTCACCTGCTTTAATGTGTGTTAATTTTCTCTGTTGAAGCAGACATTCATAAAAATGCTCTTTAGGAAAGCCACAGCTGGGGAAACACACAGCCAGCACTGGGGGTGCCACAGCAAGAACCAGAAGAGCACCGAAGACTGAGGCACCCCAGCAGCCTGACAGTCCGTCCCAGAAAAGGACAACTGGGAGCACTGGGCCCCTCAAGCCCTTAGACTTGCATCCAGCCCTTCCTGAGCAACACTCAAACCTACAATCTCACCACTGTCCTCCAATTCGTTCCCAATGCATCTCTCCCAGGAGCTCTTACTCCTGCTGACTCCTTGCTGGACCAGGCTGGCACAGCCATACTCCATCTATCTTAATCCCATTATCAAGCCAAGCAAGTCACTGTTTATTATGTTCCAAACATTTCATCAGTGCTTCAGAGGCAAAGTGCCTCAGACCAGTGCAGTGTGAAGGAGGGGGCGGCAGCTGAAGGAGACAGACACTGCCAGCCAGTGCCCATGGACAAGGCTGTGCTGCCCAAACCAGACTGGGCACCTTGTGTAAATCACCAACAAAATAGAGTTTCAGTGGTCTACTGAGGTGGCCAAAGAGCCTTGTTGACAAATGTCCTTGGGTAGCAGAGAGGCTTCTGCCTCTCCATGCTGAGGTTGTGATCTTGCCTTGTCTTACTGCACCAGCTCTAATCAATACTGCAGGCAGAGAGAAGGGACAGCAATCATGTCCAGACTCCGTGCCAGTGTGAAAGGGACAAGGCCAGCACGAGGAGTGATCAATGCAAGCACTGAGTCGGGCTCCAGCTCCTCTCACCTTGGTTCCATGTCTGCCAGGACAGCAACTTTGGGCTGCACAACTTGAAAGATTCCAAAAGCACCTTGCCTTCCACGGAGTTTTGAGGTTTTTAATAACTGGTTTTCAACAAGAAGTCTATGGTCCAACACATTCCCAGCAATTCCGACATCTCTAAACAATGCTATAATTTTTGTAATTTTTGTCCCTGTTAAATAATTTGAAGAGTACTAAAACGAAAACCCGTGTCCAAGGGCAAGATCTTTGTGCATCCCCAACAATGAGCTCTTAAAGATGAAATTAAATTTAGTGATTAAGTCCAGAAGAAAGAGAGCCTTGAAATATCTAACAGAGTGCATTTGATGAATCCAGCCAGGACTGACAGAACCTCATTGCTATTTATACCAGAATGTTCCTCAAGGACACACTGAAGCAGGCAGATCCGCTGAGCCAACTGCAATTTGCTGTTGTCTCACTCAGTTCCCTAATGGATCCACGGAATGACTCCTGGTGAAGGACTGGCTGACCGAGTCTGGTGCACCCCATGCCTGCCCAGCACTTCAGCTCACAAGAACCCCCTCAGCTGTGGGCAAGACAGGTCCTCTCTGTATTTCAACAGCCTATTCAACACGTTCATCCAGCAGCCAGATATCCATGACCTTACCCTCACAGGAATTCTGCAAACAACTTGTGATGCTTGTAATTGTCAGAGTGGTTTGCTCTGAAATTAAATGTCATGGAGCGATTTGTGTCTGAATCTGTAACAGCTTCCACAGCCATAATTACTTCAGACACACTCTGAACCAGCAATGTAACATGCAATCCCAAATGATAAATACCTCCAAGCCTTGCCATTACTCCAGAGAGACTGAAAAGAGACCTCATTTTACATGGGTGTTCTATGTGCACGGCTCATGGGGAGCAGCACCCACCATCCAGTGCTGATCACACCTCACACCCCCCCTGCAATGTCCCCAGCTCCAGCCCTACCAAGGGTCAATTCCACACAGCAGCGCTGGCCTCATGAGAGCAGGGCCTGACTGTGGGATGCCTGTGGCTGCAGCAGTGATGAAAGTAAAACTTGGTGCTTTGTGCAGCTTAGAGAGTCCCAGGAGGAAAAATAAACGTATGCATAATCCTCCACCATCAGTCAGCAGATAAAACACACTCCAGGAGCACTTAGAGGTTTGTAAGCTAATGTATAAAAGATTAAATAAATCAAAAGCTCCAAGTGCTGTACATTTGGATCCATCTTTTTTGTATTTAAACAGAAAAGCAGACCTGAGGCTTCAGGAGGTGTATTTGCAATAAATGATGAGATTTTGTAATTTATTATTTTAAATTTCTCTAGCTTTCAATTGAACTATTTCTTTTCCACCTAAGGACACTGCAGTGACACAATGATGTGGTGCAACATATCCAATGGACAGAAGAGCATCTTACTGACCCCACATGCCACCCCCACCCTAAACCTTTGCTTTCCCCCAAGAGAGATACAATAAATCTTCCTTGTGTCTTGTCCATAGCAGGTTGAATTCAACATGCTGCTCAAAAATCCATTCAGTGATGCAGAAAAGGAGGGGGAATTTCTGTTATTCCCCATTTCAAACAGCAACCATGGACACCAGCAGCTGCTCCCCATGCTGCCACGAGGCTGTCACTGAAGCCAACTCCTGTGCGAGGTTTTCCTCCCCAGAAAAGCAGCAACACTCATCTCTTTAAAAGGTCATTTAAAAATCCTGACAAAGAACTAGAAACTATTTCAACTCCAAAACTGTTTTCAGTGATGTCATTGCCATTTAGACAAAGGACATGGCCACTAATTAGACCATCATTGACCAGACCAAGCAGGACTCCAGGTGCTGGTGAGGGAGAGCAGGGCATGGGACACAGCACCAGTGCAGAGCTGGCTCCTGTTAGAAGTGGAGGAAAATGAATTGAGGAGGAAACTTCACCAGAGCACAAATTTACGTTTCTGTCAAAGAAGAGTGGGTGGCAACTATTTTTGGTAACTGGTCTCCATCATATTAATTCAATGTCTGGTTTAAGTTGTCTCATTTGCAGCAAATCTGGCTGGTAAATATTAACCTTGAGCTTTGCTGAAATTCTCCTTGCAGATATTACTAGGGATTGGATACAAAAGATGAAGCAGGAGACAACTTTGAAGGAAAATATCAGGCAGATCCCCCACATCATGGCTTCATTTACACAAAAGCTATTGCTACACACCACAAAACAAATGGCACAAAGGGGCTACAGCTCATGTCTGATAAAATTAATGGTAAAAAGACATCAAAGTTGAGAAGCCAAGCAAAAACAAAACAGGGATGGGCAAGGGATCATCCACAGAGCACAGGACTGCCCACTTGCCTGCTGTGCATCTTCTGGGAATAGGTTTTATGGTCAGAATAAGCACAGAGCAGCATCTGGCTACAGAGATACATCAGACAAGACAAGCAGTCTGAGTGCATTTGCAGTGACAAACTCTCCTTTTTTTTTGTGAGTGGCTGTTAAACAGACACTAAGGTTGTGCAGTCCCACCCCAGAGATAGCTGCAGTCCACTGAACGCCAAAGTGATTCATCAGAAACAGGCGAACTTGTCAGGAGTGCTGGGGTGCCTCTGGAGCAGTGGTGCAGGGAGGATGGACATGGAAAGACTCAGCTTTCCTGCAGCCAGAATTAGCAGAGCCATAAGTCCTATTGGCTTTTTTTCATCCCTCCTAATTTCAGAATGAGGACACAAACCTTCTCTTGGAGCAGGATGCTTTCAGTAGTTAAATCAGGGTTACAGGGACACGAGCTCTACAACCAAGTTTAAACACCTTCACCAGTTCACCTCCTGCATCCTCCAGCTGTGCTGCAGCTTTCACCAGCACCACAGTCCTACTGCCACCACCATCTGCAAGCATGACCCTGGCCCCCATGCTGCCCCACAGGCACCAGCAGTAGAGCCCCCACTACCCCCAGTCCACCACCTGGACCTCCCACGCCCACAAGAGCTGCAGCAGAGACTGTGGCCAAGAAGTTTCATGAGCCAGCAGGATCCTGCAGATTCACACCCACTAAGCCCTCCAAAGCCACCACCACAGGATCACAGTGGTGGAGCCAGGTGTTGTGCCATCACCTGGTTGGTTTGACATCCCCAAACTCACAAAGTATCCACCTGCTTCCAGCTCAAGGGCTTTTGTCCTCACTGAAGAATTTCCACAGCCCTGGCTGCTTTCATCAGAAGTCTTTTAAAGCTATTCACTTAGCACTATTCTAATGCAGGGCTGCAAACAAACCCAAAACTTTCAACCTTAAAACTATTTTCTGATATTTGACCAGACATCAGACACTGCTCCACAGAGGATGACTAATGACCAGCTTTCTGTGAGAGGGGAGAAAAACTTAATTATGTCCATTAAATTACTTCAAATATTTTTCCTCGGAGAATAAGAATTATTTAAACTCAGCACAGAGAAACCTGAAACATTAATAAAAGCCTTCTGGGACTCACTATGTAAATCCCTACTCCAAACAGATGTGGAAAGCATGGCAAGCTGCCATGCAGCCACTGAAGCAATCAACAGCACTGAGATTTCAATTTGATAGCTTTAATAAGGTCTTCTTAAGGAGAAGCCACTGCTCAGAGCACCTGGAAGGGCATCCCAGCACCTGGAGGAAGGCAGCACCATCAGCACAGTATAAAACTGAAAAGCCTGGAGGCGCTCCTGAAGGGCAGATCCCATTCCACAGGAAAAGCTCACTCTCCTACTATACCACCTGCCTCCAACGTGGGAGAAATCTACCTGTCTGGGACTTACTTAGCTGTTTTCCTCTCAATCCATTTTTGAGGTGAAAAGGGAGATATCATTTGGACACCAGGCATGGGTAGCAAAGGGTCGTTTCAGATGTGTTTTACTGGAGAGTACATCCCCTTTCCCAGGTCCCAGCTGGCAAGAAGGTGCCCAGGGATGGCATCAGCCCAGCAACTCTCTCCATTTGGAGGGTGGCACACTCTGAGGAAGAGCATGACAGCCAGCATCCCACACCTGGCTCTCTCCTGCCTTTGAAAGCCAGATGGAAGTGGTCACAGCCCCAAGTTCTTTAGCAGGATGCCTGTAAGGCAGAGGGTACATCCATTTTGCAGCTGTCCTTAAACATAACCTTGTGAGCTGTAAAGTCACCGAATTATTAAACTGTGTCCAAAGCATATCAACAGGGATATTAATGTTCTAGAGTAATTTTAACATTACAGATAAAGCTGTGGGAAATGCCTGCCAGCATCCAGAGGTCTGACACACCTGCCCAACCAGCACCACGCTGCAGAGCAGCCCCATACCCTCCAAACAAAGGTCTGATGGTTCACTGGGGAGCTGCCATCACCTAAAGAAACATACTGTCGACAAAAGACAATTCCACTTGTCCAAACTGGCCTCAGACACCAGAGAGGTCTGGCAGCAGCATGGACTGACACAGACAAAAAACTGCCAGGATGCCAATGGCCACTTTTACCTCTGCATCCCCCGTCCTTCTCCTCAAAGCCAGGGCCACACATGCATTTCCCTATGGGGACCAGCCACTCGCCCTCCGCGCTGCAGTGCATCCGGGGGGGATTATCCACATCCACTTCAGCATGAGCAACACAAGTGCCCTTAACTTCCACCAATGTCACAAAGGCCATCTCTGCCACTGTGTCTGGGAATATGGCCAAGTTCTGCACAGTGGTGAGACACTTCTTGTAATAGACCCGCACAGAGACCAGCGCCACACAGGCACCTACGTCCTGGAAGACCAGGTGGAAGCCTCTCTTGGTCAGGTGCCCAATCTCCCTCAGCTCAGTGTTCAGCTTCATCTTTCGCTCGCCCAAGTCCCCCTGCGTGAAGCTCTCGTCAGCAGCAATGGTGTCGATCTTGGTGTGCTTGCTCTCGCGGACACTCCGGCCCAAGTCAGAGTCAGACTCGACATAGTACAAGTTGAAAGTCTCCTTGCAAGTGCTCGTCATACCAGGGATGCTGTTGCAGTCCCGCAGCGTGAACTTCAGCTCAATGAAGATCCTCTGGCCGTCGTGTCTGGCAATCCAGCCTGTCTGCAGCCAGTTGTTCTGGTTCGGCTCCATGACGTTGCAGACTTGGTATGTGCGTATTGGCTTGTAGGTTTCATCCACACCACTGATCTCTTCCCACTGGGGAGAGAATACAAAGGGCTGTAACAGCTCAGGAGCTGCCCCAGTAGAGACACACCAACTAGTATAAATGTCACTACCACAAGCCTCCCCACCACAAGCCATTATGTCATAGGCACTGGAAGTCCTCAGCCTACCAAAAACACCAGCTGCAGTAACCCTGCTCCTGGACCACCTAACACCTAAGGCTCTCTGCAGAGGTGCAAACGTAAAGACGCAACCAGAAAGGCAGCACTGGCAGCAGATCTTGGAAAACAAAGCCTGATTCTGGACACATCATCTGCTGAGGAGCCAGAGCCTTCATCTCCCACACACTCCTCAGATTTTCTGTCCCTGAGAAGATGCAGCCACACTGTGTTACCACACAGTGTAACGCTGGATTGCTTGGGCCACCCAGAGAAATCCAAGATGTCTGAGGAGATGTGACACCAGTCACACCATCACACAAGGACATCAAACCCCTTCATGAACAGCAGCAGCAGCTTCTTGGCCAGGAGAAGTTTCAGCTGCAACAGGATAAATCCTCCCACTTCAAATGAAACAGTCTTTCCCCAAAGCTATCAGCAGAGATTCTGATCAGTGAAATGATGATTCTACCTTCACAGCTTGAATGACAACCTGGAAATTTCCCAAATCAATTCTTCCTGGGGGTAAATTCATGCAAAATAGTCAAAACATACCCAAAACAGTTTCTTCTGCAAATAAACAGCTGTGCCACACAGATGACTGCAGGACCTATTGCTCTTCCCTCTGAATGCTTTGTTTCCATTCAGGAAAATGAACCCAAAGCTCCAAGGAGCACAGCTCCAAGCTTCCTGAAGGCAGCTTTAGACCAACACCAGCAGTAAAGCCAGGGGCTGCATGAAACAAATGCTACAAGACACAATTCCCAATGACTTCTCCAGCCACAGCCCTCAGATTCTAAGGGCTTGACTGACCCTTGGTGCTCATGCTGGTGTGCAAACAACAAAGCCTTAAGTAACCAGTTGCTTGTTTTAGTAGTGTAAAATCCATTTTGAGAAGGGACTGCACACCAGTCACAGTGCTCATGTCGCCAATGCCTTACTCCTCACCTGCTCCCATGGGCTCCTAGCACTGATCATGCCAAGCTATCGACCTTGAATCAGGAGGTCCCATAGCTACCAGCCCCCAAGTCCAGCTCCGTGGTAAGCAAAGCATTCATGCTGCAGGACTTCAAAGGCTGCTGAGCACCAAGAGGCTGATAGATCCTTTCACCCTCTCCAGTGGTGCAGAGGGACAGTCCCACCTCCGTGCTTACCCCGTTCGATGGGTGCGAGGTCCAGCCCAGCTCCGCCTGCGATTCCTTTGAGTCCAGCAGGACAACTGCAGGGAAGACAGCATGTTAGGAAAACAACTGACACAGCAAATGCTAGTAAAACCCACCCAGTCCATGCATTGGGAAGCTTAGTGCCATGCTGTGCCAGGTCCCAGGGTGTGGGAGCAGCTCCCACCCTGGCTCCTCCAGCCATGGCACCGGGTGAGCACCATGCACAACAAAGCTCTCACTGCAAACCCAGAACAACCTCGCAGGTACCTGATCAGTGGCCTAACGACTGTGCCATCCCAGGGACGATCCCTCTGGCACCACAGACAACACCGCCACTGTACCACGTCCCTAGTGTCCGGATGCTGGAACTGAAAGGTACCAGCAGCTGCTTTGAAAGAGGGATTTCCCTAGCAAATGACACCCTTTTTCCACAAAACAGCCAGTCCTATCTTTGACATAGGAAATGGAAATAGGAAGAGCTATTTCCACAATCAGCAAACAGCCACAACCCACCACCGGCAGGCTGAGCCTCCTCTCGGGCTCAGACACAGAGGTAATACGGGGCGCGGCGGCGCATCCCCGGCGGGCACACCCCTGACGGCCGTTCCGCTCGGGGCGCTCCGCGATGCTCCGAGACACTCTTCCCGCCTCCGGGGCCGGTCGGGTCCGTCCGCGGCAGCGCACACTCCACGAATACGGACGCCAAGGCTCGACCTGTCTCGCTGTACTGGCAGCGCGCTGCCTAGTGCCTCCGGTGATCGCGGGGACCGAGACTCTCCGGTCTGACCCGGTCACTCCACAAGGACCCGTCCGGCCTCTCCCGTTCCTCCGGCAGGGCGCGCCCCGGAGAGCGGCGGCACAT
>VZTN01007916.1:197250-218618 GCA_013400515.1 Erpornis zantholeuca | reverse complement strand
GCCCGCGCTCGGGCGCTGGGCTGGCTCCTGAGGGGCGCTCGGGCACTGGGCTGGTTCCTCAGGGGCGCTGGGCTGGTTCCTGAGGGGCGCTCGGGCTCTGGGCTGGTTCCTGAGGGGCGCTCGGGCTCTGGGCAGGCTCCTGAGGGGCGCTCGGTCCCTAAGCTGGTTCCTGAGGGGCGCTCGGGCGCTGGGCTGGCGCCTGAGGGGCGCTCGGGCGCTACGCTGGCTCCTGAGGGGCGTTCCGGCACTGGGCTGGTTCCTGAGGGGCGCTCGGGCGCTGGGCAGGCTCCTGAGGGGCGCTCGGGCGCTGGGCTGGTTCCTGAGGGGCGCTCGGGCTCTGGGCTGGTTCCTGAGGGGCGCTCGGGCTCTGGGCTGGCTCCTGAGGGAGCAGCCTGCACGCCGCGGTCTTGAGCTCTCGGCTGCCTGGAACTGCTGCCAGGGCAGGGGTTGCCCTCCCTGTGGAAGCCAGAGGACTGCTGGGGCACGGGCAGCCCTCGCTATTGCCGAGATGCTGCAGCCATAATCAGCAGTGCTGTGCCTGCCCCATGCCCAGATGATGTTTGCTTCTTGCTGCCGATCGCGATCAAGAGTGTTGGGTTAGAGCATCCTTCCTGCAGCACAGGGCTCAGGAGAGTAGCGGGGCAGATCTCATCCCTGCCCATGCTTGCAAGCGATGCCCAGGAATGTCAGTTTTGTCGAGCCCTCTGTCCTGCCTTTCTGGGTTGAAATTTCATTCCCAGCTTCATCGTCGAGGTCCTCCAAGCCCAGCAACTGCTGTGAAAGCAAAAATGCCCAGACAGAAACCCCAGGAAAAGGCAGCCCCAGTAGGGTGAGTCCTACCAGACCCACTGTCAGAGACCGAAATAGTTCATGCCTCAAGTATCGATAAAAAGTTTTGCTCATTATAGCAAAAACTGTATAAAGAAGCTACAACCACAGAAACCTCCTTGGAGAACTTTGGACTATAAGTCAAACTACTGAGATTAGATAAAGGCAAAACCCATTCTTTAATCAACCTCAGGCCCGGGGAGAAACAAACAAGTAAACAAGGAAAAGAACGTGAGCCAAACCCAGCAGCCATGCTAGGAATCATCTCTGGCTTGCTTCACGGTGTGTAGTCCACAGAGTCATTTGCGGGGAGCAGGTTTGCACAAATTTCCCCCCTCAACCAAGGGGAGGAAGTTTTTGTGTGTTGTAGCCTCTGCTCAGGGACAGTGAACATCCATCCTCCCTTACACAAACTGGCCCAGCTGGGAAACCCCCAACCCTACAGGCCACATCCATGGGACATTCACACGAGAGGCAGCTGAGGGGGCATCACAATCCATCAAAGACCTCCTGAAGTGCCCCCCAGAGTCGTTCCTGAGGCCTTGCACCACAGGACTGCAAGTGATACAACAAACCTAGAGTCTGTTGTAAGAGACAATGGCAAACCCACACCCCAAGGAGGTGCCTGGGTTTTACTACCTACCCTGAGCATATACTAACCCCTCAGATTCTACGCGTTCTGAGAGGACCTTCACCGCTAAGAAGACCAGCTGGAGAGGACCAATGGAAGATTGCTGGGATCCATGGAGGGGTGTTACTTTATTCTATCTCTGTCACTCGCTTTCTGTCCCCCCCCACCTATTTTCTATTTTTCTCTTCTTTCCTCTCTCTTTTCTCTCTCTCTTTCTCTCTCTCTCATATTTACTATCAAATAAAACCCATATCACTGACATCAGCATATATTCTCATTTGCACTTTAAGTTGGGCAGAGGAGTTTCTAATAACCTTTTAATAACCGGATCATGACACCCACAGCCAGGGCAGTGCTGTGGCATCATGAGGCTGCAGGGGGGCTGCCTGGGCTGGGGGAGGCAATTCTTGGCTCACTGAAGCCAAGGTATTTGCCACCAGGCCCACAGCCTCCTGCGCTGGGTGAGGAAGCCAACAAGGTTTGATTATTACTAATTTTAGGCATTGCAGGTTACTGCAAAGTTTAGTCAGGCTGAATGCCCACCAGATTCCCCCCAGTGGCAGATACCATGATACCAAAGCAAACATTTCTTCCTGTGGGATGTTCCCTTTGCTGTGATTATGTGTCAAATGTAAAATATTGCCGGTCTGAAGTAAAAACGTGGAGCCTCCATCTAGCAGAGCCCACTCAGGCTATGGTACCCCTTGGCCAGCCCCTGCTCGTGGAGATTGGTGCTCGGACCACAGACCAAGCCCAGCTGGGCACTTGGAGTTGGAGGATGTTTCCAACTCTCCATTTCTCAGTTCTTTTGCAAACATCATCATTACCGTTTCTCTCTGTGTTAGCTTTACTGGTGAGGAAATTCCCATCCATTTATCGATGTTCTTCCCATTCAGGAGAGCTCAGCATGGGTCAGTGCTTTGTGTGCTGCTGCACCAGCAGTGGAGCCCAGCTGCCCCTCCTGCCTTGCACCTGCAGCCCAGGAGCTCCCAGTGAGACCAGGAACAGCCACGCTGACTGGGGGCACAAGTTCATACAATCAAAACCCTCCCTCCATCATGTTACGGAGCAGGGAAGCAAAAAACAGGGTTTATTTATAATCTTCCTCAAGTGGAAACCAAAAGAAGTGACCCGTTATTACTGAAGATTTCTCAAGTCACCCAGGAAGGAAAGTGATATTTAGTTGTCGTTACAGGCTCAGAACTGCATAACAATTTTATGCCATGTTAACTTCTAGGTTTTCTTTCGCATATAAATTTTTAAGGAGTAAAATAGAAAAACCCAGGCACTTGACCTTTAATCATAGTTATTTATGTGATCAGTCAAGTGTGGGAAAAAGCTAGTTTGTGCTTGAAAGATGCCCTTTAAAGCCAGATTGCTCTAATATGACACGCAACTCTCACAGTGTAACATACAGAATCTCGCTTGCCTGCCTCCAGGCACGGTAGCTTCCTTTTTAGTATCCACACACTGGGTCTCACTGCTGGGACAGTGGAAGGTATCAATGTCATGAAGCAAATCAATCCAGACCCCTGGGACAGCTCCATTCACCACAAGCTCCACAGGCATGTACACTTTCCTGTCACTGAGGAACAAGCAGGAAAGAGGATTTTGGAAATATATGGAGGATTTGGTGTTAGATATGTTTTATTAGAAGAAGGGTCTGTCATGTTAAAAGTACACAGCTTTTCCATTTATCTGAAATATTATTCCAAGCACTTATAAAATCTCGGTATTAGAACAGCCAGAGGTATTTTAATTAAGATTTTAAGTATCATGTTTTGGGGAAATTATCTCAGGAATTTTATTTCAGCAACAGCAGATAACTAAAAGCCATTGTTGGAGTGAAGAAAACAGAGCAGCCTTTACTGGACACTACTGTATTTCTTCATGAGCCCCAAGCCAGGGACAAGACAGAGAGATGCTGTCCCCAGGATGGCACAGTGACCAGCTCCTTGAGCAGCACAACAAGGGGCCAGTATCTGCATGTGGAGGAAGAGGAATACCCAGTTTGTCTGGTCACCTTTGCTGCTCTGGGGTTGTCTGGTCACACCCAGCTCTGGGGCTGCTGCCCTTACCTATTCCCAACTGCTGCTGCAGCAACAGAAGGAAACTATAGAGACAAGAGCAAAGGGAAAGCAAAGACATTGGGTCATCCAGACTCCAGATTGTCAGAGGAACTTGTGCAAAGAGTGGAGCCAGCCTAGAAAATGTGTAATTGGCTGAACTGAGCTATTACCTGCTGTAAGTGGAGACAGAAAGATAGTTTTGACACCACAGTGAAAATAACCCTCTTGGGAAAAAAAAATCAATACAAACACTAAGGAAAGAGAATCAGAACCAAGACCATCAGTTCCTGAGATAAAGAGCTGAAAGTCTCAGCAGGAGGACAGCCAGATCTGTACTGAAAAACAAAACTTTACTTCTTTTGCTGAAAAATTACTTTTTATGCTAAAGGATAAAGGAGCCATGAGGATGCAGGCCTCAATGTACAGCTGAAAGAGCAATCATTGACAAAAGACAGAGCAGGCAGAAACCTCACAGAAGCTTTTGCACTTCTCCTTTTTCTTCCACACGAAAGTATTTTCGTACAATGAAAAACAAAGGATTTCTGCAATTTTGTACTTTTTTGGGCATGTCACACAAATGCGCTTCAGGACTTCTGCTGCTTCTGCTGCGACAAGGGCAGAGCCAGAGCAGAAGAAGCAGCAGCAATACAGCACAGGTGTGCCTGGCATTAGGGAATATCCCACAGAGGAAAGTGGCTCAGGCAATCCAGTCCCAATGGCACCTCACCAGTCTGCCACCCCCAGCTGATCACAGGGCTCAGACACTGCTTCCCAGATGCACAACCCTCCATCGCAGCCAATGCTCACCCATCCCTGCTCATCTCCTCCTGCTAACTGGCAAAAATCACAGTGAAAATGAAAGTTAATGTAAAGCTTCCCCATAAATCTCCTGCTCAAAGCTGCACAGCCTGGCCTCAGTGTTGCAAAAGGAAAACCCTTCTACCTTCTAGGTTGTTTGTCTGCAAATACAAAGCAACCAGAGCTGTGCACTTGTTTTTTAACAGGTCTTTCTGTCAGATCTGTATTCTTTGCTTCAGGATGTCTACATTATAAATGTTTTGCAGTAGTTCTTTAGCTTTTAAGGTAATCACATAAAAGACCCTTGACTGCATAAATGCAGCTAATCTGGGTAAATGCCTCTAAGCATCTTTACATTTCTTGCTAATGGATTTCCAGACAGCCCACAGATATCCACGTTCTAGAAAATAATGTAAAATAGAATAAGTGTCTAAATTTTTTAAATGCCTCACATTCATCATATACTGAGAAAATCCAGAGCTCCAGGCAGCATAATATCATTACACTTACATAAGCCATACCCTGTTCTGTCATCATCAGTATGAACCCCGCCTCTGTCTGGGACACAGATCCTCTTGGTCTTAAGTTCCAAATCAACCAGAGACAAATTACCACATGCTATTGAAATGAACATGGCTAAAACCTTTATTAATATTCAGCTCTTTATTAAATAACTCAGCTGGGCAGGGGGGCCCAATCGGACACATTTCCGCTGCCGTAGCTCCCACTGGCAACCCAGAGGAGGAGGAGGTGGCGTGCAGGTGTGTTGCTAGGGTGCAGTGCAGCAAATGCCAGCATCCTGCCCTCATAAACGCCCAGGAAGTCTTCATTCCTCGGCTTGGAGTCCAGGGTACACACACTAGTCCAGTTCCTTAGTTCGGGGTAAGAGCCCAAATCAGGATTAGGAGATGTGTCTACCCTTTCCTCCAGCTGGGGAGTCTTTTAGGCCTTTGAATGTGTGACGGCTTGTTGTCTAAGGGGTTCTTTATTCCATAAAAATGATCCCATGCTGCCAAGGGTCTCTGCTATTTGCATACACCTGCCTCCTCTGGTCTGGGTTACCATTTCAGGGAACGAAAGACGAGATCCAAGAAAAAAATGAAGTATAATTGGCAACTATTAGACAGATAAGTACAGAACAATCGGGGTAATCATCTGGTGATTGACTCTTTTAACATTCTAATTGAGCAATGCAGGGGCTAGCTTCTTACACTAGGGACTGACAAAAGGAATATCGAACTCCAGGAATTCCTACTGCAGTGAAAGGCAACGCCCAGGGTCACCTACCTGTTCCAGTGGCCAGTGCAGCCACAGAGCCTGGCAGGAGCCTGGGAACGAACTGACCATGTTCCCTTCAGGTCATCCCTCTGTCCACTCCAGACCCCCACCCAGCACAAACCCCTCTGCTCTCGGCTCCGTCCCTGGGTGCACAAACCTCTCTGCTCCCAGCTCTGTCTGTGTGTGCACAAACCCCTCTGCTCCTGGCTGTGTATGTGCACAAACCCCTCTGCTCCTGGCTCTGTGTGTGCACAAACCCCTCTGCTCCTGGCTCTGTGTGTGCACAAACCCCTCTGCTCCTGGCTCTGTCTGTGGGTGCACAAACCCCTCTGCTCCTGGCTCTGTCTGTGGGTGCACAAACCCCTCTGCTCCTGGCTCTGTTTGTTTCTTACACTATTAATTAGAAACAGACAGGAGGGATCCAGGTGTCACAATCTCAGGACAGAGCCTGAAGGACACATGGAGGTGTTATAAGTATGTATTTATCACAGAGGGATGCACTGAGCTCAGGAGTCAGCAGTGGGATCTGCTCCCAGGACCGTGCCCTGGGAGCAGTGGGAGGGCTTGTGGTGGAGGCAGGTGCTGCCCCTTAGAGATGCTTTGGTCATGGTGCTGAGTACAGGGCAGGATGCCAGCACCCCAGTCTCTGTACACACAGTCTTCTTCTCCCTCAGCCTGCCCCTCTGCTGTGGTTTCACTTGCTCTGCTTAAAAAGCAGATGTGCAGAGTGAGAGCTCAGGTGTGCAAGCCTCTGAGAACTGTGGGAGTAATGAGGATGTACCTCAAGTATAATGGTGCAAACAACCACTAATGTAATTTTGATACCAATTACAGTAATTTGAACAAAGGAGTTGTCCTACCTTTGATCTGTTCTCATTCTCTTCCTGGCTGTTTTCATTAAAACCACTTACAGAGATTTGCAGCAGTTCTGTTTGAAGTGCTGTCATCAGGATTTTCATTTTCAGTCACATCAGAAATGGTCTTGCAGCAGGCTGGTTATTTTTCACAAACAGATCTGCAGCATGTGGCCATCATTTATTGTCAGACGCATTTCAGACAGGCTAGTCCTGCTGGTCATGTGGTTTCTGAGGTGAATGTCCAGCACTGAGTGCCAGGGAAGAAGCTGCAGAGTGACCACAGCAATGGCCAGTGCCTGCCCAGGCTCCCTCCACAGCTTAAGCTCTTCGCAGACCTCCCTCAGCAGCTCCAAGCTGCACTGCACTGAATCTGCAACCCAAACCTTGGTTAATTTGAAGACTAAGTAAGTGCTAGTCTGGTTCACACTGCTCCTGAAGAGAGCATCCCTGTGCACCCCAAAGGGGGACCCCAAAATGCCAATGCACCTTGGGCCTAGATTCCCCATTTTCACGGTGTTTCCTCTATTTATTAAGAGCTTTCTGTATGTTTATATCTTTGTGCTGATCACTATTTAAAATGCATTATGAAGATCTCTAACTTTCTTGGTCCCTCAATAACGAGGCAGTAAATGCCCTTTAACAACAACAATGGCACTGAACTGCTGTGGATTTCCAAGGAGCGATGCTGCTCTGGCTCTTACTCATCAGGCAAATCAGAGATGCAACTTGCATGACACACTGATGAGGAAAGACACTTCAGGAGCCACTTGGTAACTCAATCACCACAAGACATTCACCAATTATCCCCCCATCATGGGGTGAGGGTAACAGGGAGGTCATGCAGAGTGAGTCTTTTTCATTTGTCCATGATAGAAGAGGGGAATCCACTTTGCAAATTATAATTAGCAATTTAATCCAGCTGTGGCTAATTCGCATTTTGCGCTCCAGGACTCAGCACTCGGGCAGACTCTAAATAAGGCACCAGCATGGTGTGTCCAGCTCCCTGAAAGCTCTGCAGTAATTAGGGATTGCTCGCTGCTCAGCAAAGCAGGACAACTTTCTGTGCCTGCAGGTGCCTCTGCTCCTCCTGCCACCCTGCCAGGGCAAGATGCAGCCCTGGAGAGAGAGACTCCCAGCTGCAGGCCACACCATCCCCTAAGACACCTGCCATGGGGGTCCTGCCAGCCTTGTCCCAGTGATAGAGAGAGGGATCCTCCTCAGTGGTACATCCCATCCCTGCTCCCAGTTCAGCACTGGGCAGTGGTGGAAGGGGAAAGGGCTGCAGCTCAGGGAAGTGATAATTCTGCTCCATTCTAATGGGGCACTCCGGGCCCAGAAAGAAATTGGCGTATATACGTTCACAAAAATCCTGCTTGAATAAACAGAAAGGGAGGGAATGCTGGAGAAAGCATCCAATCTGCATCATAATTAGGGGAAAAAAAAACCCAAATGGCAGAAACAACCTGTTCCCATCTGCAGCTGCAGTTTGTTCCCACTGTACCAAATAGCCATGCACCAAGACTACCAGGAACTTTCTCTGGAAATGTATGAGTGTTTCATGCAATAAGGCTGGGAAAAGAGCATCTTTTTATGTGTATTGCAGAATCTGCTGTAATGAAGCATCAGAGAGAATTTTGTCAACCAAACACTTACTGCTGTCTCCAGCCTGGTACCAGAAGTTGGGGGCTCACCCTTGGAAGAGTCTCAATGAAGAGAGCCTACCTGGGGACAGCAATTATGCTCCAGATCTGGGGGTCACCCTGGTGTGGGGCTGGGCCTTTGCCCTGTGCAGCAGTTCAGGTCAGTGTTGTAAGAAACAAACAGAGCTGGGAGCAGAGAGTATTTTGTTCTCTAAATCAAACAGCCCCCATAACGATAAAACCCTTCATCAACACCACTGGGCTCTTGCCTAAAACAACAACACATGATCTCTTGCCTTTTAGTTTGATTTTGCTGTCACGTGGGACAGGATTAAAGAGAAATAGCTCTACTAATTCTTCCAATATCCTTCAGCAAACATCAGCTTGGACCAAAGAGGACACAGAATGCTTCTGTTAGTAATTCTAAAGAAGCTCTTCCCTTGCAGATGGTTGGGGACCCTTGGTGGCACCCCAGGCTTTGAGATACTCACCGTAGGCCTAGAGCAGCTTCCAGCCAGCACCCTACTCAGCTACTTAACCAGCCTCTCTTCTTAACAGGGAGTTTTCATCCCTGTTCAAACCCTTCACAGAGGTGCTGCATGGAGTACACACACGAAGGGGCTGATGTACAATTTGTGACTCTTCTTGCTCAGACAGAAATTAGCATTTTGCCTTTGAAGAGGAGGAGGCAGTGCTATCTTCTGCTGCAGGACTGGGAGCCAACAGGACCTGTCCTCACCACATCAGCAGCCAGAGGGTCTCTCCTGCCACAATCCCTCCAAGCACTTCTCCCAGCCACGGCCATGGCAGGGACAGAACTGAGCTCTCACCACAGCAAGCCCAAAGGCCCTTGAGCTGCCTGCAGCTGCCGTCCTTACCTAGCCTTCCTCGCTCTTATCTCAAGAGCTGTTTTGGCCAACAGCTTGTCTCACCTCTGCCTGCAATGGGTGCAGTTTGGATCCTGCCCTCTCTCTCTCAGTGCCGGTCTCACAGCCACAGTGTGCACAGGCTGGCCTGCCCAGATCACCTGCCAAGAAACCCTTTTAGGAATCTCATCCCACTTTCCATCTACTGCCTGGTTTTTGGAGCTGTTCATAATCCAACTAGCTCAAGTATTGAAGCATCACAGTGACCTTTCCCAAACAAGCCAGAATTTTCCAGCCAGACACCTGGCTTTGTCTCAAGTTCCAGTTCCCCAGCCAGTAAGTCCCAGTGCCTGTCAGTCAGTACATTAACATCCAGTCATTAAGCTCACATCAGCTGTCGGGACATTGTTGCAGTACCAGGATGGCTGTGGTCAGTGCTGACAGCTCTCCAGGGCTACCCCATGCCTGCAGAAAGGTTTACTTCACCGGACACCCCCAGAAGGGAATGTGCCAGTTGGTCTGGGATGGCTTCCCATCCATTCCCATCTCATAGCTAGGGATGAGGAGCACTGCCTCTGTTTTCTCTGGCCACAAATGTCACTAACATGGGGCTGCATGCTGCTGGAGCCCTGCAGCACCATGACTGGAGCTGAGGGAGCAGCCTGTCCCCTGCACTCAGTGTAGAGCTGTGGTTTGTGGTTTCTTTCCTCCTGTAACTCTCTATTCCTGACCTCATAACAGTTAACTCTCAGAATCTGACCTTAAGCCTTTCTAAATGAATTTCTCTTCTGTGTTACTGTAAGGGCTGTGCAATGCCAGGAATGATGCTCAATCAAGGCATGCTGAGGAAGCACAGGGTCTCAGCAGGGCACAGACTGCATGGGGCTGGAGGCTCTGCAGCAGCACAGACTCACACCATGTAACACTTCTGCCTCCCTGCAGAAACCTCAAGGAATTCTGGCACGCTGGGAAGCAGCAAAGTCCATAGCTGGAGCCCCACACTGTGCAGAGGCCACAGGAAGGAGCTGGGCAGAGGCAGACAAGCAGCACATGCTGCAGGCCAGGTGGCTGGGCCGAGGTGGGCAGGTCAGACATGGACTGAGAGCTGGCTGCCAAGGCACAGCAGCCTCATGAGACGTTCTCCAGCCCTGGCATCGCTCACCTGCTGGCCCAGGCCACGGGCACATCACAGTACAGATGATGTCACAGGAGGGAAGCATGAGCCTTCAGGTGCCACTTCAGAGACTTCAGATGTAGACTTCAGAGAGCAGTGAAGTAATTGAGTATTGACTGAGATGTCCCAGGTGAGCCCTAGATGCACATTACATTCTGCTTAACTCAATAATTACCATTTATATTATCCTTTCCCACACTCTATTAAGCTAAAAGGTCTGTAATTAGCTACTTGGTTTAAGTGTAAAGTTTTAATCAATTCATATTATGAAGTATATTTGCTTCTTAGAGATAACGTTGCCCATTCTATCACACTGTATCCCTCTGTAATGCTTTAATCAAAATACAAGTTTGTCCCAGTGAGTGAGCAAAGGTCCTACAAATCAGGCACTGGAATGCAAAACTTCCTCCACAATGCCAAAAGGAAGCAACAAATGGACAAACGATTCAGTACAACCCCTCTCAGTACAACCCTTCTCTGAGCCCCACAAGGACATGCCAGGCTGCAGCTCCCACTGCCACATCACCCCCAATCCACAAATGCCTTTAACTGCTGATTTATCTTTGATTCCATTTAATTTAGTTGTTAGAAGGGTTTTGGTTTAGGACTTGTGTTTAGGGAAGAGTGTCAGCACAGCACATCAGCCCAGGGTGGTTTCAGACCAGACAAGTTCTCTCACCATATCATGACAACTCCAAGACACTTGCACAAATGCAAAATCCCTAAAACTTCCCAAACAAACGCCAGCCATACAGAGACTTAGAGAAAAATCTTGCAAAAGGCACAATAAATTACCGAACTTTTGGCATTGGGCTGAATTAAAATGATAAACTAAAGTTTTCACTTGCCAAAAGCTGTTTCCATGGTGCTGCAGCAGCAGATGGTCTTTCCTGGAGGTAGGGATTTTGAAGATTTGCCAGTGCAGAGAGAACCAGAGGGTTAACATACATATTGTAAGATATAAGAGGAGAGTACCTGGCAGTGCAGCCTGACAGGGCTGGCATGGCAGAACCCCCATGTCCCACAGAGGGCCAGGATCCACTGCGACTCACAGCCTAGCCCAGGGCCTGCTCAGAGGGTGGACTGACCCAATTACCTGCTTGTTGGGGTCCCTTCATAATTCCTCAGGAGGGAAACCCCAATAGCCACAGAGTTCCCTTCATTCACACCAAGAGACTGTTCTGGCTCTGTTTTCTGAGTCATTAATTCCTAATAAGTAGAAAACTGCCTGGTGGGCTTTGAACAAGAATATTTACTGTATCAGAGACAATACACAATGTAAATTTCCAGCTATAAACCAGAGTTTGAATGTTGACATTTCTTTAATAATGATAAATGAAGAATTTATGGATGCAGCTGAAGTTCGCATCAGAATTTTGATTCATGATCACACTGAGCTCAGGTGGAACCATCAAGCCCAGACCCAGCACCTTGCCCCAGATTTGGACACCATCACACCTCTCACCTGCACCCCAGTGATGGTCAGCCCCCCTTTCCCTCCTGTGCTGTGGGCCTGCAGACACAGGGCCTGATCCCCCTTCCCTGCCAGCCCCAGAAAGCTGTGCCACAAGAAGCATTGAGCTATGTGTTGTGAGCCAGGGCTGTGACAGCTCCCCAGCCAGCCAGAGAAATGCTAATTGCGAAGCAAGTAATTAGTGGCTATAAAATATGACCGATACAATTACACTGAGGGTTTTTTCCTCTCTCTGTCCAGAGTCTTGGCACGGAAGAGTCTTATAATTAGGTGACAAAACTGACAGGCAGCTCCAGTGAAACAGCCCATCCTCGCCCTCTGCAGAGGCTCCCCAAGTGTTCTGCACCAGTAATTACTAATCAAGTTATTTCCCTCAGGATTAAAAAAGCATTCCGCAGGTAATTTGCCCATAATAGCACAGGTCTGGTGCTGGCAAAGAGCCCCAGGTCTGCAGAGCCCAGCAGGTCTGGGATGGCTCCAGGGCCAGCATCACAGACCCTTCCCGAGGAACACACACCCCTTTGTGTCCCCATGGGCTCTGAACCTCTGCTCCATCTGCCAAAATTGCCACACAACAGCACTTGGTGCATCCCACTGCCACCCAGCACCTCCAAGATGTTGCGACTAGGGTCATGAAGTACTGTTTTAAGGTCACTTAAAGAATCACCAGCAAAGGTGATCCCAACACAGCCAGGATCCCAATACAGTGGGCAATGGGCAGTGAGGAGGAAGCAGCAGTGATCCTGAAATGTTCTGGTCTCTCCAGACTGTCAGTGGGCACAAAGATAAACAATCTGGGGAAGATGAAAGGACACGGGAGCAGCAGTGTGTCTGAGCCATGTCTCTGGAGCTCCAGCCTGCTGCCTCACATCAGACTCACCTGGTGCTTGCTTGCATGGGTACATGCCCTCCTCAACACTGCATCATCCCAGGTGTTGCTGCTGGTGTGCTCTGTGGCACTGTGATGATGTCATCCAGCTGCATTTTCTAAAACTGTTTGGAAAAAAGCCCATAAGTCTGTAATTTGTCCTTACCATACCAACCTGGAGAGCAGCTGAATAAACCATTAGTATCAACCAACCCACGAAACAAAACCTGTAATGGCTCCTGTCAAACAGAGGCCATTGCTGCCGGGTGACCTGTTGCAGCACAGGAGAATAATTTGTGAATGGCCATTGGTTTCCAAAATCAAAACATAAATTTTGCTTCACAATTAAACTATCATGGGAAGTTTTGTTTTTAGTAGGTGTTTTGTCTCCTTGTGATTTTTTGGGGGGAAATAACATTCACTCCAGCCAAGCCCACGGAATCCTTGTGACACAAACTTGCTGGTTAAACTCAGGGACATGTTTCTGGGTCTGGCTTGGATCATTGCAGGGAGTCCTCAGAATTCTCTTCAACACTGGTGTGGCTCTCCAGTCAACCCCATGAGCACCACTAGCTGCTCACACCAGCATGGCAGGAGGGGGCCCAGCCCCCACTGTATTTCACTGCAGAGTATCCTGCTGCCAGGGAGAACAGCACAAGACAGCCTGTCCAAGAAGAAGCACTGAAACCTGGAATTTGGATCCAGCTAGGTGCCCACTGATGTTTTTGAAGGGCCCAACATCCTCTCCATGGCCCCATATGCAGCTCCAGCCCACAGCTTCCCCCTGACAGCTCCTGTCTGTGACCAACAAACTTCACAGCTCCCACCCCACCACCTTCCAACTTGGCTCCACTTTTGAGCAGGAGTTCAGCACATCACTGTGAGCCCCAAATGCCCAGCACTCATCCTGAGCTGCTCCATCTCTTTACCAGAACATCTGCTGTGCCATACATACTGTGAGTGCTCTATGCTTCTCCCACTGCTTCCACTAACAGCATTAGCCTTGCTGCTACCAACAGAGTGTGAGGCAGGACTGAGCCTGCTGGTGCCTGGCAGTCTGAAAACACGAGAAACCACCTCTCTCTGTCCCAGCACACAAGAACCACCAGGGCCTCTGAGTAACCCTGCTCAGCCCTGCAGACCCAGCAGCTGGGGATGGCTCTTCCCACAGCAGCAAACACCGGTGGTACCTGCCACTGGTCCACGCTCTGCTCTGCTTCCAGCAGCTCCACATCTGTGTTCTCCTGCATCTTGCAGCCTTTTGTCATTACCTAACCCGTGAAAAACCCATTATGATAATAAAGATCGGAATCATTGTGATCCCAGGCAGATGCCCAGGACTGGCCCAGAGGAGCAGCAGTGTTTTGCACAAGGCAATAACAAATTACTGAAGGTCACCTATGATTTATCATTGCCTTGGTTTCCACACAGCGACACTGTTTCCCTCACAGAAGCAGCCTTGTGGGTGCCAGCACATCTGCTCTGATTGAGCCTCTAACAGGGACAATTTTGCTTATTTTATTGGATTGGAAGCATCCCCAATAAGCACGTTTTCTCCTTGTCTGAATGATGTCTTTGCCATATGACACTGAATTTACATCCCATCCACTGCACACAACTGCTCTGACAACTGGAAAGGCACCATATTGGGTGGGGACACACTCCAGGAACTTAGTCCCAGCAGGGACGAGTCTTTGCTGTTCTAGTGAATAAGCCAGAAATGTCTGCAGGTGACAGGCCCTGCCAGAGATAAGACTACACAGCATCGTGCCATGCTTTCATCTCCAAAGAGCTTGAAGATGCAAAGAAATTAACAGCAGCTCCTCCTGGGCATGGCTTTGGGCTGTGTGGGGGTCTGAGACACAGGTCTGGCACTGCAGAGAGACTGCTGGGACCTGTCTGCGAGCTTGAGCTGCTATGATGAAGAGCAGACAAGAGGGCAGAGACAACCCCAGAGAGCACAGCTGCCTTGGGCACGGGCTCTGGGGAGGCTCCCCTGGCAGCTGCCAGCAGGAATGGCTGAAGTGGTGCTTGTCCCAGTGCAGTTACTGCTACCGAGACCCCACCTTGCCACAGAGAAATGAGGACAGACCCCTTCTGAGCCAGCCCTCACTCTGTCAGCACCCCCAAAATGGGCTAGGTACACCAGCAGAGGCAGGGCCATGTTCACCCAGGGTTTGAAACACATAGCAAACAGCCCTCCACTCCCTGGCATGACACCTCCAGGTGCTGGAGCCAGGAGCCATGTCCCTTAGTCCCAGCAGCCATCTGGCCTGGGTCTCTATGGGACAACAGCCTGGCCTCACCACCAGTGCCTGGCTTGTCCTTGCCACTGGCTGATTGTGGGGATTGTGGCTTGGTATCCCTTTCATCTCATCAGAGACTGCTGGATTTAATTCCCTGCACTTTGCTATAAAGTGAGGGTCCCATCTGGAAAGCAATTTGTGTTTCTCAGAGCAGGCAGTCAGACCATTTTCCATTAAAATGTAAATTTAGCTAAGTTTTCTGGCATCTCTTTTCTGTCATTAAGGTAAGAAGAATATGAACTTATATTATTTTTTCCATCAATGGTATCTTCCCCTCAGCTTTATGTTAAGAAAAAAAGCTGCCAGATATACACCTTTAGCAAATTAGATTTAAATTGAGTCTGATAGCACAACAGGGATCCAGATTACAGGGAGATGTCCTGGTCTAATTGGAGTCATTGCCAAGAAGTTATTTGCAGAGCTTTAACCATGGAGGGCACAAGTAGAGCAAACTTGGTCTCTGCACTGAATGCTCAGCATTCCCAGCTGGCTGCAGGACCAGCCTGTTGTCAACACCAGCAGCACCTTGACAGTGTTTCTCAGGAACATCCTGGATGCTGAGTTTAGTTTCACTGCAATCCCAGCCATCCTCAGCCAGGCACCTCAGAGCCTCGCTGGCCACTCTCTCTGCCAGCCCTGAGGCTCCCACATCAGCCAGGTGTGGTGGTTCCTGCCCTGCCAGTGATGCCCATCCCACCTCCATCCCTGCTCCACCGTCAATCCCACCACTCATCTCAGCACAGCTGCAGCCACACAGCAGAGGGGAATGGATGGCTAGTAACCAGCAGAGGATTTTGGCTCAGAATAATGAAACCAACTGTCCCACTCACTGCAGGTTTTAAAAGATGATATTTCATTATTAAAACCCCAAATACCTGTGAACTCACAATTTCTTTTGCTTTCAGACACCTGGAGGCAGGGAAACGCTCTCTCCACACCTTGGGAAGCCTATCAGCATTTGAAGGGTGTTTAGCAGATACAACTATACACCAAGGAGAAAAACCTGAAAATTCTCCTCTGCCCACATTGGGTAGGTAACTGCCACAAGCTTTGGAGCTCCTCTTTCCCCAGAAATCTCATCCAGTCAAGCTGTGGCTGATGACAACTTGCACCTGACAGAGATGTAGCCAGGCCACTCCCAGCCCCTGTAGGCAGAGTTATTGGGGAGCATCACTCCAGACCCGGGGGAGAGTGGGCTCATCAATAAAAATGAATAATTTCATTGCAATGGGGGATCTAATCCAGAGCTTTCCCTGTCCTGGGGACCAAAGTTCTCCCAGGGCCACGCATGGCTTTCCTACAAGACTGCCCCTGGAACCCAGCATGTCTTGGGCTGTGACCCAATGTTCTGTCCCACAGCAGCAGCAAGTGAATCAGCAGTCTCATCCAGCAATTCCTATGCAGAGAACCATTTGCTGGTTAAAAAAAAAAAAAAAGTTCTAATTTAATCAAAATTAAATTAATAGTTAGTTTAACAATTCCACAGTGAAAAGCCCTTGACGTCTGGGCCTCTCCTCCTTGCACACAGGGACTGTTCCTGGCTCCTGCAGCAGTGACATGCCATGGCACCCCAGCACTTCCCCACCTCAGCCTGTGCTGCCCAGAGCCCCCTCCCCAGGGACTCCCTGCAGCCATCCCCAAGGCCTCAAGACCAGGGAGGGTAAACCACAGATGCTCTGAAAAGGGGAAAAAATGGAAAAGAGGTGGGTGAACACAGACTGTGTTACCTTTAAGCCCCTGAAAAATTCCAGTCCAAATAAGTAGTTTTTTAAGGAACTGGAAAATAGGAAGAAGAGCAGCCAGGTGGAACATCCTCCAGAAAAGGGAGCTGAGAGCAAATCTGACTAATGTACCTGGGGTGATCTGGAAAAGGGAATGCTGTCTGAGGAAACAGAATCTCCAGATTACCTCAGGGTCTCTTTTGTCTCTATCATCTACACTGTACAGACTACTTCCTTAAATCAGTATCCAGTGGAAATTTGCCCGGCATTCTGCCAATTCTGGAGCTGGAAGGGCTGGAGAACAGTGTAAGTGGATATGCATGCACAGTGTGCAGCAGGAAACCAGATTTTTACAATAGGCCTTTGCAGTCTGCGAGGATAAACTCTAAAGAGCATTTCACAGCAGCCTCCCTGTGTGACAGCAAAGCCGTGTCTGGGAGGTGCAGGAGAGGTAGAACCACCCCAGCCAAAGCTGGCTGTCCAGCAGATGCCCCTTCCCACACACTGTTTCACAGCCCTCTCCTGACACAGGTGGACTCACTCCTGCAGCAAAACCAAGAACTGCATCTTGGCATAACATGCTGTGTACAGGCCTGGCCCAGATGGACAAGGTCATCTTCCCTGGCTGAAACCACAGTGAGTGAAAAACTCTCACTCTGAGCTCCTAGCATCTGGCAGGGCAGACTGGGCTCCATCTGGAAGCATCTCCCCAAGCAGTGGATTATCTCCTAGTCAGGGCATTACAAGAAAATAAATCAGAAGAAGATTAACATAAATATTGTTTGAAAGACTTAATCAGCTGCAAATTGCAATTTTGTGTTTCCAGCTTAATTAGCCCAAGTCTGGTTTTCGTTGTATTGGGAAGCAGAACAAGGGCAGTAGCAGCAGCATCAGAGATCTCTGTTTGCAGTGATGGATGAAAACCTCTCCCTGGTTAGGGCTCTTGGATGCCTCAGACAGCAGCACTCCCAACAGCTCCAACAGGTCTGGAAAGGATCAGATACCAAGCAGCTTCACCTTCAACACCAACCATGGCCCAGGCCCTGGCCTGGTGTTGCTTGTTTGAACCATTGCTCCACAAGTTTGAACTGGCTCTGCTAGTGAGGTTCCACAGATGCACTTTTGTTTGCAGGGCAAGTGCTAATTAAAATGCAAACCATGTATCTTGTGCTCTGAGTGCTCATGCCAGTGTGATTTCTACAAGGCTTGCAAACACAAGGGTCACCCTCATCTGTGAATACGTTTATGAAGGTGTTTATAGTCTCACCCACCAGATTTCCAAAGGTACCTTCCCATTCCAGCAGAAGCTGTGTCTGATCACTGTGTCCTGGCTGGGCTGGGGTGTATTTTCACTGTGTCCCAGCAGACAGGTCACTGTGTCCTGGTGACTGTGTCCTGGTGACTCACTATGGCCACTAGTGCCACTACCATGTCCCCTGTCCACAGCACACGGGGCTCTGCAGTCACTCCATGTAGCAGCAGGGTCCCAGTTTGGGAAGTACCAAGGACACCTGAATAAGCAACAAATCCTGGGTTTGCTCCATGCTGGCGCATTCCAGAGGTGCTGACAGTGCCCCAACGCTGATACACAGGCTTGTCACTTCAGCTGGTGCCAAGCACATCATGCTGACAGCACAGTGCCCTGCAGACAGCCAGCAGCCAGAGGAAAGAGGGAATTTAGTGCCTGCAGTTTCTGCAAGGGAATGACAGCACTAGGCCTTTCACCCATGCCTGATACATGGCTCATCCTCTTGATGCTGGTGGTGCAAATAAAGCTGTCACTTGCAGGGACACTGAACACTAGCAGCAGGGAATGAGCCATGAGCAGAGGCACCAGTTGAGATGGTGACATGTTTCTCCAGTTTTCTGCCCACCAAGGCTGCTCACAAATGCCATTCCAGGCTGTGGCCAAGATGAGGCTCCTGGCATTCCAGAGCAGATGACAGAGCCAGTCCCATTCAGGCAAGGGTGCTCTTCCTCTCCCCAGTGCCTTACCTGGGGGAGTATCACTCCCCATGCAGCTGTAGGAAAGAAGCCCTTCCTGGCTGTGAGGGCACCAGCTCCACCTGCATGTTTCAGAGTCCCTAAGGGGAGGAGGAAGACCTGGTGCAGCAGAGCTGCTGCAGCCAGGGAAACAGCTCCTGGAGGCTCCTCAGCTGCATGGTTTAATTGGTGACCATGGCTCAGCTACTCCACTGGCACAGGGCAGAGCCACATACCTCTGCCAGCACAGAGGGCAGGGGGACAGCTGCACCTGGTTATTGATGGTGTGAGATCAGTTTGTCTGAGCAGGGAAATACATCACTGGGAAAATAGGAAACATTTGGAAAGTGAATGGTGTGTGTGAGTGATGGATGAGCACTGGAGTAGCCCAGCAAGGATCTATGAATAGCTGATGAGCTGAGGAATGAGGCAGGGGTTGCTCACCGTGCAAATCCAGCCCCGCTCACCACACACGTCCCACAGGCAGTGCTGGGGACCCCAATGGAGCTGTTCCACCCAGGGAAAGGATCCTGGCTCCACACCCTGTGCCACCCCACCCTTGCTTCCCAACAACTTTACTTTTCAATCAATGATGAATACCAGTGGACACTTCCATCCATTCAGTTTCCTTCAGCTTAGCACCACTTCAGAGCAAAATCAAGAGAGAATTCTACATTCAAACGAAGGAAGATCATCACTCCGAGAGCTTATTTCATTCTCTGCATTAGGAGGAAGCAGGTTGTTCTGAGCAGGTCTAGCCTAGCTTATCTGAATACTGTGAATTTTCAGAAGCACTGACAGTTTCATCTCAGTAGTAAGTTTCAATGCATTTAGAACAGAGAAAAGCAGTCAGAGAACAGCACAGCTCTAACACCCTCAAAGCTCCAAACCCCTCTACTCCATGTCTGCTTTCCTTCCAATGCAGATGGCACTGGATGAGCACTCAGAAGTGAGTGGGGCACACAGGGCCTTCCCCACGCCATCCTGACATGGGTTTAACTTTCATAATCACTGTATTCACAAAGCCTGATCAGGATAACAGAAGAGACATTAGGGAACAATACAGCAGCACAAAGAAGCCAGAAAGGGTTTTCTAGTATTTTTTTATTTACCTTGACATAACCCATCGACCTTATTAAACAAGGCCATGATCACCCACTCCTGAGTGCACAGGCACACAGTGCCCAGCTCCACCAGCTCCCAGTCCCAAGGGTTAGGAAGATTCTGGTACCAAGCCATACTTCTTCTTCAGGATGTCAACTGTGGGTATTAGTGCACTGCAGGGAGAAACAGAGCCATCAGAACAAAGGGTTTGGAGCATTAAACTGCATTTTCTGGGGAAGAGCAATCGGTGAGACATAGGATTGCACTTAGAACCAAGGCGAGCATGAACTCCAGAAACTACAGCTTCACACAGAAGATGTGAGAAAGGGGAATTTGAGAGCTCTCGAGGATTTCGTAACTAGGTTAACATTAATGGGAAGATGGAACTGCTGTGCGAAGCAACACAAAGCAAACAAAACAAAGCAGAGCAAAACAAAGCAAAGTAATGCATGACCCAGCCCTACCCAAAAGCTTTGTTTAATTTAAAGCAAAGGAAAAGCCCCAGCTACACTCACCAGCCAGGCCGGATGATGGAGAATTTCCCCGACACAGACAGGTCAACCACAGTTGACCCCAAGCGACACTCTGGGCTCTGGATGTTTCCTATGGGGCCTCCATCAATGACCAAGGACAACTGAGGCCACAAGTCCTGGAACTCCTGCAAGAGAGCTGTGGGTAACAGTCCTCACAGTGGTTTGTGAGTGTCATTTAAATAAAATAAGAATATAGGAACAGAGCAACTCTTGGTTTACTGGTAAAGCTGAGTTCAACTGAGAGAGCCTGGGGCTCTGCCAAACTGCCACAGTGACATCCCTGAGGGATGAAAGAACCTCACCAGCACGCTCAGAGTGCTGCCATGGGAGCTGATGTTGGCGCTTGTCAAAGCCAAAGGTCCCGAGCAGGCACGTGCCAGGTCTCTCATGAATGGGTGGTTTGGAATGCGAACACCAACCAGCTGCAGGGAAAGAGAGGAGGGTTTTACACACAGAAACTGGTTTTAATTTTGCATTGCCTAAAGCTCTCTTAACTTAAAGCTGAAGCTCTAGAGATTTGACAGATCTACATCTGCTGAACCAGCAGTAACAGAAGCCTTAAGTCAGGCCCTAACGATGGTTTATACCATGTCCAGCTCAGTCACAGGGAGCAGGTCAACACAGGGACCACTTCTGAGCACAGGTAAGGACAAATGTTACAGCAGCAGCACAAAAACAGCCCCCTGCCCCCAAAGCCTGTAGCCTTACCGATGTGAATGGATTCAAGTCCTTATTTAGCTCTTCTGAACGCTCTAAGACCAGGGTCACTGGTCCCGGCAGCAAGTCCCGCAGCAGCTCGTCGGGAACATTCACGCGGCAGTACCTGCAGGGCCAGAGACAGCTGTATCAGGATGTGCACACGGTGTCGGCCCGGCCACTGGACCTCGGGCAGCTCCGGTACGGCCTTCTCATCCCTCCCGTGAGGCTCCTGGTCCGCGAGAGGAGGTGCTGCACCCCGCAGGGATAGCCCGGCAGCCCCGCGGGCTCAGGGCCCGGTCGCGCCCACCTGTAGAGCCGCTCCACATCCCCGAGGCAGATGGCGAGCGGCTTCGCACCGTTCCGCCCCTTCAGGCTGTAGATGCTGCGCACAGCGGCCGAGTCCTGGGCCAGGCAGGCCACGCCGTACACCGTGTCCGTGGGGACCGCCACCAGCCCGCCTGCCTGCAGAGCACCGGCCGCGGCCGCCACCGCCTCCCTCCAGGCTGCGCGACACCAGGCGTCAGCGGGGGGACCCGGCA
>VZTN01007916.1:177747-196883 GCA_013400515.1 Erpornis zantholeuca | reverse complement strand
AGGAGCCCCGGGGGCGGCGGGACTGAGGATGGGCCTGGCGGAAGGCACCGAGGAGCGCGCTCGGTTTGGGGCTCCGGGCACGCCCCGTCCGTGCCGGGGGACACAGGGAGCGGTGACAGCCGCACCGCCAGGCTCCCCGGCCCTGGCCTTGGAGCTCGCTGCGCTTGTGCCTTATGGGAATAAATCTTACACTTCAAAATAAAGTGAGACGGGCTTGGTTTATATCTCCCCCCACTCCCCCCCGTCTGCTACTGAGGAGGAGGCACAGCCGCCCCCAGCGCCTGTGTGTTCCGAAGGTTGATTCTTCCCTGGCTGCTCTGGGATCGGGACCAGCCCGAGCCGACGCTGGAGAGGCTGCAGAGGCACAAATCCTGTGTTGTTCTATAGCCCCTGTTCAACTCCTGTGGAGAGCCGGTCCTGGAGTCAGGCATAACCCGAGCAGGAACCAGCTACGGGGCGAGGCTGGAGGGCTGAGGTGGGAGATGCCCCAGCTCTGGGATTCAACTCCCACTCACAGCCCACGGCACAAGAGCAGCAAAGTTGGGCCAGTGCTAGGAGAGGGAGGAGGGTGAAAAGGCAAACGCTGCCTTTCAGGGTTGGGATTCCTCTTCCTAAGGGAACAGGGCAGGATGCTCACACTCCTCTCCCACAGAAGACTCTCAGGAAAAACTATTATAACACAATGTTTAAATAAGCATTTAATTAGGATTCCATTAGTATTAATATTGCTTTCAATTCCAAAAAGGTTAATTTCCACTTCTTTGCAGATATTTCAAAGTACAATATTAACTTCATACAAAATGAGCAATTAAGCAAACACCATTATTTCACATTCTTCAAAAAATACAAATGCATATTTACTCTTTTGGATTTTGGAGATGCTCTTCCTTTGGAAGTACTGTACCTGTAACTAACATCTTCACATTGCTCAATGTAAGCACATTTGTTCCCATGTTTCAGAGTTAAATAAATTCCTTTATTACCATACACACATTCTTGAGAAACTGGGGTTTAGTTCAGCTGTCTCCAAAGCCGCAGGCAGTGCAGATCCCCAGCCCTGAGAGCTCCCCTGGAGCTGCCCCCGGTGTGGAGCCAGACTGGGGTTTGCCAGCGCTCGGCTGGGTGAGGCAGAACAGAGCAGGGTCAGCCCGAGCAGCGGGAGGACAACAGAGTCACAAACCAGCAACACCAGCGACTGCAACTACGGCACTGCAAACACACACCCTCAGGTCTGCTGGAAAAGGTCACGTGAAAAAAATCTTTTTTTAAGAAAAAGTAGAAACTGCATTTATTTGAGAAAGTGTACACTGCATAATGAACCAAATTTTGGCCAGCTTGCACACCACTGCAGCATGGTGTGGGGTTTCAACTAGTTCCAAAAACACACACACTCAGACTATTGACACTACTACATAAATATCCAGTTTAATTTGCATTTCTCAGTGCAGACACAGAATCCAACTTCTAGAACATGTGATAGATATCAAGACAAGACACAAAAAAGTTAGAAGTTCAGCCCTGTCCATGAGAATTGACTACAGGTAACATTTATAAAAATTTGACATTGCTTCCAAAATATGTTACGGAAAAAATAGTATACAATTATAAACTCTGCAGTCAGAAATTCATAGGGTTTACTAAAGACATGCTCTTTTTTTTTTGCCTTACAGTCCAAACTGACTCCAACAGTTCTGCCCAGCTAGCTCAGGTAACTCCTGCCAAGAACTTTTCACCCACAGATCTCAAACCATTTCACAGAGACAGCACCCTGCCCTCGTTCCGTGGGGAGGATCCGAGGCACGGGGAGGTTCTGTGCCTTGCCCAGTATCTCCCGGCCAGCGGTGGAAGTGAGAACGTGACACCAGATCTCATCTCCTCTGCCCCACTGACCTGGCTGCCTCAGCTCAGGAACCAGCCCAGGAACAGCTGCTCATCTCCAATCACCTCCAAGGACAACTGCTCTCAGCACAGCTCCCCTGCAGCTCCACACCAAGGGGCCAGCTGGCTCCAGCTCTGAACCCAGTTTATCTTGGAGTAGGAGTGCTGTAAACAGTTCACAGCATTGATGCAGGCCAAGGACAATGTCGTGGATGGCTATGGCCACCCCCAAGAAATAAGGCAGTAACAGGACATCAGAAATCATCTTGAAGACAAATTTCAAAGGTGCAACATGCCTGTTTGAGAGCAGCTTGTCACTTGTGTTCCCATGTGGATAACAGAATGAGGACAGGGGAAGAAGGACACACATCAAGGGACACAGCATGTCCAACAGGAGTGACAAGCAGCCTCCAGAAGGTGTGAGAGAAAAGGCTGCTGAAGCACAGTGCTCTCAGAGGGTTATTTGCATAGTTTGGACATATGCTAACGATGCATAATTTTTCTGGGGCACAGGGGAAGGGCAGCACGGCACCCACCACACCTGTTCTGTCAGACAAACACACGGACCACGCAGGACAACGATCTTTAGCTACAGGTATTGCACCAAGTTAAGTGCTCATCTTTGCACACCCCTGTTAACTTTTACTCAGAGCAAAAATAAACTTTGTGAAAGTATATACAAAAGAAATTGCAGCAATTGGGTTAAAGATAAAATAACCTAAAGTGCATTTTAGATACCAGTATGAGGTTCTGCAAACTTGTCTTCCTGGGGACACTCAGCATTACACAAGTGTCCAACTTGTACTTTGTTCCATGTAATTCAGTACCAGCATTCAATCAGTGCTGATCCTCCCCCCCTCCCCCCCCCCAAACCTACAAGCACAAAAAGCAATTTCTCCAGCCTTCAGCTGCATGCCAAGTCTGCTTTCTTGGGTCCTTGCTTGGTGACCAGAGCTACCAAAGTCAGTAACTTGACCCCTCTACATGTTTAAGCTTCTACACCCATTTAGAAACTGTGAGTGACCAAGTAAACCCCCACTACCACAAAACAAGTGACCTAGAGCAGTGCAGTTTTGCTCTCTGACTGATAATTAAAGGGGTTCATGCAGACTTTGTAGAGGTGGACATGCTGTTCCCAGTGGTTCCAGCATATGAACCCTTTTCTGGGAATCCAACATCTCACCAGATCTGTAAGGGCAGAAACTCTCCCTTTTATTAACCATGTAATAGTGAATATGTTAAATGCCAGGACAACAAGGAAAGGACAGGAAAATCTCTGGCCTTGCAGAATCTCAAAGCCTTGCTGCAGCTACCCTTGATCTCCTCCCATCTCAGCAGGGCACAGACTGCCCTGGAGCACAGTCTGATCACACAGCACTGGGGTTGATGCAAATGCGAAAACATCTCAGACAAACGCAGTACAAACACTCTGGAAAGCAGATGGATGATAAACAACAAAAGCACACACCTGTGACACACAGTGGATGCACAGCTGGTGTGGTCACAGAATCACACACTCCTGCCTCAACACAAGCCCTTACCAGTTCCACTTGAATTGCAGCCTGCCTGATGCACGTGTAAGAGGGCAATGGCAAACCCAGTGCACCAAAGAACCAGCAGGTCATAGTGCTTTTCCTGGAACACAGTAAACAAACCCAGTGGCTGTGAAGAGAAACAGCAGAGACTGACCCTGGACACTGCTGCCCATCACCACAGCTCCACATTGAGCCTCCCAGTTTAGAGACTTTGGTAGTTTCTTCTACTCATTTCAGTCACAAAAGAGTTTCTGAAGATGCTCTCTGGTCCAACCAGAAGTATGTTTTAGGTTGACTAAGTCATAAGTAGCAAAAGCAAAAAAGCCTCCCTGAAGGCTGCAAAGGCTCAGAAGCAGTTGCTAAATTGCCCAGCTGTCACAGTGCAGGCCACATCTGGGACCCTTGTCCCCCATCAGAAGTAACCCCACAGCTCCAGGGGCATCTTCACACTCCTGCATCAGCAATCTCCCACAGGCACACATCCACATCCTCTCACACACCACAGCTGCACTTCGCCAAAGAAAAGGCCCAAGGCCACAGTGAGAGGCACCAGAGGGACCCCAATGCAGCTCCAGGCAGTGCTCACTCCCCTCCCAAGTGGAGCTCTATGCAGAATAGCTGTCAGGAGGCTCCTCTGTGAGGTAAGTCCAGCCATGAAGGCTTGGGACTATTTTTTTTGTGTTCAAAGCAGTTCTTGCTGCCATGCAACCCAACTGCAGCACAAAATGAAGCTGTAGGAGAAAAGCAAAGGGGCCACCACCTCAGTGCCCTCCAAGGATTGCCATTACAGGAACAAAACAAGAAATGCCTTGTTAACCTGTTTTGTGGATGCCAAACCTTGTTGCTGCAGGACTCACAGCCCTGCTGTACAACAGCCCTGCACACCCCCAGAGGAAACACCAGCAGCATGTGTGGTGCCCTCAAGTTCATCCCTGCAACTGCCAAGCTCTCTGCCCTGGCACAGACATGCAGCATGTCCAGGCATGGAGCATTCCCAGCACAACTGTCTGCCCTCACAGGACACGGTTTTTCTCTTCTGCACTTGACTGGAAGCAAGCCACCCAAGAGGGGAAGACCAGTTCCCTTCAGTCCCTTTCCATCCATGCCTGGGCAGCGCATTCTCAAGGGCATGGGAGGTGGATGAAGCCAGTCTCAGTGTTGGTCAGACTACACTGAGCACGTCACAGGAGGGTTAAACACCTGCTGATCACCAGGCAGCACTCACAGGGTTCTCCCCTCCCCAGAGGTACAGGCAGCAGCTCTGATCAAACACAAAGAGTGAAAGATCTCTATCCACTACAGTTTGCATTCCTAAATTGAGTGCAGGGACACTCCCTACTAATTGGCTTTAGTCATTATCTTTGTATCTCACTAATGACAACACTGTAAACTGAATAAAGACTATTTAATATTCTTTCCTTTAACACAAGAAGACTGACAGCCAAAGCCAGAAAGATGGATAAAAACTATAAAATTACATCTTTCAAAATAATGCAGCATAAATAAACCATTTAGAATGAGACTGCATTTATTGCAAAATTACAGGCTTTTTGGTGGAAGGAGGGGTTTGGATTTGATTTACCCTGAGCAGGTTAGAATATAGACTCTCAGTTTGATATGAAAAACTACTCTGTTGCGTAACATCTTTTAGTCAAGAAATAGCCCCGTGCACAAAAAGCTGGCATTGCAGTAGGCTGGAGGCAGAGTCAGGCAGAAATTATACAGTTCACTGGAAAAAAAAGGAAGCATGTATGGACAACTGAAGGACAGACTCACTGAATTCAAACTGAATTTATGTTGAATCTTTCTGAAAATTTTCGTTAAGTTGTTCTTCACAAAAGATGAGAGTAGCCAGCAAAGGCACCATGCTCCTGATTCAACAGTCTCAGGGTTATGATGATGACTTGTTGCTGAACAGAGTGAAAGAAATCGAAAGAGCAGCAGGCACCAACCTGACCACACCTGGGACTCACTGTACCCTTCGGAGAGGCCAAGAAAACAGACTCTGGAGCCAGAGCCAGCAGCAGCTCCTACTGTGCTTCCATGTTGTGACACAATGTCTGCAACACACTTGAGTCCTAGTGGAATTAAATGAACAGATCTATCAGGGGCACAAGGTACTTGTGCCCTGCTGAAATAAACTCCCCCAAAGCTCCTGGAGGCTTTAGTAAGAGCATTAGTACACAGCAAAACCAAGCACCAGCTCCTCATCAGGTATGTGACGATAATCGCATTCAAATCACACTGCAGATAAATCCTCTCCCACAGCTATGGCATTTCCTCCCCTCACAGCCTCCTTTCCTGGGCTCCCCTTTAGTGCATGGTTAGTACAGACATGAGAGACGGCAGAAAATTAGAGACCCAAGAAGTTGTAACAAAGACCCACTTGCTGCCAGTACCTTAATCCCAAACATAAGTGATGTGCAATTGGAGACAAAGTAACCCCCCTTTTGCTTTTTAAAAATCTTTTTGCACACAAGTAACCTTAACTTCTGTGTTCACATATGACAAGCAAAAGTGACAGACAGTGCAGCCAAAACAGTTCATATATAACTTAGCTATTTCTTTTTTTTTTTTTTTTTTTTACCTTTTCTTTTTTTAGATAGGATCTCAAAGGTGGATGTACCTGGGACGTAAGATGACATCTGTGAAGCAGAAATAAGCCACAAAATTTCCAAAGAGGAAGGAATAAGAATCGATCCTTCAGTTTCTGCTTCTAAGGAGAAGGGTTTACCCTCCAGGTGCAAAGGAAAATCTGGAACATCTTCACTTAGAGAAGCTGCTATTCAAACCAATTTCTTCCTCACCCTGCAGTAGTGCTTCAATTGGAATTATATTAGATGGGGTTTCAGGGCTTTGGAGGGACAGGAAGTCTGATACATCCATGGCACTTAATGTTTCAGTCTGGGAGTCTGAAGGGTTAACTATCTGCCCACAAGAAGGAGGAGCAGAGGAGGAAGGAAAGGTCTGAGGCTGCAGCTGGGGAGCTGGCTGCTCCAAAGCTTTTGAATCAGGTGAGGAACATTCCTTCTTAACGGTGGTGGTGGCTTTGTCCTTGGCAGAGTCTCGGCAGGCACACTGGCACTGGCAGGCCTCCTCCTGCTTTATAATAATAACAGGAACGCTGAGACCAATCTGCTGAACAGGGTTTCCTGAAGGTGAAAGAAAGACAAAAGACAATGGAACTACATAATTACACAACGGGGAGAGAGAAATTAGCTTTGTTAAATTAGTTCAGTGTCACACTTACCTGTGTTACCAGCTACTGGTAATGCAGTGGTAAAAAACACCTTTTCTACTACTTTTGGAACTTGTGGCTTTAAAGAAAAAAACAAACAAGAAAAAGGTGTGAATTGACTCCAATCAATTTTCTATTGTTCAAACTCTAAACAGCCATACACATATTCCAAAGAGACACACAGGAAAACTGGACTCAAAGCATTGTTTCAGTAGTTCTAAAGATTGGGCCCAACATCCCCTGCATTATTTGCTGGCTAACTCAGCTTGTGGGTTTTGACAATTCCATGACTAAATTCTTAAACACTGCTCTGTATGCTCCCACTGCCTCTACCTGCAGCCACTCACTTGTGTCCACCTGCAGCTGAGACCCTAAAGCAGCACCAATACTGTCAAAGAGAAAACTCCTGAAGTTTCAGCTACCCAGATTTAATGGAAAACCACAAACATTCTCTTTTCAGAAAAACTCTTTTCATTATCAGTCTAAACGACACAGAGATGGAGATTACACAAAATGCCAAAACCTCTGCAAGTCTTTTGTGCTTCTATGCATTAAAAGTAATAGATTAAGGCTCACTTATATCCTCAGGCCTGGTGGTGCCCTGTTCTGGATAAACACACTGATACCTGCTGACAGAAGTCCACCACTGGAGGAAAGAAGAAAGCAAGATCTTTCTGCACCCTAGGTTCCTCTGTGCTGTATTTATTTTCCTGTCTATTCCAGAGGCTGCATTGGTGACATGTATACACATTAACATGACAAGCATTACACCACACTGCATCCTGGGGTTTATCTTACAGCTTTGACCCCCTCCCTTTTCAAAAGCAAGGGCTCTAGGATGAACGGTTCAAGCTGTTCCAAAGCCTGCTGGATGTACTGACCATTTGTTCTTGGCTTTGTGGGGAACCAGTGGCACCATTTAAGATCCATTGTAAGTTCTGCTCTCCCATGACAATGCTGGACTGCAGAATGGTGGTGCTTGGAGAAGGAGTAATGGTTATAGTGGGGTTACTGGTCAAAACAGGGTTTGCACCAACAGGCACAGTCTGAACTACAGCTGGCAGGGGCTCAGCGGCACTCGGGGCTGTTGGGGCAGGAGCCCCAGCAACCACTGACAGTCCCTGCACAATGGGCTGTGGCGGTGGCTGGGTGTGCTGCAGGAAGTCTTGGTGACTGGCTGCAAACGGTGTGCTGTGAGGAACAGGCACTTCTGGGGATTGTAAAACAGTTGCAGGATTCCCAAACGCAGCTGGCTGTGAGCTGGGTGCTATGGAGGAGGGAGCAGCAGGGGCTGCTGAGGCTTGCAGTGCTGCCTGCGTGGGCTCAGGGAGGCCAAGCTGCAGGACCAGGGGGAGTGACAATGAGGCTGCGTCTCCTGCTGGGGGTGGGACTGCAGCGACTGAGTCCACGTCGCCATTAAACCCTTCAATCAAGGTAGCTGCTGAAAAAGAAGCAAAAAAAATATAAATACATCAATTCTCACCAGGTCTGAATGAACTGCTTTTTCAATGAACTGATCAGCGGATGGGTTTTTGCCACGTAAAGCATTACCACATTCCTAACTTCAGCCTACTGCTCAAAAACAACCCTAGACAGTGAAATCTATCAGTTTCAGCTGCAAATTCAGGAAGTTGGTAACACTGGGCTCTACACTGAGCCTGATCAGCCTCATCAGCTCTCTCTAATAAGCCTTTTATCAGCCAGGTTGTGCAGCAACTTCAAGAGAGAACCTTGAGAACAGGATGATGTGGACTGCTCGAGAGCTCCAATGCCAGTACTGCAGGACAGTGTGCTGGGTCACCTCCCCTCTCAGTGAGTGTCACACGGTCTGTGCACACCATGCATCCCAACACCAATGAATCTCAACACTGAAATTAAAATTCTTTTTGCTTCTTAGAGTTACATTGGGCATTAAGCTTCAGTCTGAAATGCTGAATTCAGTACATGCATGCAGAGCTGTCAAAAAGTGCTCCTTAATAGCAGTGCAGATACAATTGGTACCTGTCTGCTGAGAGTCATCCTGATTTGCAGTGTGGTCTGGGCTCTGAAACATAGACTCAAAGATGCTTGCTGGTGAGATTGTGCTGAGGTCCTGTCCATGTGTCTGACAAATAGAAAACAAAGAGGAAGACATCAGACAATGTTTGTATCTCAGGTCTCCACAAACTGCACAAACTCCAGTCAAGCAGCATGTGCATGTCAGAAACACTCCTCCAATGAACTAACCACCTTCGGGAATGGCAACATATATTACTTACATGCTGTAAATTTACATTCAGTTTTTATTACCTGTAATCAAATTCATCAACATAATGAGCAAATCCCTACAAAAATAAGTAACTTCTTCAAAAGGAAAATATATTCCTCTGCATCCACACTTCGTTTAACCCTTATTTCCTGCAGCACTACGTCAGAAACAGAAATTAACTGGCTGCTTGCAGAACCTTTTCTGGAGCAGAAGAAAATACCTCCATTTAGACTGTATCCTGGACTACGCAATTCTAGTCACCCACACTGCTCAAGGAGCAGAATATATACACGAACTGCACTCTGCTCCCACGCCACAGCACAAAGAACAACACAGTCTCCACAGCACCTCATTTTCCTCTATGTAAAATATAAGCTCAGTCAATACTTATCAAGAAGCAAGAACACTGTTGTGGTAAAATCAGATGCAGAGCCTTCAACAGCAGGCTGAACTAAGCACTACATATTTTGGAGGACAAAATCGAAACTCAAATGAGGATGAGGCAATTCCAGGACAATAACTCACTGGATTAGAGTTCTCCCGCAATTCTGAATCTGTTGATATGAGGCTTAAATCACTCAGACAAAGTGAGTGACTTGTATCCTGTAAAAAAGAAAAACAATTTGAATTATATATTAAAAGAATAATGTCAAAAATGTTTTTAATGACCTTTTAGAGTCCACACACTGCTTATATGGGACCCAGGTCTCAGTTCTGAAATCAAAGGAGCAGGATTTTTAAGCAAAGGATATTTAGTAGCTATCAAGGATTCTTAACATATCTGTCAAAGTACTTCCAAAAAGTCATATAACCCTGAATTTTAAATTAGCATAGGAACAAATCAACTTCTAGAAAATAGAAAAATTAAACCTTCACAGTTAGTATTTTTAGTTAGTGTCAATTTTACTTCACATGTTTATCCCACAGTACTGATTCAAACTGAAGCACATACAAGAAAAGCAGCCTGATGGATACAACTGTCCACATGCACACGTGGCAAAGTGAGCACTTACAGTTCCCTTTCAAAATCCCAGTCTTAAATGTTATACCTTAAAAACAAGCTGCAGACCAAATGATTTCTTCCCCAAGGTATAGTTTATATCCACCTAACAAAGAAGCATCAGGCAGAAGTGCTACTAACCTCAGACACATTGTTATTGGGAAGTGCATTATAGGTATGTCCCTTCTCATGACCTTTCATGTGACTCTTGAGACTGTACTGGGTACTGAAAGTCTTCTCACAACCATTGCTAGGACAGAAGAAGGGTTTCTCCCCTAAAGGCAGCACAAAAAACATTTAACAGACTTAAAAACATCCTATCAGACACACTTTTAAAGCACATGGGAGAGCAGTATTTCATACAAACCAGACATTTAATGCCCCTTCACATATTCAGTATTCCTGGGAGTCCTGCAGGTGAATACTTCCATTTCACCATGGGAACTGACACACAATACAATATTTAATTGTTATGTATCATTACTGATACGTTTGTGTTTCATTGAATTCAAGACCTGTCAAGCATTAATGGAAAATGTGCATTGGCCTGACGTAGGTGCAGGAGTTTACACTGGGCCTTTTAATAAACTCGTGAGGTTCACATGGGCACACTCCTCCAGCCTGCAAAGGTCTCCCTGGATGCCATCCCCTCCCTCCCATGTGTCACCTGAACCACTCAGCTCAGTGTCACTCCCATATTATATGTAATTATAAATTCACATTAGGATTTGAGAATTAGTATAAACTGAATAAGCTAAATTAAAGAAACTTTGGAAAAAAAACCACAGAACTTACCAGTATGTGTTCTAACATGTGTTTTGAGGTGGTGGCTTGCAGCAAAAGCCTTCCCACAGCCATCATGCTCACACCTGAATGAGGTATCACAGGAGAGTCAGCATCAGCACCCTTCGATGCATTAGCCACAACCTTAGATCATGCTTTGCAATAGTCCCAGGACTCTAAAAAGCAGGCCCAAAGCTAAGCTCTGTTAGCAACCAGGTATCTTCCAGAAGCTGCTGTACATGCTACACAGATCATGGCAGGACATTAAATCCAAGCACAAAGGCAGTATCTGGGGGGTCTCCTTCGTGGAATACACATTGCATACCAGCAGAGAGCAGCAATGGGTTTCAAAAGATGCTCATTGTGGCATAGGTTTATGTTTTAAAAAACACCTTGACTATTCTTGCCTTTTAGGACAATCACTGCACCCACTGTTAAAGGCAGCTGTGGGAGCTCAAGTACAAACATGCTCCAATGCCAGCCAGCCAGGTTCACTCATTTCTCAGGAGAACACCCTTCCATTCAGAGCAGTAACAGCTGCTTCTTGGCACAGGTGCCTCATCACCTGAGCCACAGAAGCAAGAACTGCCACCCAGCAACTCACCGAAATGGCTTTTCTCCTGTGTGTGTTCGAATGTGCTTCCTCAGGTCACTGTGCGTTGTGAAGTATTTGCTGCAGCCTTCTGATTCACAGTTAAATGTTTTCCCTGTGTGAAGCCTTTGATGTGCTTTCAACCTGGAAAACATGCCAAAAAAATCCCTCTTAGGACCGGCAGGGTAAGACAGCCCTGGCCTGAGGCAAGCAAGCCATTCTTTCAAATGTGCAGGACAGAATCAAAGGCTTAACATATCCTGAGAAGATAATGAGCTTATGAAAGTGACTGCTATCAGTTCCAAAGTCCTCCAACAAGTCTGAGAGACACTTGTGTTCATGCCCCACCGTCAGTGCTATTGGAATAAAGAAGTTAAGAATGTCACCACAGTTCTGTCATCCCACCCCTTGGACAGCATTTCCACACTTAAGGGGTGTACACAGAAGAAACAAAACAATTGTACTCAAACACAAACACAAAGTAGATGCAACTTGCAGAGCAGCAGCAGCGATACCTACAAGAAAACTTGCTAGAGCCTTCCCACGTGCAGTGTTGAATACCTTCTCACCTGTACAGTGTGTTGAACGCCTTCTCACAGCCCTGCACGTCGCACTCAAATGGTTTCTCCTTGGTATGCACCCGGACGTGGATTTTGAGGCTGTAGGAGGTGAGGAAGGCCTTGCCACAGCCCTCCTGATTGCAGACAAACGTGTACTCCCCACGGTGGGTTTTCTGGTGCGTGCGCAGGTTCCCCGCGGTGCTGTAGGTGCGGGGACAGCCCTCGAAGGTGCACTGGTAGCGCTTAACCTAAGGGACAAAATGATGCATGCTTAATGATTTTTAATCATTGCTGGAATCCAGACAGGGTAGAACTGCAGTCAGACATCAAAGACAATGCAGATTTTGACCCCAAAGGCCCCTCAAAAATTTGCTGCCACTCAGTTCTCTGACAGCAACATTTCTGCTGCATTCTGTGAGGAAGGAGTGGCACGTGGCAAAGAAGCTGGCCTTCCAGAAGTCTAACAGAAGGGGAAAAAGGAAAAACATAATCCAAAATTTTTCTAGCTAAAAATCTGATAAAACAGTTGGAAAGAACACAAGAGGAGCCATCAAACCTGTCCACTACCCGCACATGTAGCACTTGCACTTCAGTCCAATGCTTCTAGCAGAGCTACTTATTTGTGGAGCAGGGAGACAAAGGAAAATGCAGTCACAACGCTCAAACCCACTGCCCTGTGTGCTAAATTCCCATCAACACCTTGAGTGAAACAGTTTTTACCATCTCCCATGGTCTAACCACCAGTCCATTCATTGCTCCATTTTATCCCAAAGCAGCCCTCATCAAGCCTTGTTCTTTCCTTCTATGTTTACTGAAACAGTCAGTGCATGAAGTGTAATGGATCACATCAGGCCAACAAGGACACTCAAATACAGGTGTCACAGATTTCTCAGTAAGCCATTGAGATCTCTAGGACAATTTCACATGGAACTAGATTTGGTACCTTCCCCACTTCTGCAATAGGCACAAGGGATTGTTTAGAAGCTTCCAGTGTGTAAGTGGTAACACCTAGTGAAATCTCATCCTCTTGTGAAGCAGAAGGAATACACCACCTGATTTGCCTGAATAAAGTTATCCTCCACCATTAACTACCAGACTGATGGCTTTCATTTGACTGTCACAGCTCAGAAACCTCAACACCTAAAGGTGACTGAGGAGCCCAAGAGAGGGCTTGGCAAGTCACACCCACTATAAATCAGATTCTAGACAGTTCTCCATAATGAAAGAGAACCAGTTTCTTGGTTTCTTCCAACCTGCTTTTTAGGGGACAAAACTGCCAACAGGACCTCTTTAAGAAAATTCTATAAAGTTGAGTGATCTTTTGCATATCTCAATCCATGGTCTCTTGCTGCTCCCAGACCAGGCTGGCATTCACCTTCACCTGGCCTCAATAAAACCTTTCTATTTGGAGAACATTAAAGCATGTGAGACATACAAGAAACCTCTTCATAGAGCACAGAAGTACCATAATGTGCTGGGTTTGGCTGTGGTAGAGTTCATTTCCTTCACATGTATGGGGCATATTCTGGATTTGTGCTCAACACAGAGCTGATGATATAGAGATGGATTTTTTTTAGTGCTTCTCATTCCACCCTACCAGCAAGGGGCTAAGGGTACACAGGGAGTAGGGAGGGGACACGACTGGGACAGCTGACCCTGACTGATCCAGGGATATCCCAGACCATGTGATGTCATGCTCAGTATAGAGGGCTGGGGAAGGAAGAGGAAACATTTTGTGATCCCCACTCTCTGTTAGGCATGCTGGAGCCCAGCTGTCCTGGCCATGGCTGAGCTTCTGGCTGCCAGGGGAAGCAGGGAATTCATCCCTTCACATTTTCAGGTAGTCCCTCAGCATTCTCAGAGAAGGAAACAGTAATTTCACTCTAAAGCAATTTGCCCTTAATTTACAGATCGATGCTGGAAGAAGTTACTACTAAATGCCCAAGAACTACAGCATGGTTACAATGCAGTTAGGAAGTTTGGTTGTGCTGAGCCAGCCACAACACAGGAGCACAGACCAGTAACACACCAACATCAGAAAGCACATTTTATTACATAAGGAGGATACATCATCCTCCCCTGGGATCACCAGATCCAGTACAATTTGTGTATGTAGTAAATGTTCCTTCACAAATGCAGTTTGTGAAGTAAATGTTCCCTGTTACAGCTTTAAGGCAGTTGGAAATTAACACTTTACAGAACATTTTCCCCAATAATTCCCATGGTACACAAGGGATCTGACACAGGCAGGAACTACCTGAAAATGAAGGAAGGGTTCTGTTAAGCTTTCTAGGTGTTTACATTTAGGTCTAGAAGAAAAAGGACAATATTAATTACAGATTAAGCTGATTGGTTCCCAGCTGTCACTGCCCATGTGTAAGGAAAGATGGCAGTAGCAACATCAGTTTAATGGCCTGAATTCTAACAATCATCTTGCAGTGCTCCCTTCCCTCTAAAGGCCAAATAAAGGCCAAATCCTTATATCACAAATCCTTCTGAGCACACACCACAGACAGCAGTAATATCACCACCACATTCTGAGCAAAACAAACCTTTCTGTGAAGCATCACAGCATTTAACTCCCTTTTCACATCAACACACTGCACACTGCTTGTACACACAAAACCATCAGAGATTGATTTAAAAGCCTCACAGGTACAGCAGCAGGAGCTCCAGGCTGCCACAGCACCAAGCACAACAGAAAACAAACAAGGCAGCAGAGGCCAAACCCCAGACAGGCAGGACAGGGCCCAGGTGCTTTGAGGCTGTGGCTTTTGGCCACGGACAGGGAGCTGGTGCCTCTGCCAGGGGGAGCCGTAATCCAGCATTTACCTCAGAAATGGGAACTCATTGTGCAATAGCCAACAGGGCTGCAGGAAGCAGAGCCTCACACCCTGGTTCAAAGTCTAGAGTAACTGCCCCATTTGCCTTTAACTCCTCCTGAGCTTACGATATTCCCCCTAAATGGATAATTTTTCTGTGTCATCACAGAACAAAAAATAACTGAATTACAAATAAGAAACTGTAATCATGTTTGTTCTTACCAACACAATTACAGTGAGAGACATATAACAGAACAAAAAAATAAGCCAAAGGCAACTAAAGTGCAAAATCCCCTTTTTGGCTTCAAAAATGTCTAAGACTGACCTAAAAATTTAAGATTTTAAAAAAGTTATCTCAAGTGTTAAAACTGCCACAGACATTTTGAAAGTACCAAAGAACCAAGCTGCTGATTTTCAGAGATAAGCCAGATGTTTGGGAGCTTTAGAGCTTTCCTTTCCCCACCTCCAGACAACTTATCAGACCTTTGAAACAGCAAGCAAAAAGACATTTCACAAGATAGAAGTTTCACATGAGCTCAGATCTCAGTGCTACTGCTTTCACATTATGGTATCATTGCCCTCTGCTCTGGGAAATTAACTCCAAAAATGGAAAATAAATTCACATAAAGGATTTCATTAGGAAATTCCACATCTTCCATCCAAGCCTTCTTTAAAAAGCAAGGGTGAAAAAATAAAGTCAGTTTAATTGCACATGCAGCCACTGCCTGTGTTTTGTTCCCACCCCCTGCTCTGGGAGGGGCTAAGGTCCCACAAAGAGGAGAGAAAGTACATGCATGACTGATGGAGAAAGTTAATTACTTCAGCAGCACCTGCTAACGTGAATAACTGACAAAAGGAGACTCAAACAGGCTCACTGAACACACCATAGTCCAGAAGCTCCCCAGCTGCAGAGCTGAAACACTCCCCCCACAACTCAGCCATGATGGTGACAGTTCTCTGCCCATGGACAGGATTCAGAGTCACAGCCAGGGCTCAGTGCTGCAGCACTCTCCCTCTTAGCTACACGAGTAGTTGATGCTGCTACCACTGACACTGGCACAGACACTTGGACTCATGACCCCTCAGATAACTCAGGCAGGCCAAAAAAGGAGCACTAAGCTGTCCCTGAGCTGGTGTCACAGTCAACTTCCCTTTGCTCTTGCACCCAAGAAGAGCTGTCCCAGGACAAGCTCTCACCACTGTGAGTCCAGACAGGATTCATGAGGGAAACAAAAGAAAGAGTAAACTCCATTTTAACCATGGGGGCTGAGCTGAGCTTTCAAAATACATCAAATGGCAGCTTAAAGCTTCCCTCTTCTCACAGCTTCCCTGTGACACAATAAAACTACAAGTAATTCAAAGTTTGGCATCTCACATTTGGTACTCCAGCTCCCAGCAGTGGCCTGGTCCTTAACTGTGNGAATTCATGAGGGAAACAAAAGAAAGAGTAAACTCCATTTTAACCATGGGGGCTGAGCTGAGCTTTCAAAATACATCAAATGGCAGCTTAAAGCTTCCCTCTTCTCACAGCTTCCCTGTGACACAATAAAACTACAAGTAATTCAAAGTTTGGCATCTCACATTTGGTACTCCAGCTCCCAGCAATGGCCTGGTCCTTAACTGGGACCTGAATGTGCTTTTCTTGAGAATACAACCAATCCCAGAGTAACAGCTCGGATTGTTTCAGCTACCTCTGAACTCACAAAATAATGACCCAACCAGAAGAAAACCAGAATAAATTACACACTTCACTGACACAAACACGTGTCAGTGCCACACCTCCTGCCATCCAGTGCCACCAAGTGCCTTCTGGCAGGTTCCTAGGGCAGCAGGTGGTGGCAGAGGGAGAAGAGATGGCCCTGGCAGCTCTGCTGGGACATGGTTCTCCGCAGCACACCACAAAACTGGGGATGGCAATGAGTGGAGGGCAATTCACTCTGTTACAAAAAAAAAACCTTAAAATCAAGCAAAACTTCTGCCTGCNTTGAGGCTGTGGCTTTTGGCCACGGACAGGGAGCTGGTGCCTCTGCCAGGGGGAGCCGTAATCCAGCATTTACCTCAGAAATGGGAACTCATTGTGCAATAGCCAACAGGGCTGGAGGAAGCAGAGCCTCACACCCTGGTTCAAAGTCTAGAGTAACTGCCCCATTTGCCTTTAACTCCTCCTGAGCTTACGATATTCCCCCTAAATGGATAATTTTTCTGTGTCATCACAGAACAAAAAATAACTGAATTACAAATAAGAAACTGTAATCATGTTTGTTCTTACCAACACAATTACAGTGAGAGACATATAACAGAACAAAAAAATAAGCCAAAGGCAACTAAAGTGCAAAATCCCCTTTTTGGCTTCAAAAATGTCTAAGACTGACCTAAAAATTTAAGATTTTAAAAAAGTTATCTCAAGTGTTAAAACTGCTGCAGACATTTTGAAAGTACCAAAGAACCAAGCTGCTGATTTTCAGAGATAAGCCAGATATTTGGGAGCTTTAGAGCTTTCCTTTCCCCACCTCCAGACAACTTATCAGACCTTTGAAACAGCAAGCAAAAAGACATTTCACAAGATAGAAGTTTCACATGAGCTCAGATCTCAGTGCTACTGCTTTCACATTATGGTATCATTGCCCTCTGCTCTGGGAAATTAACTCCAAAAATGGAAAATAAATTCACATAAAGGATTTCATTAGGAAATTCCACATCTTCCATCCAAGCCTTCTTTAAAAAGCAAGGGTGAAAAAATAAAGTCAGTTTAATTGCACATGCAGCCACTGCCCGTGTTTTGTTCCCACCCTCTGCTCTGGGAGGGGCTAAGGTCCCACAAAGAGGAGAGAAAGTACATGCATGACTGATGGAGAAAGTTAATTACTTCAGCAGCACCTGCTAACGTGAATAACTGACAAAAGGAGACTCAAACAGGCTCACTGAACACACCATAGTCCAGAAGCTCCCCAGCTGCAGAGCTGAAACACTCCCCCCACAACTCAGCCATGATGGTGACAGTTCTCTGCCCATGGACAGGATTCAGAGTCACAGCCAGGGCTCAGTGCTGCAGCACTCTCCCTCTTAGCTACACGAGTAGTTGATGCTGCTACCACTGACACTGGCACAGACACTTGGACTCATGACCCCTCAGATAACTCAGGCAGGCCAAAAAAGGAGCACTAAGCTGTCCCTGAGCTGGTGTCACAGTCAACTTCCCTTTGCTCTTGCACCCAAGAAGTGTTGTCCCAGGACAAGCTCTCACCACTGTGAGTCCAGATAGAATTCATGAGGGAAACAAAAGAAAGAGTAAACTCCATTTTAACCATGGGGGCTGAGCTGAGCTTTCAAAATACATCAAATGGCAGCTTAAAGCTTCCCTCTTCTCACAGCTTCCCTGTGACACAGTAAAACTACAAGTAATTCAAAGTTTGGCATCTCACATTTGGTACTCCAGCTCCCAGCAGTGGCCTGGTCCTTAACTGTGACCTGAATGTGCTTTTCTTGAGAGTACTGCCAACCCCAGAGTAACAGCTCGGATTGTTTCAGCTACCTCTGAACTCACAAAACAATGACCCAACCAGAAGAAAACCAGAATAAATTACACACTTCACTGACACAAACACGTGTCAGTGCCACACCTCCTGCCATCCAGTGCCACCAAGTGCCTTCTGGCAGGTTCCTAGGGCAGCAGGTGGTGGCAGAGGGAGAAGAGATGGCCCTGGCAGCTCTGCTGGGACATGGTTCTCCACAGCACACCATGAAACTGGGGATGGCAATGAGTGGAGGGCAATTCACTCTGTTACAAAAAAAAAACCTTAAAATCAAGCAAAACTTCTGCCTGCCTCCTGAAAAACAACCTTGGCCAAGCCCATTTTCAATGCCTTTAGGGTCAGAAGGGTGCATAAAACCCACAGTAACATTTAGCTACTCACTTCCTTACGCTTGGTTTCTGGGCACTCAGACTGCAAAGTGAGTGTTGCTCCTTCAATGTTCCTTGGCATGGGAGTTGAACCAGGATTTATTGTTAGATGAATCTGATCTGGAGAAATAATGTGTTGCACATAACCCTGTGACATTCCTTCATGATCTGCTATTAAATGAAATCCTTCTTCATGACCCTCTGGTAAAAAAGGCAAGTGATCACCACACTGTCCTTCATCCTCCTCATCTTCCAGCACGCTGTGGTCCTGCTCTATGAGCACAGTTGTCCTGTCATAGACCGTCCCGGACGAGGAGGACACCAGCCCGTTTTTGTCAGCAAACCTCATCATATTGTCATCTTGGGCTAAGTCGTCTTCCTCCACTTCATAGTAAATGACGTTGCCCTCAGGACTGTTCTCGCCCATGGCTCCGCGCCTCTCACCGCGCTACCGGGAGCTCCGGCCGGAACGGCTCATCTGCAACACAAGGACGGGCGAGGGGGGTCAAGCGGCTCGGCCGGCCCGGCCCAGGCCCCGCTCCGCTCCGCTCGCAGGTACAGCCCCAGGGCGGCCGGCGG
>VZTN01007916.1:165359-177706 GCA_013400515.1 Erpornis zantholeuca | reverse complement strand
GCGGGGGATGACGGGATGGGGCGGGCAGAGCACAGCGCCCCCGCGCGGCCGCGCGGCCCCCACAGACACCGGGCAGGGGCCGGGAAAAGGCTCCGCGTTTTTTTTTATTTAAATAGCAGGAACTTAAAAATTCTCCGTTTCTTAACAAGTTAAATAAAATATAGTGTAAATATCAGCTTTCATGTTTTTTACTTCTCTACGTACAGCTTATTGAGAAACTTTATATACTTTACAGCACAATCAGGTGTCAAACTGCCTGATCTCCGCCTTCAAAAGCAATAGATTGTATAAAACATTGTGATATCAAAAAAAGTGCCAGTATAATGTACAAAAAATATTTTTACAGTAATTCAATGTCTAAAAGATTAACTGCATCTGACATTCATGGTAAATCATCTTCTCTCACGAGGAACTGATGGATAAATTGCTGAGCTTTCCTCTTCTCAGCTATGTCAGGCGTGGGATGTCCAGGAGGAGGTCGGAGTAACAAGCCACCAAACACACTGGCTGCAGGGAAAAGCCACACAGTGAGAGCCCAGTGGTGGCAGCAGGACACCAAGGGCCATCCCACCAACCCCAACTGCAGGGAAGAGTGCCTGGCTTTGGAAGGAGGTAGAATAAAGCTGATGATCTCCCCCATCTCTGGGTCACTTTCCCAGGCTCCTGCTTTTCTATGGAGTATTCACTTATAACAAAAGGTTCAAAGAAGTACAAGCCATGCCTGCACTCAGGTATGAAGTGTTTCGTTGCCCTAACTGGGCAGCCCCTCAGAACAGAGGGTTATTTTGCTTGCCTTACCAAGAATATTCACATCCAAATGGTTTTTCCCTGAATTCTTCAGTAGTTCTCGTAGAAACGCCATCAGATATTCAAATACATTTCTATGGTACACTGGTAGGTCAGAGATAATCTGAGGAGGGAAAATGCTAACAATTATGTTGCAGACACAGCAATGGCTTCCAGCTGCACCTACTCCCAACATCCCTCTGTCTGCAGGTGCCAGAGCTCTTCATGACCCAGAAGCACCAGTTCCAGATCCTTTCTACTAAGAGATGATTAAGTTACCGAGAGCAAAACCCCGTAACTGCTGTAGCAGAGGACAGTTTGCCTCCTCTGTGTCTGGAATTGGAGCTTCCCTCGGGGAAGCCAGCAGTACCTGGCAGCTCAGTGTGTAGTTGCTGGCGCTCTCCAGACAGGAGCTGTAGAACCTGCAGCAGATGACAGGCTCGGGCAGGCTCTCCAGGAAGAGCAGCAGGGCCTCTGCCACTGAGTGGTTGCTGCCCACTGATCCAAACGTGGTTAAGGAAGAGAACAGCACGGTCTAGGCTGGTCCTACTTCTGCTGAAACATGAATGAACTTTTGGTTAGGTGTCCCAGAACTCTGCCTACAGCTCACGGTTTTGGGTTAATCCCCTGGCCTCCACACAAGCTGTAGCTGTTGGCAGTTGGACATTTGTGTAATTCATTGATGTCACCAGGACTCGGCAGAGGCTTTCAGAGCGATGACACGGAGCCATGAGGAAATGCAGAGCTCAGTTACCCTGGGAGGAGAGACAGTAACTTGAAAACCTCCCTCAGTTTTGGTCACTCTGGCATAGTGAGCCTTCCTGGACACCAGTCTAAAAGGATACAGAAAGTATCATACATTCCCTTGTCCAAACAGTCTCGGATTTGCTCAAATTCAGATCTGAGGCCTGGCTGCTGAAACAGGTCCTCCTGCAAAGACAACCCTTTATCAGTCCAAGGAAAATAGAAGAATTTTGGGTAAATAGAACAATGCCCTTATAATCTGCTTGGAAAATCTTTTCAAATTGGTGGTTATCACCCAAGTCTCAGCACAAACAGCTCTGGGAAGGTTGTGGCACTGCAGTGAGAGCAGTGCAGGAGGACACTGCTGATGCCTGGACACACAGACACAGTCACTAGCACCCAACAGTACAGCCTGGGGCATCAGGATCACTTATCTCCCACGGCCTTTGGCTAAACACACACTGCTGACAGTGATTGCTCTTACCAGTATCTTCTTCAAAACTTAACCTAATGCCAACATCTCATTTTGTGTTTCCAGTGCCAACCTGCTGGGAAGCGTTGCGATTCAAGTGATCCACCATCATCCACAGCTCTTTTGGGATGTCCATAGGCTTTTCAGCTTGGGCAGGATCATCACTCATGTCTACTGGCATCAGGGTCTGAGGGAGGGCAGTGTGGGCAGGAAGGAGACAAACAAAAGGTAGCTAGCCAAGTTCTTATTCAACTCAGTAAAAATATTTCACAAAGCTTATACCTGAGAACTTTTTAACAAAAATAGACAGGCCTTAGCATCTAGTTTTAATGCTCTTGTGTGTTTGGAAGGGAATCTCGTCTTTAACTCACAAGTTTCCGAATGGATTCTGCTGACATGTCCTGGATTGGTTCCCTCATGTAACACAGTGTATGGATGGGAGACCCAAAGCAACTTGGCAAATAGTTGCCTGTTACAGATAGAAAATAATCCTTCCCTCTGACAAGATGTAAGACTAAGATATCTTCAAGTTTTTCCTCTCCAGAGTTTAAGCGAGTAGCTGTTGATTTATTAACAAACACCTCCAGCTCGACTGTGATCTCAGCATCTGCCAAACGATAAAAAACCCAGACTCAGTTACAACCAGTTTTAAACCAACAGCCTGCAAACAAGCAAAGCACTTTCAGAAGTGTAGAGGAAACTAAACCAGAAGGGGACAATATCAGCTCATTAACATGAGACAATCAAGGAGGGACTCACCTGAGAGCAGGAAGCCCTTACTGGGATTAGCAATCAGCCACTCCTTGCAGTAGGTTTCCTCATCTGGTTTGCTGATAAATTCAAACTGGCAGGGCACTTGGCCATTGCGGATTGTAAACCTCTCTATGTGCAGCTGCATGTATTTAACATCCTCAAAATGGATCTAGAAACAAATATCAGTCATCATCAGCCAATCCCACCTTGCTGAGCAGCAATTCCTGTCCTATGGTTTAATTATTAAGCAGTGAGACAACTGGATTAACCTCTTGCTCCCACATCTCATCTCTTCCAGGACTGCATAGGATCACGCTTGCTTACTCTGAATACCAAAGTCCTTTGTAACAGTGGGCCCTTTAAAACAAATGCTCCCCTCAAATAACTATAATAAAATTGAGAACAAGATAGCTGTAAGCCTCAAACGTCTCCTAGGCTTATCTTTATAGTCCCAACACACAAAGCAAATGCTGGTTTGTGACCTTCTCCAGATCCTTACAATTTTACGTATTATGTTTAAAAGCACAAGTCAGAGCAAGGGTCACAAACCACCTTTTTACTTTCTCTCTTCCCACCTCAGGGAAGGACACACCCTGTGTTTCAGCCTTCGACTGTGAATGGAACTCACTGGCATCTAAACAGGAACAAAGATTCCTAGGGCTTGTAAACAGAGAGCAGCTGGAAGTCAAAATATTCTACTTTTTGGAACCAGACCCCAGGACCTAGAATCCATCTTCTGCTGCTGGGGTCTAGGGTTGCTCAGTTGCCTCAGGGAGTGCTGGCACACGACCATGCCCTACCTCTCTGCGGGACAGTGTCACGGAGGGAATGTTGGCATTCTCCAGCTTGTCCAGGGAGCGGACTATTTCCTCAAAGGCTTTTCGATAGAGCTCCTCGTTCACAACCTTCACCTGAAAAGGACAAACACCACACCAGCTAGCATTTGCTGTGCCTCTGCAGGACAGCTGGAAATATGGGAAGTAATTTGATTTTAGCAGCACACTAGAGTATACAACACTGAGAACGGGCAGAGCTGCTTGGAGCACTAATCTCCAAGATCTTCTCATGACCCAACAGTAAAGGACCTTGCCATAAATAATAAGAGTCACTCAGTCAGTACTAGATCAACCTTTTTTTTTTCCCCTCAGAAAAAATAAGAAGTCTGACAACACACTACTGTGTTCTCAAAGAACACCTACAGATATATTCAGGCCTTGTCCAGCTTAACTGCAGTATCATTTATACAACCCTTGCTTACTATTAACAACAATCCCATCTCCATATCCAATCCAGCCCACCTTTCAAGCCATTGCTCTCTGCAGATGCCATAAAAGCAGGAGAGAGAAATGAGCACCTAAGGGATGAGGTCAGCAGAGTTACATCACCCAGCATTGACACACTTACCCCAATATCAAACACAGAGCTCACTGGCTTGTGGTCACTGAGCTTCAGAGCCATGTGGCTGCGATAGCTCAGCTGAGTGATGTTCTGCCCTTTCCAGAGTATCCGATCACACCATGCTGGAACACGACACTTCTCACTGAAACAGAGGGAAAAATCTCAATTTCCAGGCACAGTTCAGGTGCAGTAACAATGCAGGGCAGAACGCTGCTTGCCCACAGATCAGGGTTTCCTGCCATGGCCTGGAGCTCATTCTCTATCAAAGTGGTGTTTTTAACAGTTTCTATGTGTACATATAAAAACTTTGTCTACTATAAGGTGTCTCTAGCACATGCTTTTACTTCCTACTTCTTCAAAGGTGCAAGGTACAATTAATGTACCAAGCAATACTCAGGTATTTTTATTCAGAGCCATGAAAAATAAAAACTCAGGCTCTACCGTCAAAGTCTGTATTTACTGTTTTCACTGACAGCTAAACAGATTTAACTTCTGCACTTGCAACTGAAGCTCCTGGTTTGCTAAGACTATAGGAGCTGCTCTGTGTATAGAGCATTACAAGAAAGATGGTTCTCACATGCTTTTGAAGAGCAACACAGCTGACTCCATGTCAGCCCTAGTTGGTCTCACCTGAGCAGGTACTGGAGAGATCAGCAAAAATGAGATCCTAAAAATTTTGCTTGGGAAAAAATCCAACAAACCAGACAAAAAAGAATTAAACTGGCTAAAAAGATTAATTAACTTTGTACACCTCTAAAAGAAAACCTAATAGGATTATTACTGGGGAAAAATATTAGGAATATCTGACAAATAGCTGTGGGAGAAAAACAACGTAAATAGACGTAAACAGGAGATGAATTTTGGAGCGAAGGAAGACAACCAGAAATAATCTCAGAACTGTTCCTACTTACAGCCATTAGACCTGCAATTTTTTTTAGCACTGTTTTTACTTCTTTCAGTGATAACATCAGCCATTTGTAGCATCACACCTGAGACAATCACTGTACCTTGTGTCCCAGTCATCACAGCCAGCATCATACTTGTATGTTGGCTGGAAAGAGATCTCCCCCTCTGTGAAGCCTTCAAAGACTGCATTTGCCTTCATTTGCCTCTTCAGCTACAAAAGAAGAAAAGATGAAAACTTTAACTTTAGATAAGCTCAAGCACAATTTCCATATGGTGTAAAAAGGAGACACTGAGCACAGAAACGGCCAAGGAGTCATGTGGTTTGTACTGAGCACCCTTAGCACCATGTGCAGGTAGGTGAGACCTCAGTACCTGGTCATACTGGCAAAGCTCTAAAAATGCTTTCTCCTCTACAAGCTGCTTCACTTTTGCCACATCCAGTTCCTCCAGCCGATAGTTGAGGTCCCCTAACCATAGGATCACACTGAAAGAGAACATACACCAGAATGTGCAGAGGCCTGAAGCTGCCCCAGAGTGCAGGTGGCCGTGGGCAGCAGCTCCACTTTGCAGCTCCAGGCCTCTCCCCATCACAACCCCTCTGATGAGAGCAGCCATAGCTGCTCTTATCAGGAATAATGAGAGTGAAAGCTTCAAAGAGAAGCTACCTTTTCTATTTTTGATGTTATTTATCACTGTTCTGCATGTTTGTCACTATCCCTTAATAACAACTGGTGCTGTTATCATTCCACAGTGACTGAATTCCACATCTGGGAAAGTCAGTGCTTATTCCTGCCCCATTTCCCACTCCAGGCTTGAGAATAAAACAAGGCTTGGGGGAGCATAAGGCGACATGTGACCCATCAGAACTGTGTGGGTGAGCCCTGTCCAAACCAGGTGAAGCATTTCCAACACTTCCAGCTGACGTTTATGCCACTGAGTCCCCCTCCTCGCCCCCCAGCACATTCACAGGGTGCTCCCGTGCACATGCTGTAATTCCCACAGCCAAATGGGAAGCATACTCGTGCTTGCCAATAGTGAGAGGAGGCAAATTTGGATCCAGCTGGCAGAACTGCATCCGAGAGCAGATGTCTTTGAAGTCCTGGTTCCTCCGCTCATATTCCTCCGTGTGAGCTGCGAGGTGAGAATTCACAATGCACATGCTGGTGTTATGGAATTTAAACCTGATGGCAACACCACCTTTGTTACCCTGAAAGATAAACACAAAGACATTGGTCAGGAGCTTCTACACTGGAGATGAGTTACTAGCAGTAGACAAGCCAGAAGACTTTGAGACAGACCATTTAATTACAAAGGAAGGAATAGGCTGAAAATCCTAATTAGTGATTACTGCTTTGAACATTAGCGAGCACCTGGCAGTTCCCTCTCACAGTGCCCTGAGCTGGCACAGGGATAGGACTATCTGCTTCTACAGGCAGCCACAGCCCTTAGCTGGAGGAATAACCATTGCATTCAAGGAGGGGGGTTCTTCCAAATCTCACCCCTTCTCATGAACAGTTACCATTCTTACCATCCTCCCCATGATTCCAGTTCCCACAGTCTCAACTTCTACCTCAGAGATGTTCAAAGCAAGCTCTGCCTTCACATACAACAGGAGCATGATCCCCACCAGCCGCACAAGTTTCACCTGAAAAATAGACTCTGGTCCATTCAATGCTGTAATGGAAGAAGTTTGCTGAGAGAAGACACATCATCCCTCATCCATAACATTTGTCACCAAAAAGAAAGTTTCAAGATCATCCAGTGCACCAGCAGGGCTCACAGTGCACAGGCTCTGAGCAGCATAGCCCAGGAAGGAGCTGGGAGCAACATCAGTAAAGGAAGTTGAAGCCCAAAGCAAGAGCTACAGCACATGCATAAGCCCATGGAAGGAGCTTCCCTTCAACAACAGAGACAAGAGATGAAACAGACCTATGGAGCAGGACCTAAAACATAAGCAGTATTCCTACCAAAATACCTCCACAATTCATTCCACCACACATTGTAGGCAGACATGGAAGAAGGTACAAAACTTCCTATTCTCCTTCCCCGAGACAACAGGAGCTCCCTTTAAGTGGGGAAGCTTGGCTCTGTTTCCCATCCTGCCCCTGCCTCAGCACCCTCCACAGAAATACTACCTACAGAACCTGCAGAGCCTCTGGAAGACCCAGTCATTGAGAACAAGAGAAAGCAAAGGGAAAAGAGGCCCAAGTGGAAAATTATTCCACACTCAAACATCCCCAAAAGCCACATTTACCTTTGCATATTTGGCATCTGGGTGAAGACTATCAGTTACAGCTTTAAACCATTCTTCTTCCTTTGGTGTGTCATTGAAAAAGAAGGCTTCTTTAGTCAGATCAAGCTCCTGGAAACTGTGTTAGAGGAAGGAACCCATGGATACATGCACTTTTTTATAACTCTCCAACCCCTTCTCTGGGAAAGAACTAAATCAGCTTATACTCACTAAATGTATAACTGAAAACTCAAATTCAGTTATGCTGATTGTAGATGTATGTTAAATGTAAAGCTAAATTACTGTCATTATTACATCAAATGGCATTAAGGATTTTGTAACTCTGAGAGGCCAAACCCTACCAGACCAACAGCACCTACCAGCTGTGGACACACCCACCCTGGAGCTGCGCAATGCACTACAGCAGTGTCAACATTCCTGTGGTGTCTTGGCTGAACTCCTCTGTGTGGTGGATCCACCAGCACAGTCCAGGTTTGTGAGGATGAGCCAGGGATAGACACTCACCCCACGCAGTAAATGTCTGGAGGCTCAGCATCACACCTCAGCCAAGGCTGGAGGCTCTCCATGGGCGACTGACCATTCACGTTGTATGTCCCGACAAAAACCCTGCAAAGACAGTGACAGAATCCCAGAGCTGCAAACTGCAGAGCCCAGGAAATAGCACTGCTATTACCCAGGCAAATAACATTCCACATACTAACATGTGGCCAGGGAAAATTAAGACAATTGTCACAAAAAGGTGACAAAGTTTAAACCTCTAAAATGATTGAACTACAGCTGCACCTTTACAGACACATTTTTACAGAAGGACACATTGTTATATACAGATAGAAAGTATTAAGGAAAAAAAAAGACTGTAGCTTTGCAGCACCAGTTTGAATTCACAGAATGAAATGCATAAAATGATTTCAAACACAGTAATGTTTTGGTCCTGATTATATATTTCACTCAAGCTCTTTCTTATGAGCTTATTGGAAAAACTACATGGATGGACAGAAATGGAGAGGGAGAAGGCTGGAGTGCAAAGAGCTGATGCATTTCCAGACACAAATAAGCACAGAAAAAAGTGATTTCAAAAGGCCATTTCCTCCACAAGAACCATGAGGCAAGTCTTGATAGAGACATGAATGAAATTCTGCTCTGCTCATGCCTAAACATGGAAGGAAAACTGTTCTGGAAAGTATGGATCATACTTTTCTACAGAAATTCCTGTTTGTGGGGACACAGGATGGAATAATAGATGAGTTATTCTGACAGTCTATGCTAATTTACAACGCACAAAAGTAAGTTCTTCTCAGGAATGATCATTACCTGTAGTTCTGGATGTGTGTGTAGGAGTCCTCCTTTTGTACAAGCTGAGATTTAACGATAGTATCTCTTAGTCCAAACTTTGGTTCTGACAAGATTGAGGCCTTGTTCGAAGCCATTACACGGGAGGTCCGAACCTGTTCAGTTCTCACTTCAGGCTTGAGTTTGTTTTGCCTGCAAATGAAAGCAAAACCGCAGGTGAAGCCCAGGCTATCCCCACACCCTAACCAGCATATTTCTGCCACTGAGGCCTTAATTCAAATTTTTCTGTCTGTTCACTAAATATAGATAACATTTGGGATAAGCCAAGAAGACTGAAAAGAGCATTTCTTAGCAGGGTTGAGATCTCCAGACAAAACCAGTATAACTAACTGAAGTAACAAATGGTTTTCACCATCCTGGTGCAGCCTGTTGATGCAGAGGAGGCCTTACTCACACCTGGAAAATGACACTAAACCTGTACACCTTCCCTGCTTACTGGAGCAAGGAGAGGGAAATCTCAACTCACTCTGCCTCTGCTCAGCCCTTCTGACCTCAGCCAGAGAATGAAGAACTGTGTTTGTTTATAAAGCCTCCTGGTGGAAATCTTCCAGCTCTGCCCAGAGTGGGTGGAGGTAGAGATGGTTTTACTTTGTGTCTCCTGGCTCTGCAAACTCCTTTTGCAAAGGAATAATGCCACAGCTTGGGAATTCCCACCAGCAACTGGATGGTATAAATTTAAGGTCAGCAACCTGCATACAAGTGCCAAGGACAGCACAGTGACAGACTTTGAATGATAAGCATCAGGGTCCACAAAGTCCTGGGAACTGGAAAATGAAACTGTAACATTTTAAGAGTGTATCTATGAGACACAGTGGCTGTAAGCCAAAGCTCTCTGAATTCAAAACAAACAATGCTAGCAGGTCCTGTCCCACTAAACAGCCAAAATATGCCCAAAAAGGGGACTGGCAGAATTGTCTCTGAGGGAGAGGAATTAAATTTCCACTAATGTTTTGACACCATGCTTATGCTGAACTTTTTTCTCTCTTAACTAGAACCTGCAGATACTCATCTCAAAAAGTTGCCAGCTTCTGCTCTAGACTCCCTCACCTCTGTGCATTGACCCACCATGGCCACCAGCAGATGGAACTGATAATGTGGCCACAGGATTGCTGCAGCATAGAGTGCAGAGTTCACCTGCTGGCACCAAGGACACCCTGTTCCCTTCCCCTCAGTGTCCAGGAAACCCACATCACCAGAAAAACCCATATCAGCAGGAAGCTCAGAGAGCTCTCTGCACATTCTGATTCCTTCTCTAGACATCAAAGCACCAACCATTTGCCAAACCCAGTTCATTCCATCCTTATGCAATCACCCAAGATGCAGAATGCTGGTGTTCTCTGTGTCTACTGTCACTATACCAAGACCCTGTGAGGAGGGAAGCACAGCTAAAGCAGCACAGAAATGTGACCACCACTGTTACTCCTCACTCAACCTTCCACAAGGAGTTGTTGATGTGCACAGCTCACTTCAGCTGCAGCACTAAACCTGCACACAACAGAGATGCTGTACCTGGGAGTGCTTCTGTCAGTGCTGTCATGGCTGCAGCTCTGACTGACTGCAGCTTTTCTTCCATTTTGTTTGACACCTTCAGAGCCAACTGCTTCTGAAAAAAAATACCAAAACAAAAAGTTTCACTTTAAACACAAAGTGTTCTTCAATTTATCAACATGCTTATGTAAACACTGGCAAAAATCTGTGGGCAGAAAATAATTTAGATTTGTGTGGAAAAACAAAGTACCCCACAGTCTCTCCTACAGCTATCTGACAGATTTAGCTTACTCTGACACAACTGTTCTGTGATGATGCAGCTTCCCCTGCAGAGGAAGAAATGACAGGATCCACAGAGAGCAGCAGAACCACTGTACACTGTGGGAGCACTTGCTGCTGGCTCTCCTTTACAGCTAAGCTGAAGCAGGACTTAGCAGCACAAAATCCAGGGTTTTACCCCAGGAATCTGAAAAATGTATGTTAATAGCAGATTTTTCCTTTCCGAAGCAAGACAGGAAGTACAAAGAAAGGGAAAAAAAAAGGGAAACAAATGGCACAGTACCATATAAAAGGTTTCTATCCATCTGTAAATATGCAGCAAGGCACAGATATCTCCCTCCTTGACCTCGAGGGCCCTACAGAGTCACACCAGGACCCACTGAACCTCAGCAGAAACATCTGCCTCAATGCAAACTACACAATCCTAAAACAGTAACAGGGCTGCTACCACACAAATCAAACTAACCACAGGAGTGACACTAAACATATCACACCACCTTAGCAAAATTTGACCAGTCTTTCAGCATTTTGTTTCAGTTACAATATTCTGCTCCTAGTTGCAAAATAACAGTTAAAAAAGAGGAGTCTGGGGGAGGTCTCTGTGTTTAAGATGCAAAACCAGCAATCTTAAAATCATGCTCCTTACCACATAAATCTAATGATGATGTAGAAATTGTTAAGATTGTTGGTTTCTAGGCACTCAGCTGAACTTCTTCTTCAGTGAACACAACCCAGAAAAAATTAAGACATTATTGCTGCCACAGAACATTCTGCAGAACAAGAGCGCAAAACAGAAATAGAACTTGCAGTACTTCAACCCCAGGCCCTTGGGATACAAACCAGCTGGCAAGAAGTGGCCAGATTCTCTTCTGCCCAAGAGCCCTCTGAGAATAGACTGTGTAAGAGGATTTATCAGAACTTGGACACAGAGGAGCATGTGACTGAAACCTCACTGCAGATCACACAGCTCACGCCAAGCAGAATTGACCAGGAGCACACAGAGATGCACTGGGAAGTATGGGCCTGGGGGCCTGGGACACAACAGTTTCTCCATGGGCATTGAGAACTCAATTACTACTCTTTGGACCTCCAAAAGGTCTCCCAATAACAACCATGCAACATCCCTTGAGAGTGACAGGAACCTCACTGAAACTTCACCTCAACGGACAATGGTTACTTTTGTGCCAAGAGCAGATTCCCAGGCTTTATTACCCACACGGGTCCATGCCACTCACCAGTATGCAGAAGGCATTATTGCAGAATGGAAAGATGTGTGAGCCTGCTGCTGACAAAACTGCTACATGATCCAAAGATCAGAGTTACATCACACCTTGCATTCTAACCTCATGTGCGGAAATCAGCTTTAGGTAGGATTCTCCTAAGAAAGAGATTAGCTTTGGAAAAAGGGCTGTTTCCTTTAGATAAATCTAGCCACAGATTTCTGTAGTCAGAGAGATCTCTATGGTGGCACTCTGAAGTGGAATAATGACCCTGTTCAATAATTGAACTAAGCTCAGAAATACAGAGCAACATGCAGAGATTACAGGAGGTCTCAATTGCACAGGATTTGCAGTTAAATGATATTCAAGCAGTAATAAAGGCATTAATGTTAAAAATGCGCAGTGACATTATAGTAGTGTTCTACAGCAGGAAAATGTATCATATCTTCTGGATGAAACAGGATTCATGCTTAGCGTCCAAAGGGGAGAATTAAAAATTAGCCTTCATGCAATTGAGAGCAGCCCAGCCTAAACGCAGCAGGGTATTGGTTTTGAATCCCACATTGACTTCCAGGAATCGCTGTAGCTCTGAATATTCTCACACATGCACTCTGCAAAGCGGGAAACGCCACCGAGCACCGGGAGCGGCGGGGCCGGAGCGGCGGGGCCGGCGCAGCCCGCGCCTGTCCGCGGAGGAGGC
>VZTN01007916.1:122129-165186 GCA_013400515.1 Erpornis zantholeuca | reverse complement strand
CCCCGGGAGCCGAAGCGCCGCAGCCCCGCGCCCATTCGGCCTCGGGCCCGGAGAGCAGCCGCTGCCTGCGGCACAGAGCATCCGCCTCCGTCCCCTAAAACACCGACCATCGCTGCCGAGCTGCCTGACGATGGGGAATCGCGACCCACGACAGTGCTGAGCGAGTCTCAGCAGAGAGAGGCCAACGCTGCTCTTCCACGAGCAGACGCAACACCTGCACTTCCAGAGCCGTACGCGCACCGTCACATCCGCAGCACGGAGCTCGTACCTGGGGTGCACCTGCTGACGCTCTGCAGGAACGTGCGCGTGTGGGAGCCGAAGGGCAGCTGTACTGTCAGTCGATCGTCTGCTGAGCTGATCTGGACAGTCACGTCAGAGCCTGAGGACGTCGGGAGAAAGAGCTCCTGTGGGTCATGCTGACAAAGCCTTCACAAACTGAGCGTTTCTCCGCTCTACAACATGCACTCATCCTTTGGCAGCATCTCCCCATCCCTTCTTACCATGTGCCTTTCCAAAATTTTACAGGAGAATGACACTTAAAATATAAAAATCATCATTTATAAAAATTCTTATTCTGCTTGTTCAGTGACAATAATTGATCTTCCAGTAGCAGTTTAAAAGCATATGGAAAATTAGTTCCTTTGGTTGGATGGGGCTGATGATGCTCATTAGCACCAGCTAACAGTGGCTAACAGCATGGCAACTGCGCCAGGAGCTGCAGGGCACAACCCCTCCCCAGTCAGCTCCCCCAGACCAAGAGCCCCTCACTCCTGCCCCACTGCATGCAGCTGGCACAGGGCCCAGAGCACCTGCAATGCAGGCACTAAAGCAACCACAGAACTCACCAATGATGTGAAGGTCACTGTCAAGTACAACTGCAAAAGTAAGACAAAGTTCAGTTGAAAGCTAAGCAACAGATTTGCAGACCATGCTGATACTTTGAGGTTAGTGAGCTCAGCAACTTCTCCAAACTCCAAACGTTCCTTGCAGGAACAGAGGCAGGCAGAACAAACCTGCTGGGCAGGGGCTGTGGCTGGGGCCTGGTGGGACAGAGGTACTCTGGTCCTCACAGGGCCCTGCCAGAGATGCCACATGATGCACAAGTTTCATTAAGGATAACAAACTGAAGAAAAAATGTGAAGGCAGAATAGTTTGCAAATTTCAGGAAGTAAAACAGCAGAATATGGACTCGAAACCCCTTCAACCCATTCTTTGGAACTGGCCACTGAGCCACCACAGTGTGTCAGTACCTTCTTCCACTGCAAACCCATCAGTGATGGGGATCACTCTCTCCAGCCAGACATCCTCAGCTGTGATGGCCATCCGCCGGTGAGTGTACACATAGATCCTGCAAGCACAGAGCAGACATGGAATCAAAGTGTCCTCAGTTCTGGCATGTCTGCAGCCAGACAAGCAGAGACCCCATCACACCCAGCAGCACCTGCTAGCCCAGCTTCATGCAAACACCACAGTAATTCCTCGACCATGTGCCCACCCACCTGCTCACTCCATCACTTAAATAATGCGTTCAAACATTACTGGCAGAGCAGAGCAGCTCGTGGGCCTGGGGCTTCTCACTGATCACCCATCACCTCAAGGCACCATGCCTTCAAACTGCTGCCCTACAAGACTGCACCCCGGTGGAAAGCCCTTGGGATGGGAGGGGGGTCTCAGGTGGCTGTCGAGGCTCGTGAGGGACCCGGAGAGTTCTTTCTCTCCCTGCCCGCCCCGCGCTCCGGCCCGGCACCCACGCGTGTTGCCCGCGGCACTCCACCAGGCCCAGCAGCCGGCTCTCCACACTCTCCCCGGACGCCAGGAGGCCCTGCACCGCCTGCGGCTGCGGGTCAAGGAACGATGGGGCGAGCGGCAGGGAGCGGGGACAGAGCGAAGATCGGCGGGAAGGAGCGGGGGAGCGGCGGCGGGGACAAAGTGGAGGGAGCGGGGACGGACCGGAGGGAGCACGGCAGGAACAGCGGGAGGGAGCAGCAGGAACAAACCCGAGGGGAGTGGGACAGCCCGGAGGGTGCGCAGCGGGGACCGGCGGCCGCGGCAGCGGGGCCCATCAAAGGATACGATCCGGCAGGTCGCCCCCTCCGCTAAACTCTCCTGGATGGCGACCGNGGCTCCCCCCACCAGGGCCGCCCCCGCTGCCGCTCCGTTATCGCTCCGCTCCGGGATCGGCCCGGCACGGAGCCGCCGGAAATAACGGGGCCGCCACAGGAACCAGCGCTGGGATCGGTAGCGTCCGGCAGGGACGGCGGCCGAGCGGGTGCGGCACCGGCAGGATGCGAACGATGCGGGAGGCCTGGCACGGCCCTGCCCGGCGGCGACTCCTGCAGCCGAACCCCGAGCCTCCGCTTGGCCCCTCCCGGAAGGAAAGGGAGACGGAGAGGAGGAACCTCGCGGTCTGGCAGACATGGGAAAGGTTAATTTCCATGGAAAATCGCGAGATGCTTTTACTTTCAGTAGCAGCTCGAATTACTTTCTTTGGTGAATTTCAAGACCACCCAGCAGAGGTTGCCAGGAGTCTGCAAATCAATTAATGCAGAGTGTGGGAGTAGGTGCTGTAAAATACCACCAGAGCCTTTTGCACTGTAGAGACGGAATTTGGCCTAAATCCTTCCACAGATATAGGAGATGTAGGTCGAAAGACGGAAAACCCGAGTGGTCTTGGTCAGTGACAGCTCTACTGTCAGCTCTGCTGTGACAGCCCCAGTCCATCTCTGCTCACCAGTGGACAAGGGAACACTCTGAAATAGCTGCTATAAGCACCAAACCTTACAAAAATGGTGGTACTGGGCTGTGTTTTTGACATAGAAGTAGTCTTGACATGAATACACTGACACTGGCCTGAAACAAATTAAGCACACGCCCCAGACACTGAGCTGCGGTTTCACTGTACCAGAACAGTCATTGCGATGTGGGAAGGGACAGCTGTGGTGGAAGGACATGTTATCTGTGCAGCCCCACATCCACTCCTGGTGCTGCTCATGCAGCATCACCCCATTAGGGCTGGCAGTGCTCCATGAGGGCCAGCACCACAGAGCCTTCCTGCCAGGAAAGTTCTCAAGGCACCAAGGGTTCAGACATGCCCAGCCCAGCTCTCCCGCCCTACCACGGGTCACACTGTGCTCAGCCACACTCGAAACACCAGCACCAAAGGAGCCTGACACAAAGATTTTAATATTTTGCAGTCTTTTCTCTAAGGAACCAGTGGCAGCAGAGAGCAGTGGTGGAAGGGAACAGCATCGTGCATGTGTGCTCAGGCAGCAGTGCATTGACTCCAGGTAATTCTGCCTGACCTGTGCTCTGTATGCAGCAAGAACAGGCTGGGAGAGTGCCAGGGGTGGTTCATGGCGCAGGCTAATGGTCACCTCTGGGCTCTGCCTTTAGCAGTAGAGAACCACAGATGCAAGACAGAATCATCTAAAACATGAGACACTTTTAGGTTAGTCCCATTTCCCTGCCTAAAACCAGGAGATGAAATGCAAAGTTACTATTTTACCTACACAGGCAAGAAGCATGTTGTTGCCAGAGTACATTGGAACTAACAGGTCAGAGGGGGTGCAGGGACACTGTGCCACAAAGTAGAGCAGCCCCTGTGCCTCAGTCAAGGCAGAATTTTCTGGTTTTTAAGGAGAACTAATACCCTCTTGTTCCAGCTCCTGAGGTCCCCCATTCCAGCAGCACAGAGGCACACACTGCACCACTCCCAGGATCTACAATTAGCTTGCAGGTGTCTCAGACCTACAGGGGAGGGCAGAATCCATTGGTGTAGCTTTCTGAGTGCATAGATGAAATGCTTTTCCTCTGGACACAGAGGGGGAATCCTGTTTTCAAGTATTTAAAATTTACTGAACTGCTAGGACTTGCCCATCCCGGGATGGTGCAGGATTCAGAGTGCAGCTTAAGGGTGGGGTATAGGATCAACAGCAGAGTCCTGTGCAGGGCAGCCACCAGGTCAAGCACAGTGACCCCCAAGGGTGTGCAGCTGCCCATGAGCAGATGCAGAGGGCTCTGGACACTTTGTTCGTGGGACAGGGACAGTACAGAGGGCATTTGCTAAAAACCTTGGATGAAGTCAGAGAGCAGCAGGATCCTACTGAGTGCTGCAGACCTCTGCTGCAGGAGAGGCTGCAGAGCCTCCCAGCTGCTGCCTAACTCCAGAGGGAAGTGGAGACCCTGTAATTCAGGAGAAGGACCACCCCACATGACACGACCTCCAAGAGCGGGGCCAGTGTCACCTGCCCAGCACTATTGATGTGAACTTTGCCATCCAGTTTCAGACAGCTGGCTTTCGGGGTGGCTGAGCAGCACTCCTGGTAACAGGCAGCCTCCATCCCACCAGCACAGACTGGTTTGGCAGCCTTGCAGGCTGTGCTACATCCTGCCATGTAATTCAAGCCCATCTTCTTCATCTGGAAGGAGAGAGACATTAGCCTGGGGGTCATGCCAAGCCTTTAGTATTCACAGTACAGGAACACAATGCTCTGCAGCCCAGGCCATACCTCACAGAAGTCCTGCCCCAAAATGCATCTAGTGATGGTCTTCCTGCTTTTGAAACACTTGTCCCCGTGACAGGAAAATACTGCACACACTTTGCCCTATGAGAGAAAGGACCAGGGAAACACCATATGTCCATCAAACTCGCAGGACATAAACTGCATTTCAGACAGCCCTTCACTCCCAAGGGCTCCTCTCCACCCCTCTCTGTTCTGCTGGTATCTGCTCTCTTAGGCATTTTAGATCCAGAGATAAAGTAGTACTCTGAAACTGCAAGAAACTACTGAAAGACCAGCAGAGCACGCAAGTTTCGAGCCTCTTTTTCCTTCCTCTTGACAGGGCTCTGCAAAGATAAGCACCTTCCCCTCTACTAGGCTCAGGAAAGGGCTGCAGAGCCCAGTGGGTCCTGCACCCTCCGTGCAGCTGCAGGAAGGCTCATCCTGTGTTCAGGTCAAACTGCCTGAGGTGATGCAAGCACTGGGCTGGCGAGCAGGCCTGATAGACAGGGCTCCTTATAGACTCCTTACTTCCAGTGCTCATTCAGGATTTGTTGCCCTTCCAGAGTCAGCTTTTTACCCCATAAAACAAGTGGAGGAGGGACCTTTTCCTGTCCCCTGCTCAGGTGGGAGCTCAGCCGTCCCAGCAGCCACAAACCCCAGAACCCATGGATGCAGCAGCCTCTGCTCCTGCGGTACCTACGTTTTGGGGGGGAGGCCGAGGGGTGGTGGTGGTTGTCAGTGGCACAGTGGTGGGTGGCAAGTCGCCTGTAGACACACAATGAGCCCTGTGAGGCTGCAACCAGCACACAGCCCACACAGGGCCCTCCACAGCCACACAGGGTCAGATTCACCAGCACGGCTCATGCTGTGGTCAGAGCTGCCAGGGCCACCCTGCCCCTCACCCAACTCCAAGGACAGAGTAAGCCCCCGGGCAGAAGAGAGGCAGCGATGCAGCCACAGCCCCTCCACGATGGGTTCTGCCCACCCATCTCCCACCTCTGCCACAGAAGAGAGCTCGGCTGGTACCGTAGGCACTGGCGTTGAGCCGCAGGCAGAGCGGGCCAGCGCAGCACTCCAGGGCACACTGCTGCCTGCTCCTGCTGGCACTGGTCCTGCACAGCTCCACACCACACCTGCTGCTGCACCTGGCGGTGTAGTTTGTGCTGGAGAAACGATAAAGCTGCAACAGGCAGAGTCAAGGGATAAAATGATTGTGAAGAGGTGGCAGACTCTCAGAGAGAAATGGGAAATGGGAGATGGACACAGACTTAACGAAGCACTGAGATAAAGAAAGGGAAGGCTTTCCCTGTTGCAGCTCCCTTGCATCTTCATACCTCGCAGTAAGTCTCATTGTGGCAGGTGACTGTTCCATTGGTGTGGGCTTCATCCTGGTAGCACCTCTCTCCGGAGCACTGAAAGCTCTGGCAGGTTTGCTGGAGAGACACCAGGGTGTCACCTTGCAGCAAAGCCTCCTCACACAGAACTGCAGGGCTGTGCCCAACCACAGCCTCACTGTCTGAAAGGGCCACCCCCACCTGGCCACCCACTGTGCTCCCTTCCACCACAGGAGATGCTCCCATGGCACTCCTGGATCTTGTGACCAACCAAGGGAAGTGACACTGTCCAGAGGGCTGCAATGGCCCAGCAATGCCCCTTTTCCTATTTCTTCCCTTACCATTGTCTCTTCTGCTCCCTTCATAGAGGTGTTGGTGGCCACCACAGAGGCATTGTTGGTGGTGGCCACCACCATGGCATTCTTGGTGACTGCTGAGGTGTTCATGGTGGCCATGACCACCACTGAGGTGTTCTTGGTGGCTGCCAAGGCATTGTTGGTGACCTTGGCTACCACCGAAGCATTCTTGGTGGCCACTGAGGTGTTGTTGGCAGTGGCCACCACTGCAGCCTTCTTGGTGGCGGCCATCACCAGGGCATTCTTGGTGACTGCCACCACTGCAGCATTCTGGGTTGACACTGAAGTGTTCTTGGTGGCCACAGCCACCAATGAGGCCTTCTTGGTGGTCACTGCCCCTACCAAGGCATTCTTCGGGGCCACTGAGTTGTTCTTGCTGGCTGTGGCTACCACCAAGGTGTTCTTGGTGGTGACTGATATGTTTGTGGTGGCCATCACCATGGTGTTGGCAGCTGTGTTGTGCTCTGAAAAACACAAAGTTTCTGCTTGGTGAAGGAAACACCAAGGAAAAACATGCTCAGTAAGCCCTGTATCCCTTCCTGAGCCATGGCACAGTCCAGGGGGACCTGAGGGAAGGATCTGTCACAATGTGGTTGGGAGGTGAAATGGCAGAATGTGACAGAATGTTCCCAACAGGGTCCACTTGCAGCCACCAACTTCTCGGGCAGCCCAAGAAGCAGGTCAGAGCCAACAGCACTATGGACATACGTTACAACAGCCTCTCCCTCCCACTTCCAGCTATATTGCCTGGGAAAAACAGGCTTTTATGGGGGCTAAACCGTGAGTAAAGGTTCCTCACCTGTCCTGCAGCTCTGTCCTACAGAGCACAGCCTGGAGATGACAAACACAAAGTCCCCGGTGCACCTCACTGTCTTTGTCCCACTACCTGCAGGCCCCAGATTTCCTCTTGTGATACAGAACTCACCTGCTGTGGCAAGAGAGTCCTGAAGACAGAGTTGCAGAGCCAAGATGCAGAGCAGCAAGCCTGCAATGGAGTGGGAACAACTGAGACCACCACACCTGCTCTCTGCTTTACCCACAGCCCAAAGAGCCTCCCCAGCAGCACAGGCAACTCATCCTTGAAACAGATAAGCAAGGATACTCCTCCACCTTCCCAAAGCCCCAGGTGACCAGCAGTCACCCTTCACCCCAGGAAGGCCTCTGGCACAGCCCCCAAAAACTGAAGCAGCGATGGACCCAGGATGGGGCATGGAGAGCCACTCCTCTCCCTCCATGCTGCACCAGAGCCCCATTACCTTGAATGGGGGGGACGAGCCATCGGTGTCCAGCCATCATTACCCTCCAGCAGCTGCACCCAGACCTGGCAGAAGGAGGCACAGTCAGAGCTGCTCCCCCAAGGTGCAGGGCAGACACCCCAGTACAGGCCTGTGCTCTACCTCCACTGCTCAGCCCCAGAACAACCAGTCACCCCCTCCTGAGAGACTCCCCAGATCCACCGAGGTTGCTGCAGTTACTGATGGGGAGCAGGAGCCCTGGGGAACTGTGTGTGCTGTTGGTGTGGCAACAACCCTCCCCAGAGCTCACAGGCAGCACAGCCCTGCAGGCAGGTACCAGGAGAAGTCAGGGCGACAGTGAAAACTGCCACCATGCAGCAGTTTGCTGCTGCTGCTGCAAGTGAAGATGTGACTTGGCTCTCTATTCTCCATTTTCCTTCCAAATGTTTACTTGTTTTGCTAAGGAAATGGTGGAGATGCAACTCCAAAGCCAAATTCTTGAAGGAGAAAGGTAATACTCCCCTCCTGTTTTATGATTTAGGCTGTCACCATTCCCCCAGGACCTGCAGGGGCTGAAGCTCACGCAAAGACCTCCAAGGCCATTCCCTCAGTGACAAAAAAGACAGCCAGCTGCAACTCACCCTGCAAACCAGCACAGCCCCCACCCAGAACAGCTCTGGACATCCTTACTGAGCTCAGTGCCAGCCCAGCCCAGCTCCAGTGGGGGCAAGGAACCAACATCTGCCTGACATGGCCTCATCCCAGAACAACCTTCCCCCCAGGGAGGGAAAGAGCCCACAGCATTGACTCACCTGGCTGCCTATTCTTGAAGCCTCAGCACACCTGCAGTCACTGCCAGCACTGGAGCACCTCTGAGCAGCTGCTGTGGCACCTGCCCCACAGCCCAGCCCCACCCCTGGCTGCCAGCCCCCAGGGAAGTGTCACATGCAGCTCCACAGCAGCAGAGACAAACAGCCCTGGACAGCAATGGAGAAAGGGCTTGCAAGGCTGGAGATGTCACACAAGCCACCACTGCTCTCAGGGGGACTGGAGGTCACAACTGCCACTGCTGCATGTGATGTGAGTGGCCTCTGCACAATGGACCTGCAATTCTTGAGGCAGCATTAATACATGGGGTATGTACAGACATCTCTGAGTGTGACACCAGGGGCCATGGATGTTCCTGAAGCCACAAGAGGCACCTCTAGGCACACTGTCTGTTCCCATCTCCATCCTCCTGCACTACAGAAGGATCTGCACACAATCTACCAGGTCAGTCAAGCCAACAGCAGTGCCAGAGAAATCACCACAGAGCCAAACCCGAAGCGCATTCGCTAATTCCCTGGAAAAAGCAATGGCCAAAGCTCCCCGGGGTATAGACCCAAGGTAAAAGCAGGCCTGTAAGCCAGGTGAGCTTGTTTTGTAAAGGAGTGCAAAGAAAACCACAAGTTAACAGGAAGATCTAGAAATAGGACCAGTATCCATCAGCACAGTGTCCATGTGCTTCAGAGAGTCAGCCCTCACCATAAACACTTCCATCAGAGTGGAAATGAGAGAAGGAACTGTTTCTGACAGCTGTGTAAAAAGCATTTTAAACACACTATAATCAAACCTCTTCCCTCCAGCACACGACAGAAGACAAGTCTCTCAGCACTTCCTAAATTACAATGACTTTATTTTTCAAGGTATTTTTTAATATAAAACAATGTCACGGGTCTAAGGGGCTTACTAGAAAGTGACTCTATAAAGTATTCTTGAAATCTATATTCATGCACATACAAAATCCAGACAATGAAGAAGTCAGAGCTGCTGCCACATCCACTCTCTCTGCAGATATGTGATCCTTCACCCAGGGAGAGCTACAGCAGCCCTTGGCGCTTCAGGTCTTCGTAGGTCTTTTTATTCACCACATTCCCACTGGAATCCTCATATTCCTCCTGGAACAGAACCAACAGTTTAGAGACAACACTCAAATGTTAGCTCCAAGAGCAGCCACTGAACGTGAGCACCCTGCCAGAACCTCTGTGCAGGAAGGCAGGCACTGGATCTGCCAGCAGGTGCTGGGAGAAGAGCTCATCCAGAGCCAGTGTCATTACAGGTTGTACTACAGATTTTACTTCCCACCACTGCCCTGCACGCTTTGGCTTTGGAGCAGAAGTTTAGGAACAGGCCCCAGTGTAAGAGAGGACACTGCTCACACCCAGAACAAGGGGTTCCCATGGACACAGGAGCAGACACACTGAATGCCTCTCACTGCTCACCTCTGTATCAGGCTGCCACCTCTCTGAAGCCTTCTGCTGTTTCAGCTTTGCCCACACTGCAAACACAAAGTTAAACAGGATCTATGCCATTTCCCTTGAGATACTTGTTTTTAATCCAGTAAAATATACATATGAGCTTTTTTCCCCTCCCTTCTTTTAAAACATGGTTACTTCAGCAATCCAGGAATGTATCCAACATTCATTACAAAGTTATCATTCCACTGTGTGGTTACTGAAAGGCACTGAATTGCAGCAAACAAGACTTCAAATCGATTGTTCAGGATGGGAGACGAGACCAAGGTCCAAAGCCACTCCTTCAGGAAAGGTAGTGTTCTTTAACATGTTCCCTTTTCTGCCATCACCACTTACACGAGACTGCATCCTCAATCTGTGTGACATTGGCAAAGTGTGCTGTGTTGGGAATGCCCAGGCACCGCATTCCGTGGGCATGTCTCCACTCCTGGGGGAAAGAGATCAGTATGAGAGGGAACATCACATCTTCCACAACACCAAAGACATGTACTATCAAAGTACAAATCTACCAGTCCTCTAAAAACACATTATTTTCTTGTCCCGTAGACAGTAACACCACACCAGCCACCAGCAGGCAGCCTGCACACATCACACCTGAGGACTGGAATGGGTGTTCAAATGGGAAGGGATGGTACTCTGGGTCCTGCTGCATAGCCCTCCAGCACCAGCCCAGACCCACATGGCAAAAGTGCTGCTCAGGGACCCCAGGGACTCACCAGTGACTCACTACAATGACTGTGGGAACCCAGCAGGGCTGTTCCTGCAGTCAATGTCACTTACTGCGAAGTGCCGCTGGAACGCCTTGGGCCCTCGGTAGGTGTAGTTACCACAAATCTCACAATTATAGTTGATGTTCAAACCATGGAGTTTATACAACCAGTATGGGATGGGCTGCAAGCAAGGAGACATGAGGATTAGGTCACATGGCAAAGCAGCTCAAAGGAGCAGCATGGAGTCAGTGACCTCTCCCACTTCTCCAGGAGAAGTGATAGTCTCAGATGAACTGACAGTCTCAGTTACCTTCCCATCCCAACCAAGAGGCAGATTTTTAGGGTTATAAATGATTTCATTTTCTTCATCTTCACTCTCGCTCTCGCTGATCTGCTCTTCCTCCTCCTCCTCTCTCTCCTCCCCTGTCCGTGCCTGCTTACGCTGCACGTTCTCGTGGGTGAGGTGTCTTTGCTCCTAGAGTGAGAGAAAAGAAGGGATTGTTCACACACCACGACAGCAAAAAGTCAGGGCAAACTCTTGTAGCAAAAAACTTCCTCAGTGTACAGAGGGAGGAAACAGAAGACAAGTGTGAAGCAGAGAACTCCCATCTCACTTAGACAAAAAATTTCAAATTTTAGTATTCTGACATTACCTACTTGCAAAGAATGAAACCCTGTATCACTTACTAGCACTTTCAATGTTATTACAGCACCAGTCATCCTTCTGAAAACAATCCCCCAAAACTGAAGGCAAGGAGCAAGGCAGATCAAGTAAAGGTTTGCAATAATCTGCGAATTATGCACAAAACAGATGTGGTGCTGTCTATGAAAGCACTAGGTAAAGATGAGAACAACCTTCCAGTCACAGTTGGACATCTCTGAAATAAAAAGCTCAAAAACAACATAAAATCCTTACCCCAAGAACTTCCACATACTCATAAATCTGAGCTTCCAGGAATGCAAGATCTTTATTTCTTTCAGTGTCTCTGAAACAGATGACATTAAACACACAAGTTCAGCTCTGATACCTTCCATTTGGTTCAGCACTATTTGGTCAAACATGTAAAGCTTCTAATACTCCAGAATCTCTGTCCTAACTACACAAGAATGGTGACTACAGAACACTCCTCATCCAAGAAAAGAGAACATTGCCAGCCTCAGAATGACCTCTAAGCACTCACCTTTTGCTTCCTTTTGTCTTTGGATTCTTAGCAAACAAGGAAGGATCAAGTGCTTCCAGCGATTTGCCTTTAGTGCTAAAAAGCCTCTGTGCACGCTCCTCCAGAGTGCTGCAGAGAAGCAGGGAAGGGATTAGTCTAGACCTCAGTTTTACATTTCCTGAGAACCATTAGAATTCATACAACAAAATTCTAAATGTAGCTTTTAGAGCTATATGAGATTCCCTTTATGTTTGTCTTCATTCCTCAAGTCAAAGTCTACTGTACTGGAGATTCTCATACAGGACCAGTTCAGAGCAGCAGATCCCACTGCTTGGTTCTTAATGTTTTATCTTTCAAACATCACTAAGGTAATTCTAGTACAACAGAGGTAACTACAGAAGTATCCCAGAAAGAAATGCAATACAGGGAGACCTAAGAAACTGAAAGGAACTCTACAAAGACTGCACCTTACCCACCACACTTCAGCCCAAGAGCCAGCAAAGCTGATTTTAACCTGTCCAGTCCCAGGGAGGCCAATTCCTGTTCAATTAAATAAACCACTGTAAGAGACAAGCTGTTCAACACATACGATATGGATGTAGTCCACTTTAGCTTATTAATGAAGAAAAAACCCCGAAGAAGAGTATTCAAGAAAGGACTGTCAACAGTGTACCCCTCCTCCCTGGAAAATGAGGAATGTGACAAAGCTAACCAGGTCTTTCAAGTTACATCCCGCAATGGGAGAAATTACATCAGCACTGTCAAAGTTTTACTCAGAAAGCACAAGAGACAGGGATCAAAACAGCACTAAAATTACACAAAAAACACCAAATGACTGAACTTCCACCTGCTCAAAATGTGGCAGTAAGTGCAGAGCACTGGAAACATACCTCCCAGGAGGAGAAGGCTGAGAGGTCCAGGTGGGCACCAGCATGGGTGAGGGCACTGCTGGTCTCTTTCTGCCAAAAAAACCACATGCAAGAGCTGCATGACATACTACAACTCTTCTGGCCATAGAACATTTTAACCTCAAGAAAAGCAGTTCGTTTCACAAGAGAAAAATCCTCTTACTAACTGAAAACAGAACAATAGCAAAGATGCAAAATAAGCCAACCTGAAAAAATGCTTATTTTAAACCAGTTATGCTGGGTTTTAAATTCAGGTCAGTATTGCCCTGCACCGTGGTGGCACAGAGCTGCAGCCCTCACTGCCCTGATCAGCAATGACTACACAGATGACTCCCACACCCCCTCACAAACACAGGAGCATCACCCAGGCCCAGGCTGCTCACCGGCCAGCCTGGGAATGTGCCGTTCTCCCACTTCTTCTCAAATTCCGTCTGAATTTTCCCAAAAAGTTCATTCTGGTCCAGTAATGGTTTCACTCGATCTGTGTAATCCTGCAGGTACTCAAGGAGCATTTCAAGATACCTGGCAGGGGAATCATGAGCACAGGTAATTCACTATCACCCTCTAACCACATCTTTGGAGAGTCACTACCCTCCAGTACTGCAGAGGGATGTGACCAAGGTCAGGCCAGTTTTTCCACACAGGATTTTTGACACAGCAGTTCCAAAGGTACATTAAAGCTCTTCCTCAGAGCTGAACGTGGCTCTCCACATCTCTGCTGTGCTGCAGGTTTTCTCGGGGCTCAGACACATGACTGAGCTCAGGCACACAAGTTACCTGAGTTAAGTTTGGCTGTTGATTATAATCTTAGGAGCTGAACACTTCAGAAGCAAATTCCTTCTCACCAAGTGCCATAAAGGAAGCAGGTAGGCAAACAGGCTCACCTCTTATATTCAGCATTTTTTCTCTCCTTGGGAATATCGAAGAGTTGGTCAAACGTGGATAAGTAAGTGATATAATCCAATTTCTACAAACAGAGAGTCAGAGTTCATACACAACCAAATTAACATCCAGTTCCCATAAAAGAGAAACCCCAGCCTGTGCAGGGCCTGGGGATCCCTGGGCCCTGATGCAGCAAGTAGTGGAGGTGCCCACACACAGCAGCCACTCACCTCTGATGATTTCAGGTTAATGTACTTGAGGTAACAATCATGCAGATCCAAGTATCGTCCATACCCTTCCTCATCCGTGAACTCCACCAGATCTGTAAGAAAGGTAATGAAAAGCTTTATTTTGAGCTTAATATTCCCTACTTATTGTACAACTGTTTTTGAACTGGAAAAGGATTAGCTGTGAAGTCATTTATGCTTAAGACAGGTGCTGCAATGCCTTTGACACTCACTGAGCAGCCCCAACTGCTGCTCTGTGCAAGCACGACAACATTCCTCTGGAACAGCAGCCTCACAGAGGAACATTCCAGGGACTGCAGCTCAGAAGAATTTAGATGACAGAAGAATTTTCAGAATTCATGTAGTAAAAGGGAGGTGGAGCCCTGAAATATGCAAACCAGATCAAACAACCTATTAAAAAATGCCAGAGCTCAAGCAAACTACAAACTTACTCTGAGCTTCTTCACTCGGGTTATCTCTGGCCTTCAGCAGCTCCTCAAACTCCACTGACATAGGAACACAGATCTGCAGGGGCAGATACAAGCCACAGAGTGATTTACTTCAGCTCCTGTCCCAGAATAACTAACATAAAATCACACAAGGTGGCAAATAATGCAACTGCAAACAGAAAAGAGATTCAAACTTTTGTCATCTTTCTTTCTGCACAAAGGCAAAAGTGTGGCTTTAGCCAACACGAGAAAGGTGAGATTTGGCCCCAGTGCAACTGAACATTCCCTTGCAGGGAGCAGGGTGAGTGTCCTGCACTGCTCCCATGTTGCCTGACCCTGAGCAGCTGTGCTCAAGTGACTACTGAGTGTTTTCAGTACTTGTGTGTTAAGGCAATTAAACTGGAGAAACAAAAGCTCTGTTTCCTGTAGGAATGAGAGCCAATGGAGCACATCTCACTTGTTCCCATGGAGCTCTCACCTCATTTGGGTGCTTCCGGTGAAACTCCTTAATTTGCTTCAGTCTGTTGTAAAACTCTGCAAATTCATTTGGCCCAGAAATGGCACTGAGTTCTTCCTTACGTAGGCTACGAGTTCATGGACAGCAACAGATTACGAAGAGAAGGGAAAACAAGATGACACTGACACAGACCTAGTCCAGGTCTGTGCTGCAGTGTCTGACTGCAAACCTCCGAGCCATGGGGACCTCCCAGCCCACCTGGCTCAGGGCTCAGGCCCTCCCCACGACGCGAACCACATCCATAACAAAACGTGTCCGTCCAAGACGGACGCTCCCCACCTGCATTCGGGTCCTGCCCTGCATTTAGTCGCCACACCTCGATTCGTGTGCTATTCTTTAGACACTTACATTGACTTAAACCAGCCCCAAGTTTCCCACCAGCAGGATACGCTCAGGTACACGAAGGCCCCGGCCACACTCACCCGTCCTTGTCGTCGTACAAATCCCGCAGGTTGCCGCTCACTTCCATGTACCTCTGCGGAACAAAGGCAAGGCCCGAGCGCCGCGGAGCCCGTTATCGGAACGGGCCCAGTTCGCTCCCGGGAGCCCAGCCCGCCCCAGCCCCGTTCCCGCCCCCGGTCCCCGCGCACTCACGTCCTGCATGGCCCGGGTCCGGTGGTCCGAGTTGATCTGGTCGCGGAGCTGCGGGGAGAGGAGAAACGGTGAGCGCGGCACCGGGAAGAGGCCTCCCCACCTCCCTAAGGCCCCGGGCGCACCGTGGACTTCTTGGTGAGCATCTCCTTCACCATCACGTCCATGAGCCGCTCCCGCTCCTCGTGGTACCGCCGCTGCTGCTCCAGGATCGTCTCCATCCCGCGCCAGCCCCGGGCACCACTTCCACTACCGCCGGNNTCGGGGGCGGCCGGCAGGAGGCGCTGGGCGCGGCCGGGCCCCCTCAGCGACCTCTGCGGCGCGGCCGGGCCCCCTCAGCGACCTCTGCTTGGTGGCACTTGAGTGGCCCGAGATGGCTGTTTGGATTTGGGGCCAGGGCTGCCCCAGCCTGGAGGCACTCTGGGGTTGCCCGGCTGCAGCAGCGTTACACGGTGCCGAGCCCCGGCCGCGCTGGGATATGCCGTGTGGGACGCGCCCGCAGCTCCCCGGGTTTGGTGCCTCGGTGTGGCGGCAGCTCAGACTTTGCTGTCAGCGGTACCGGGTGCGCCCGAGCGCCACGATTGCGGTGCAAGTCCTCCCGACAGATAGCCGGCTGCAACATTGCGCTTGGGTTTCTACTGCCTTCCTCAGATCCACCCTAAATCCAAGGACGGGTCATACCCGTGCCTTGCCCCCACATTGCCAAATTCAAAGCTGTAATTAAATTTTAACTCACTGAAAAATTATTCGTATTTTTCTGCCGTGCACGATTAACTGCCCTAAGCCGAAAGCAAGAAGAAAATTTGTCTAAATTAATGGCAGACAAAGATGATCCTTCACTGAGGAGAGGATGATGATGCAGGTAATAATACTGTCTTTAGTTTCTCCCTTGCACTATAGGCTGCCCTAAAGTACATCACCTTTCTTCACGAATGCCTGTCTAAAAATAAAAACAGATATGATTCTGAACTTAGTGTTCTTCCATTTCTCTTTGCATGAAACTTCATCTCTGGAAAGGGAAGGCGTTGAAATCCAACAATGTCCAATCCAGCCACATGGCCTCCTTATTTTGGGCTGCTGGCATCAGGAGGATCGAGGTGGGTCAAGACTAGTCCTTGTGTGACCTTCCTCCTCCTCGCCCCACAAATGGCAGTGCACATGGGAGAAGGTGGGAGAAAGTGGGAGAAGGTTGGTCTAAGAGATGATGTTTGATTCCAGGGCAGCAGTGCAGCCTATCAGGGGCTGGGAGCTGAAATTCATGGAATTAGAGAATATCCTGAACTGGAAGGGACCCATGATAATCCTCAAAGTCCAGCTCCTGGCCCTGCACAGGACTCCCCAGTCAGTGGCTTGGACCTGGCTCTGCCCATTGGGACTGCAAACGCTGTCCCTGATCCACAATGGTGCAGGAGAGCACAGCTTAGGCAGATTTGGTCTCTTTCTACCCCTGCAGTGCTGCCCCACGTCCTCAGCAGCTTCCCTACTCCCACCTCACCAGCGCAGCCGCCTCGGCCTGACCCCCCTCACACTGCTCCTTGTGCTTAATAAAATGTCCATGATTGTTTCAGACCCACACTCCAGAGTCTCGGGGGATGTTTGTGCATGACATCACCCTCCCCCTCCTGTAAATCCGGCACTGGGCCATGTACAGCCATGACCCATTCATGACAGGGATAAAATCCAGATGTTCCAGTGCTACGTGCAGCTGGGTCATTTCCTTTTTTGGCTAAAAACGTGAGGCTCTGGAGGCTGACTGAAAGAGGAGCCTGGGGGCCCTCTGTGCAGAAACCTTTTGCAGTTAATCCCTGGAAATAGCACTGCAGAAATCCTGGGTTGTGGTGCTGCCACTGGAGGACAGGCTCAGCTGGGAACCTCTGGGCTGGACCCGCTCACTCACCCTCCAAGGCCCAGGACAGTACCAGAGTCCAGCCCAGGTCACAGGGCAGCAACAGCAACAAAAATCATGCTAGAACTCCATCCGAGTGGAGTGGCTAGAATCAGCCACCCGAGCAGGAGCCTTTGAAGCAGCCAGGAATGTGCATGCACTGAGCCAGTGCCATGGTCCTATACAGAGGCACCCCATGGGCTGTGCCCATCCTGCCACTGGACCAGCAGCCATGGGAGCCCAGCCTCTGCACTGGGAGGGGGCTGGAGCAGGCTGCTGGAGCCGAAGCAGGCAAGTCCGAAGGAAGTTATGGCAGCTGTTAGTAAATGTAAAGGATCTGTGGAAAATAGTTTCATATATTAGGGAATAAATGGCTCCCTGGCTGATAAACGTGAGTAATGAGCATGCAGCACTTCAGGGAAGGCTGCCAAGAGGGACCACAGATACTCAGGCTGGATGCTACAGAAACATCCACCCCCGAGCCCCCTTGGAATGTCATGGCACGGCCAGGCAGTGCACACTGCAGGGCAGGGAGGCTGGTCTGCACAGCAGGAACAGTTCGGTACCACAGTGATCCAGACAGTCCTGCAGCCAGCCTGCCAGCATGGAGAGGTGCTCACTCTCCATGAGGACCAGCACCCCCAGTCCTGCTGGGGCCTGTCCTGCAGAACTGCCTGCCTGCACAGACAGCAGGCATGGATAGATGGGCATCCCCACCCCCAGGAACCCACTGCAGCCACCCAGCAGGGGAAGGGAGATGCTGTTCTTCTGCCACAACCACAGGACCAGCACAGCTGATGTTGGGCTGTTGTTTGGGAAAGCAGGCACGAGCACTGCAGAGGCTGCCTGTACCCAGAATGAGATTAGGGGCGATACAAGGCTGAGCAGAGCCCAGCACCAACTCAGTGCTCTGCCCTGTGACTGCTGTTCAAGAGACACAAGAGCAAGTGTCATGAAAATGGTTTATTGTATAAAGCAGTAAGAAATACAGAGGGCGCTGAGGTTTAGGACAGTTCCTTCTGGAGATGGCTCCAAGCTCCTCATAAGAGCAAACACACAAACTGATTTGCTGTCATCAAAGCTTCCAAACAAGGATTCAACAAGGATCTGAAAACAGAGTAATAACACTTCAACATGCATATAATTTTCTGTTCCTAAGTGAAGCCCTGGCAGGGGGCTAGCCCCTTCATCCTGTAGTTGTGTACAAAATGATGGATATTCATGACAAATGAGTACAAAAGGGAGAAAACCTACAAGAACAGGCTTTGAGAAAAGCATGTGGCTAACTAAGCAGAAAAGCAGGCTTGGCAAAAGTGCCCCAGCAAGACAGAAGCAGAAGAATGTAGAGACAAGGCAGGCTTGAGCATCCCACTGCAGAGGGGTCTTAGCCCAGGGCCAGCTCGGCCATTGGGCAAGGATTGGTTAAGGCCTCATGTGAGTCTGGGATGGCTCAAGATACCCTGTTTTGCAGTTAGGGCCAGCTGGGACCTGGGCAATGCAAAGTCCCCTCCACAGGCATCACCTTTGCTTTGGTTCTTGTTTGCGACACAGTGAAGGATGAGTGTGGCTGGAGGGAGCCACTACCACTGGGGGACATAGGCAGCCCTGGAGGAGCAGGTTGTGGACATCCTGCTCTCTATGCTGTGCTCTTGCAGACCCTCCCAACAGCTATCAACTGCAGGCACAGTCTGGGCAATGCCCCCTTCCCTGAATTAATGGAGGTCTCTGGTGTTTCCAGTGACGCTGGCGGCTGGGCTCTGTATAGCAGTGCCCATCCCATGGAGCCTCATGAGAGGGATGGAGCAGGAATAAAGCCCTGAGTGCTTTCAGCCTTCAGCATGCTGTTCTCTAGGACTCAGCCAGATGCATCTGAGCATCAGCAGGCCAGCACTCCCAGCTCCAGCTCAGCCACCCCAGCCATGGCACAGGTGGATGGGAATGGGGTAGGTGTGGGTGGGCAGAATGCCCCATACATACGAGTGACTTGAACTTCTCATTCACAGCTAAGAGAGCACCTCCATGGAGGTGCTGAGCAAAGGGTCTGGCCTGCAAAGAGTGAGGTGCTATAGAATTCCAGAGGTGGATCCCATCTGACAGGATGTATGCTCTTCTCCTGGCTACACTCCAGCCTGGTGTCCCCAAACCTCCAGAACAAAAAAAAAGAGTGCCCTTCATGCCTGGGCTAGCTGTGCATACGGGAAGGCTGTGCAAAGCCAGCTGCAACACAGGCCAGCACAGCCAAGCTGCACAGCCCTGAGCCACTGCCTTGTGTCACACAGAGCAAGGGAAGCACATGGAGAAAAAGAAGTCAGCGCTGTGCTGAGGAGTGAACACATGCTGCCATTGTGCAGATCCAGCAGCCCAGTGCTGAAGCTGCTCCTGCCCTTTGCTCAGCTGGGGCCCTGGGCTCGTGCCTAGTTAGACTGGAAGCAAAAAGAAAGAGTAAATAATGGGGGGTCTTGAAGCTCCTTTTTCGGCTTTATTTAGCTATGACTGCTTAGATCCATAGCACAGCATATTCTAGCCTTCAGGGAGGGGGCACAGGAACCCCCTGAACACACCGTGGTTTGGGGTCAGCCCCCATCTCCTGTGCCCTGCGTTCTGCCCCTGAAATGCTGCTGGGGAATCTGACACAAAGGCCCTGAAGAATAGAGGAAGCCCCTGCCCCGCGGTGTCCTTGGGGGCTCATAGGTCACTGCTGCAGTCACGGCACAGGATCTCATCGTTGTCGGGGATGAAGCCTTTCCCCACCAGCGAAGTGCTGCAGCGGGCACAGTTGAAGCAGTTGTGGTGCCAGTGACGGTCCTCGAATGAGACGTATTTGCCGCCACCAAAGCCTGTGGGAGGGACAGAAGGCAATGTCAGAGTCTCTGGGGAAACTGGGCTGAGCTTCCTGCACAGACCGAGCCCATGCCTGCTCATCTCCAGGTCAGGTCTTCACACATGGCACTGGTGGTGGCACCCAAAACACCCCCCAAGATCAAATACATCTGAAATGGGAATCTCCACTCCTGTGGGGAAAAACCACTAAAATTGCCTTAGAGCAGACTTTGCGGGGTTGACATATTTGGACCAGAATCACGGTTTTCTGCCCTGTGAGGAGAAGGGAGAAGACTGCACCGTCATAGTGGATGAAGACAGACAGAACTACTGGAATCCTGAGAAGAGCCATTATGCCACCAGCTCAAGCCCAGGCTCTTGCAGAGGCTCCACAGGAATTTCCTTTCTCTGCTGGCAGTTGTTGGACTGGTGAGCTGTGACCGTCTTCTCCCCAGGACTACAACAAGCTGATAAGGACCAGAGGGGAAGTGGGTGCCTGGGAGCTGTCCTCAGCCAGAATCATCCTCCAAGTCACCAGCTGATTCAGGGCTTCTGCCTTTCCAGCAGCAAGAACCCTGGAGTTGCAAGGGGGAAGGTCAAGAGGGGGAGGGCAGGAAGGAAGCCAGACTCTCTTAGGGGGTTCTGCAGAAGAGGATCCCTTACTTCCCCTGCCTTAGGCAGGTACAGCAGATGCAGACTCCCCTGCACCAGGTGCTGCTCTAGGCTTTCCCTATCTGTGAACAACCTTTTCACAGGACGTGGCAATCAGTATCAAAAAAGGCAAGCTAGAGACAAGATCATGCTTTGAGGGGTCACTTTGGAGCCTTTACCTGTGGGCAGAGGGAATTCCTCCTACAGGACACAGTTCACCACTTTGAAAGATGCAGACAAAGGGACGGAAGTATCCCCAGGACTGCTGCATAAAAGAGTTCCTCCCTCATGGGGCTCCTCGGAGAGCTGTTCTGCTCACCTGTGATGGGCTTTGTGCAGGCGCTGCACTTCTTGGCATAGAGGTTCCCGAAGCACTTGATGCAGTATGGGTTGTCGTCCTGGGAGGTGAACTGCTGTCCAGCCAAGGGGGTTTTGCAGCCTGTGCAGACAAAGCACTCCTTGTGCCAGGGCTCATCCCGGTAGGTCACTCCTCCCTTGGTGAGGGTCTGCAGGAAGAGAGCATACAGCCCAGGCGGGGTGCTGGCACCTGAACCATCCTTTGATAGGGCTCAGGCAGGAGCAGGGAGTTCCCTGTCCCTGGATCAGAGCTGGGGACTCTGGGCTGTCAGGCCACACATACCTTTTTGCATCGAGTGCAGCGAGGAGCGAACTTGCTCTCGTAACAGGGGACACAGTAATAATCCTTCTTGTCTGGGATGAAGGACCGTGACCCAATGGGCTGCTGGCAGCTGCTGCATATGAAGCAATGCTCGTGCCAGGTCTGTCCATTGTACTCCAGCTTACGGGAGCCTGCAAAGAGAGCCCTGCAGTGACAGAACGGAGTAGCACACGTGCACACAGGGATGTGGGGGGCTGGGCAGGATGAACTGTGGTCCTGCAAACCTGGCTCTATGCTTCCCCTCCCCATGGCAGTTCAGGACCGTGGGCAGCTGAAGAGGGGGCCTCAGGCCCGTACCACACCACAGCCACAAGGAGGGGGCTGCAGGAACATGTCCACAGCACTGGCACAAAGGCCACGGCACAGATGCCTCATGGCAGAGATGCCTGACGTAACCTACATCTGAATGTGTAGGTGCCAAAATAGCCAAGCAAAGACACACGCCTTTGCCTCAGGCTGTCTCCAGAGACACTCACGCATCTTCAGTCATTCTGTCTCTTCTTGTCAGCACACAGCAGAACACAGCAGAAAATGCCCAGGAAACCCTTTGTTATCTCCACCCTCATTCGCTTCCCCATGAAAAAGGCGAACAGATAGATGGGGCTGCTGTGGTGATCACACAGCTTGGGATCATGCAGTCTTGCTGGACAAGCAAAGGACCCAGCCCTCTCCATGGAGTGACAGAAGGGCAGGAGAACAGAGATCTAACTCTCTTCCATGCTGCTCTCATGCTGGACCTGAGGCCCCGATTGACACCAAGGGACCAGGAACAAACTGCAATGCTCGAGTCCGCCTGCTCCTACCTGGCATGACGGTCTTCTCACAGGCGATACACTTGGAGGAGAACTCGCTGCAGTAGCAGTCATTGCACAGGAGCTCCTCGCCTTGGCAGGTGAACGGCTCATCAGCCAGAGAGCGGTCGCAGCGGAAGCAACGGAAGCAGTGCTCATGGTAATGGCGATCCTCGTAGTACAGCTCCTGGGAGTACAGCCAGGATGAGGAGGGGACCAATGGCCCCGGGAACTGACCTGCTTGTCTGCAGGGTCCCTACTCACCCTGCAGTCATGGCCGATCAGCTCCTTGCACTCGTTGCAGGTGTTGGCAAAGTGTGCATCGTAGCAGGGGATGCAGTATGGGCCATTGTCCATCTGGATGTACTTGCGCCCATATAAGGACTCCTTGCAGTTGTCACAGTCGAAGCATTCTGTCATGGTGCTGGTCTGAGGCCCTCCTTCACCTGCTGAGATCAGGGCAGGTGTGAGTCAGTATCAACTTACACTGAGGTGTCCCTGCACAACCCTGCCACCTCCAGAGGCCAAGGACCAGAGTCCCTGCACGGAGCCAATGGCTGCTGTCAGCACAGGGGACAGACCCATGCTGTGGTCCTGCCCTGGGGCTGCATGCTCTTCCCAAAGAGCCTGCAGACATCAAGGCCTGCAACGAACCTTGCTTCAGGCTTATACTCCAGCTCACAGCTGGAGCACTTTGGCACCCCTCAGAAAACCTGGACATGTCAGCATGCAGCTAAGCTCCTCGTTCTTTGCTACTTTCCTGGGAAGTGATGTAAATAAGGACCGAAAGGGAGAAATTTCCTGCATGAAAAGTTTTGGTTTGCCACCAAAGCCATGCACATGCCATGCGGTTGTGTGTCCATTGTGACATCTGAGAGCCTGGCACCCTAAGGGAGATCTGTGTGCCCAGCTGCCTTTCAGAGACCCACACTCAGCCCTCAGCATGATCTGTAGCAGGATTCCTCCTGATGGCTGAAAGCTCTGCCTGAGGGGCTGCTAGCAGCTCAAACCCTGGAACTTCTCCAGAGGTTTAAAGCAGCTGCTCCATAGGGAAGCAGGAATTGGGTATTCTGCAATCTGCCTTGGCTGTGGAGCCTCGTCCCAGCAAACCTTTGTGCACATGTTGCTCCAACTACAAACACTCTCCAGGGAGAAGCTATAGGAGCAGGTGGGTGTTCCACAAGCACCTGTTGGGCTTGGCATGAAGGAGACCAGACATCTCTCCTTGCCCCTTATCTCCCTCACAGACAACAGCTTTGTGGAACTATTTTGCTCTCTTTGGAGCATTAACTCCAGAACAAGACTAACTAAAGTCCTTTTTAGTTTAGCCTGGTTATTCCTAAACACGGAGTTTTTCACTGGCAAAATCACACCTTTCTTTAATCCAGGTTGCTGTCAAGTGTAGACAAGCCCACTGAGTCACATCGGAGCTGTCAACTGCAGAGTACCCTCACTTCGATGCTCTTCATCAACCCACCCACTTCAGAAAGAGCAATTACAGCTCAATCTGCTGTTAAGCATTTAATGGTCAGGGAGCTCCCTACCAGCCCCCACACCCCCTCCCCATGGCCGGCTGTAGGTTGGGAGGCAGCCTCCAGGGCAGGAGCAGATCCAGACAGCTCTGACTCACAGCCCAGACCTCCCCAGGGATATTCTTGGCCAAGCCACACAGCTCCCAGCTGTTGTCAAGCCTGGTATGTGCCGATAGGACCGATGGAGAATAAATCCAGTGCTCCCACATGGCTACGTGACCAACTGAGGGGGAACAAAGTCCCTTTTCAGACACTTGTTACCAGCTGCCACCCAGGCCACCGTCCACTCCATGCCCTCCAGCGTGGCAGGCCAGCGTGTGTGGCTGCGGCCATGGGAGCAGCTCCACAACAAGTCCCTGCAAGCAACATGAGCTGGGGCCAAGGCTCTACCAAGCCTCCCCCAAAGCTCCAACCAGCACCTTTGTATGCTGCCTGCAGAATAAGGCAATGTCCAGTCTCCTACTGGAGGCAAGGCAGGCACATGGTGGTTTGCTGTAAGTGGTGGTTTGAACTGGACCTGCCCCAGTTTTGCTCCAGCTTGTGCTGGCCCCCCAGTGTCCCTCCCCTCTGGGGCACCCCCAAGGTGCTCCTGTGACTGAGCAGCAGCTTCCCTGACCCCCACACAGCTCCTGGCTGCTTCTCACCCACTGCTGCCTTTTCTGTAACCCCACTTGCCTTCGCTCCCTGAAGCTACCTGGGACCTTTCTCTCTGGCAAAGAATTAAATGAAATTTCCAACTCTCCTCCTCCTCCTCCTCCCAGCCCTGATGAAGGGAACTTTCCAAGGTGTGTCTGTAATAAAAGGACCTCTAATGAGCATTCCTGGCCTGGGAGCTAAGGCATTGCCAGAGCAGGGAACTTCCATGTTTCTCAATGGGCTGCACTTTAGCTCTGTGGGCCAGTAATTCAGGCTCAGAGGACATCAGAAAACACAAAGGAAGTCAAAACGACCTGAATGAAGAAGGCTGGGGTTTCACCAGCGGACAAGGAATAAGCCTCCTGAGCACCACTACACTGATCCTGATGCTGCCAGAAGAGGAAGTGAAAAACAAACCCTCCAGAAATGATATATCAAGGAGGACCCTAAAGTGGTGGGCTTGCCTCCACTTTGAGTAGTTTCTCCCCGAAGTCTCTGTATGCCTGCTGCACACTGCGAGCTGAGTGCTGCTCCCTGGGTTGTGGATGCAGCAGAGCCAGGCCCGGGAGCCTCACGTGGCCGAGGCTGCAGTCAGCACACATGGGAGCAGACTTTGCACTGCCTTTTCAACAGAACAAGAACAGGCCCAGGAAGTTTGCTCAGGGTGTTAGATAAGCTGTTTGCTCCCTTTGTTCTGATCTCACATGCAGAGCTGGGCAGGGGCATCAAAGCCTGGGCAGCGCCAAAGGAAACGCAGCATCTTCATCCCTAAGTTGTGGCATTGTGAGACCAAGCACATCAGGAAGAGGACGGGGGACAAAAGAAATGGAGTAAAAGAAATAGTAGAAAAGCCCACAATTCTTACTGTGATTGTAATGATGAACCTGGAAATTGCCTTCCTTATGAGGGAAAGAGGTAGAGTTTTAAAATGCATTAAAAACCCCTTTAATCAAAGCTCAGATATAGAAGGTACAATACAGGCCATTGCTCTTGTGCTAATGAGCATGTGCTCATCCTTTGCAGTCTGCACCACCCTGTAAACATCAGCTGTGTGTTGGGTGTGCTGGGCTGATGTCAGGAACACCCTCGAATGCTTACCAAGGTGTTGCCCTATAATGATGGGATTGCAGTTGCAAATCAGGGTTTGCCCATTGCCAGATGGCTCCAGTCCGGAGGGACAAAGCTTGCTAAAGCAGGTCCATTGTATAGGGTGATGGTGGAGCTGCATGTGGGATATTGCTGTCTCGATAGCTGTTGGAGGGCAAAAATAAACACAGATATATGCCTGCCAGCTGCCTACTCTTTCCCTCTGACAGATGTAGTTGTGCTCCTGGAGCAAAGGAAGTTCAGTTTCTCTCCTGTGCCCATGAACCAACGGCTTTAGGAATAAGAGCTCCACTCACAAACAACATTCAAAGTGCCCCAGGATGCAAATCTGATCAGTCTGGAGCAGAGCTCAGAATCCCTCATACGGGAAAGGTCAGCAATTTGTCAAGGACGCACAGCAAAGTCCGCTTTCTAATTAGAGAGTAACATGCACCCAACACCACCCTGGTGTCGTTGTCTGAAGCTTAGCAACAGCCACAGGACATCACTACATTAATTTTAGCACCAATAAACTGCGGATTTTTTATACAAAGGAGGCAATACAGAGAGACCAGGGTCTGATCCACACAATCACTGAGGAGCTTAACTGGCCTTCTGAGGTGGTTCCTCCTACAATCAAATCCTTTGGTGCAGACTCTTGTGTGTGTGAACCTGTAACCCCATGTAACTTCACACCAGTTTCTTGTTTGTTGACAGGTCAGAACCAGCTGCTCCACAGAGTCATCCTAGAGTAACCCATGGGGCTATTCCTAGGGAAACACTTCATCTTTCCAGGACACAGGAAGAGACCTGCTTTTGACTGTCTGTCAGGTCCCTGCCTATTCTCACCTCCCCAGGGCTGCCTGGGCATAAATATAAGCAGTTGCAGTTTACACCTAAACAGACAGGCAGAAGAGAAACCACGACCTCACTGGGGCAGGCAAGTATTCCCCATGTAAGGATGAAACCATCCAGGGACATGGCTTTGAAAGACGCTCCTCAAAGCACTCCAAGGTCAGCAGGGGATAAGAACGCTTTTTGTTCCTGCTGGCTTTCCAGAACCATTATGGGTCCTGGAATCTGCATGAGATTGTTTCTGCCTGCTGCCGACCCTAAAAGGCAAACCAGCTGCTTGCTCTGAGGAGCAGCTCCAGCCCCCCTCCCGCCGTTATGCTGGGAGTGCTTTCTTTCCACGTTTCCCAATACCACTTCTGTGGATCTGCTCAGGGTCACTGTACACCTTGGCCCCAGGCTGGCCCTGCCAGCCCAGGTTCTTGGGGGTTGTGGGGCCAGCTCCCTGGTGTGCTGTGGGGTGGGGGCTCCTCCACACTTCCTCATGCTGCTGCCTACTTGCACCCTGTCACTCTGCTCCCAAACCCACCAGCAGTGCTGCAGACCTGGTGCAGTGGGAAGAGCACCCCTGGGGCTGTTAGAGGAGAGCTTGAGGCAGCTGGGTAGAGGTCCCACTGCTCCTTCAGGGTGACCCAGGCTGCTTGGGGCACCCTTGGGAGCTGTGTTGCATCAAGCCTTCACCCGCCTGCTTGCAGCACCAGTGAGTCACTTCCTGCCCCCAGCTCTTGCCTCCAAGCTGCTTTTTAGCCTCAGCCTTCCCTGGGACAGCTCTGAAACCTTAAGTAGGAAGGGGAGGCTCCCGCATGGCAAGGAATAGATTCCTTGCAGGGACCATCAGGACAGCCACAGGTCCAATACAGCAGCTTCCCCACCACCAGCAGAACCAGAGAACGCTGCAGGTCATTTCTCCAACACACAGGGAAAATTTGGTTCTCACAGTCAGCCTCAGAGGCAGGAGACAAGCAGATCAGCTGGGTGTACAGATCAGCAGATAAGCAGATCAGTCTCCCTGCACCACTGGGGTGTTGTGCTTATGCATGTCCATACACTGAGCTCTGCTGAGCAAGCTGTACCTCAGCCTTTTCCCCAAGCATGGGCAGGACACCCTCCTGCCCAGAGCAGTCATGGGTTGCTCCAGATTCTGCAACAGATTGAGTAAAATGGCTGGCAGCTTTGTAAAGAAACACCTTGCATTTGAAATAAAATAACTTGCTGTCAGCAAGGCAAGCAGCTTCCTGGAAATGCCCACAACTTTGTGAGGAAGAAGTAGCAGAATCTGTTAAAACATCCAACAAGCCACAAGACATAAACTGGTGCATGATTTGAATACAGTCTTAGAATGACAGAATAAGGGTTTCCCATTGTTCAGAAGGGAGCTCTGAGGTGCCCCATCCAAAGAACAATGCCGTATCAGACTCCTCTTGACAGGAGGAGGACAGGACAAATCTGCATACAGATTTTGGACAGTGCCAAAACCGCACCTATCCCACAAATGTCTGATTGTACTCTTAAACAGAGTACAATCAGTAAGAAAATCACACCTGCTTCCAGCCCCCAGCCTGCCTGGAGGTGCCTGCAGGAAGAATTTTGCTGTTTGCACAGCCGTGATGGAGACATCACACCTGGTCCAAGGTGAACAAGGGCAAACCACCACCACTGCTGCACTGGACTCATGAGGTACCAGCAGCACAGGCAGAGGCAGAAGAGACAATTCAGTCCTTACTCTGAACTTACTTTCTTTAAGGAAAGCTAATTCTACCAGCATCTGAGAAAGAAGTTGAAGAGTCCCTACTATGCAACCATAAAATTAAAAACTCTGCCTAGGAAAAAAATGAGGGAATGGTTTCAAAGTTAAAAATTTATTACTCCACATCTGTAGGGGTTAACTATTTTAGGTTCTGAACAAAATCCTGGCCCTTCAGAGGTGTAGCTAACAGCAGTAAAACTTTGGGAACACACAGAGCAGGCAGCCTATGTCATTCTGCTGACATTAAACTGGAATGTTTGCTCAAGAGATCAACTGTTAATCTTATTCAAAATGAGCACAAAGTAAGCAAATTCTGTGCACTCAACAGGAAGTCAGAAATTGAAATAATTAGGGCAGTTTGGACCCATCACATTTCAACAGACCACTAATTGATGGAGGAAGTCTGAGAGCAGAGGAGCAAGATAGGAACATACCAGAAACTTCTACCCAGCTCAACACAGACTCTTCTGTCAGGCAGTTAAGAAACCCATGGCTTAAAAACAAGGCAGGAGAGATTCTGGCTTGTCTCTGAGGAGGCTTCAGGCAGCCTGGCAGAAACTCCACATGGAGGTACCTTTCCTGCCACATGCCAGTGACAAGCAGGGGACGCTGGCAGCCAGGCACAGCTACCACAGAGGCAGGGGACTGGCTGAGGGCAGCAGCTGCACGCATGGTCACGGTGGCCATAAGAGGAAGAAAGATGCTGAAGCCAAGTTTCAGGGAGTATGACTGATCACAGGAGCTTCAGTGTGATCAGAGGAGTAAGAGCTGCAGTCCAGCGAAAGGACTGCTCCTGTCAGTTCTTATAAAGGAGCAAGGAACAGGGGTGCAATTACTCTCAAAAAGCATGTTGTGAGCATGTTACAATCTAGCACTGAAAGTTTAATTTTGGACTGAATTGGTTTATGCCCATGTAACCCACAGCCACATAAATGCCTCAGTGCTTATCCAATTTAACAATCTGAGAACTCCTGGCAATAGGGTTTTCAAAATCTCTTTGCCCCACAAAATAAAGGTCATATGCAGTACAACAGAATTCAAACATGAAAGCGTGACAGGAAATGACTAACTGCACACTGAGGCCAATGTACCTTCATCTTGGATCAGCTCAGCACACAAGAATCTTGCAACTCAAACAGACATCACAGCCTATACACAGAAAAAATAATCTGACTGCTCTAGTTGCCAGTTCTTGGGGCCTGTGTATCTCAGTGTAGATATTACTGCAAAATAATGTAATTCCGCTCTATTTCCCTGAACTTCTCTCACAACTGAATCCTTACACTGTAGTTTGCATTTTTCCTTCCCTTAGAGGCAGCTGCTTTTTAAATTGAGGATGAAGCCATTCTTATTTCTGAGTTGATACATAATTTAAGTTAGTATTTCCAAAGGTTTATGCAGTCCTTAAAAAAAAAGATACTTATGATACTTATTGCCCAAAGAGGCAATCAAGGGACTGCCCAAGTATCGGACGCGGCCCTAGTGAACATGTTTTGTGCTCATGTGCTGAAAACCAACCTGTACAATTTGAGCCCAGTCCCCTATACCCTGTCTGCCCAGCAAGCCTGAAAGCTCTTTTGCTGATTAAGGCTCTGCTCAGCTTCACGCTTCTTTTCAATAAACAAAGCAACTTTGACTTCCAGTAGCAGGAAAACACACATAGCCCAGACATGCTTTATTTAATGCATGCCTATTACTTAAAGGGCAAAGTGAATTTTTTCACCAAATTTGGTCAAAATACTCCCTCTTCTGATTTGATTCTTTGTCTCCCAAACACAAGTATTTACAGTCAGTTTCTTGCATATAAGCAGATCTATTGATGGAGAGAGGTAACATGGATTTGAGCCCTGGCAGTTTTGTGCCTTTTGAGGCGAGAGGAGAGGAGAGGAGAGGAGAGGAGAGGAGGCCAGGAAGATGGCAGAGACGCTGCACTGACACTTGTGCATACCCTCTCTCACACGGTCCGATCACTGAGAGCCTCTCCACCTGCACTGGCTCTTTGCCCAAGGAATATGGACAGTCTCCCTATAAAGTGCTTTTTACAGCTGCTGGTGTCCCTTGCAAGCAAAGGCAATGCCAGCCCTGCAGCACGAAGCATGCGAGCAGCTTCTAAATCTGGGGGAGAACTGAATCCTGGCAAAGACAAATTGTCTCATGTTACCACCCCGGGAACGGCTTGACAGTTCTCCGAAACAAAAACTAGGATCATTTGTTGCCTGGGAGATGCTGTGTGTGCCAGCTTCAACCCTCCCGAAACAAGGCAGTGCTCTCAAGGGCAGCATGGCCGAGGCAAAGTGCAGAACGGGGACAGATGGGATCACTGGGAGGGGAAGAGAACATCTAGTCACTGCCTTGCCAGCATAGAAGTGAAACAAGTTCTCTTCTGTGGCTGAAGACTTCTCTGCCAGGTGATCTGGTCAGCAGGTGTCTCAACTGTCATGATACAGAAATGGTTATCTTCAAACCATTCTCACTGACACCTTTAAAAATTACTCATTAGCACTGCAAAATTTAAATAATAGAAGCCATCAGTTGCAACTGTCACATATTTCACATAAAATCTCTACAAAACAACTCCTTGCAAGTACTAAAAAGAAATCCACAAGATGCAAGATGCGCTCCTGTTTCTGCTGTGCAGAGATAGTCTTTGGTGGCACCCATGAAAGGGAAAACTGTGCCACATCCAAAAGGCTATGTGGAAACAGCTTTTTTAAGTGACACAAATGCTCACAAAATGTATGAATGCCTTTATATCATGCAGCTACACATGGAGTTTCCAACCCCATGCCCCTGCCTGCTGGACATGTCTATCTCAGAACTGGAGCTGCTGCTGGCATGCAGCTCAGTACACATGTAGACTGACTGTGCCTAAAAACTCAGAAACAGAGGAAAAGTTGTTCCTTTACAGAAAAAAAATCCCACATGAAGAGAAAAGAAGTAACAATATCAAGAGTCCCTGATCCAGGTCTGTGGCTCCTTTACAGAACCTCATTCTCTCATTCCAATCTGAGATTTACAAGCAAATCTACATGAAACACATCTCTCACAGGTTAAAATAATCAGAAACACCAGAACTGGCAACCTTCAGCTGAAAACCAAGAAGAGCTGCTGTCTCAGCCCTTGAAGCAGTAAATGTGAAGCAATGCCTCCTTTCTTTGCTGCAGAGAAGGTGCTCCACACTCATTCATGCTGACAGAAGCAGCAGCAACCTGCACTCTGACTAGTGGGAAAAAGTTCCCAAAGCTGTTCACAGGCTCAAGCAGCCCGAGGATCAGGAGCTTCACTGCAATGAGGCACCACCAATGCCAACAACCCTCCCTCTGTTCTTGATCAGAACAAAAGTGCTCAATTTGTCCCGAACTGGCAAACCCCATAAATAAAAGCTCAGCCCAGTTCTGTTACCTTGCATTGCTGGAAGTGATGGAGCAGTGTGAACCCAGCTGTGTCAGGGTGCTCCTCTAGCCCCCACCTCACAGTCAGCTACAGCAGGTGCCACCGACCAGAGACTCTCACAAGTAAATCATTACTTCACTAGCAAACACTCAAGTGCTTGTCCAGGAACAAAAGCAGTCACATCGTAAACCAAGGGTGACATCAGCACAAGGATTGTATTTCCTACAGGGGTTTAAATGTCATTACTTGTGACTAGAAATCTGACACTTGCAATAAAAGTTACTCTAAATTTTCACAAGACATAATTCCAGTCTCGTGTAAACATATTTTACTTCCATAGCCTTTCTGTTGCTCAATGTCATGATGACAGAAAAAAACAAAAGAGAATAAGCAAAACTCGTAACATAAAGTGAAAAACTCATGAACATCATTATTAGCCTGACTTACCAAGTCAGGTGCTAACAAGGTGTTAGCAGAACTAACAGATCCAAGCTCCAGCAGGACTCTGGATTGTCACTTGAAAGAGTCAGTGTGGTTCAAACGGTGTGATCTGCTTGGGGCCCCGTTATTCAAAGTCTGCATTGCCCTCTTCCATTCTTATTTAAAGTTCTGCTCTACATCTTCTTTTAAAATTAAAACTCAAAGCTATCAAGGACCTGAAAGCATTATTTCATCATCCTGTAGTTGTTGCTGTTTCACACAGCATGAAGCACAACACTATCTGTGCACCTTCACCAACCTGACATGCCATAATAATTTCCCACACTCACCTCTGGGCTCTCCAAAAGCAACATATCCAAGACTTCTACACATGCACATTGAGCCAGATTTAATCTTTCTGTGCATTATATGGTGTTTGCATAGGGTTGAGAAATAGTAGAAATAAAACTTCTCTTGGCTGAGGTACATGCAACATGCTGTGCAGTTTTTGCTTTTAATGACTCTTGGTGAGTACCACTATAGTCTATGTATTCCAGAATGTTCTCAGTTATGCACACAGCAATTTTCTTGATGTGAACTGTTCACTGAGTTAAAAGAAGCCACTGAAATGCCTTTAGATTTAATGCTGACTTTTTTTTTTAAATGCCCATGTGCCAAGGAAAGAGGCAGATGAGAATAAATAATCCAAATTTAAGGACACAAATTAAAGATTTACATGGGAATCAGTTTAGGTCCCTGACTCTCTACTGCCAGTAACACAAACATATGTGATGATCCAGTGCAAGATCATGAATGCAAAAGTCCTCAGTTTCTACAGAGCTGATATCCCTCACCTCTCATTGGATTGTGGCTTTCTCAATTCCCTAACAGCTGTCAGCAGCAAAAACATTATTTACCCTTGTAATACCTGCAGGTCAGAGAGTAATGTTATCTCCCTCCTGGGATTTGCACCTCAGAGGGTTCTGGCACAAGGCAAGGGCTGTAGAACTAAAAGTGGAACCAAGACCCAAGTTCCATCTTTCTTCTCCTTCCGAGATGCAGCACATATCTCCGTCAGTGGAAACTGTGACACTCACTGACACGTGTTACAGACTTGCATCTATAGATTGCACAACCCTAACTCTGTGAGAAGCCAGAGAAAAGAGAGGAGGAGAAGGAAGAGAGGGACATGGTGGTTAAGATCCCTTCCAACCCCGTAACAGGCAGATACAGTGCTGTACTGTTACAAAGCACAGCTAATCCAGACTCCTCATCTCTCAACCAACACCGTGCCTCTGCTAGCAGCCCTTGCTATTTAAACTTGGGGGTTTAGCAGTGAACAGGCTGACCTGCCAAGCAGAACTGGAATGGGACAGCACCAGGGACTTATGCACCAGTTCAAAATGGGTTAGTTTTTAAAAAAGGAAAAAGCCATGTTTTCCTGAAATGAGGGTAGTTGAATTCCAAGGCAAGGTCAAAAGCCTGGCAAAAGTCAGGAGTTTAGGCTGGTACTGGGGCTCATGATGCAGACAAATGCAGTCCTTGCATTCAGGGACAGCTTAGGACCCATGTTTTTTGTTGCTATATTTTTTTTGTTGTCTTCCCATCCTGAGCAATATCCAGGAACACTGCCATCAGGTGTGGACCTCAGAGGAATTTTTGTCTTCAACCATGCTGAAGGTTAGGCCTTTCAGATACACATTTTATATGATTCCCTTTTTTTTGTGTCATCAGAAGAACAGAAAGACATTTTTTACAAGAAGTCTGAGCATACACCCTGGTTGTGTACGATCTGCAGCCACACAGACCTGAACCACAACAGAAATTCCCTCTGACAACACTCACATGAGGGAAGTCTTGTGGGCTTGGATCATTCCAGAAATAAGTTGCTTTACAGCTACAGGAACAACACGTGGCCAGAATTAGTTCTAAATGGGTAAGACAGAGGCTGAAAATCAACTGCTGATTGTTTTTACAATTTGTTTTTTATATTAAAAAACCTCCTTAGGACATTAGGAGGCAGAGCTGAGCCTAGAAAGTGTTTTTATGGTTACACTGTAAACCTGAAAGCAGGGATCCAGAACAGAACTACATTACATCTCAAACCTTGACCCTGGGTTCTGCCTCAAGCAGCTGGGATTATTTCTCCAGTTAAGCAAATTCCTGTTACTAAAACTCACTCTGACATTTAAATAAATTTGGAGAAGATACTGAGTAGTTGCTCTGGTTCACAGATAACAAGATCAGAACTGTATTATTTGATGGATTTCTAAGAGAACACTTGAAATTTGGGAAAACAAATCTAAAATATCAAGGTCATATTTACATTCCAGGCTAATAATTAAATACTTAATATCTTGTGGTTCCACTGTTCTAGATTTTTCTACACACCAAAATATTTAGTCATGTGAAAATCATCTGTAGCAGCTGGAAGACATTCATTTGGCCTTCCAAGATTAATTAGTTTAAAAGTACATAAATAAAGTGTTCATTTTATTTCCAAAAACCTGCTCTTAGTTCTCTTAGGGTGCTGGTGATTAATGCTTGTGGAAGGTTCTCAAAAAGAGGTATCAGATGCCAGTTTCACAAATATCTGTTAAGTAAAACAAGGCCTGTGTTTAGGTTAATGCTATTCTGGACTAACACAAGTCATTATTCACAGCAATATGAAAACCAGCTTGCAAACACTTCCATCCCTATTTTAAGTCTTTCTCCTATGGTCTCATCCACAATGCTGAAATCTGCTATTAAAAATTGATGAAAAGAAATTTCTCTTCAGGACTGGGGTTCAGATATGTGTGTTTAAGAATTACAAGGCCTAAGTTTCCAAGCATGTCTTTTCTCTCCAAGAAGTTCCTGCATAATCTTCATAGAGTTTTTCAAAGTCAAGCAAACAAGAGGCACAGCTGAAATGGTAAAAAGGGTTGAATTCAGCTTAATATCCACAGGGATCATTTCTCTAGCTAACAGCTTGTGAAGGGTTATTTCTTGGCTCATCATTTTTGTTTTGCTGGAAGATGCTGAAGTTTTAGTGAAGTTTCTGCAAAGCATGTAACAGCATTCAACATTTGCTCAGCTCAGTTAAGTCATCGCAGCTCTCCAATGGCCTGAAGATTATGGGTGTAGAAAAAGGGAATGCTCAGAGAGGGGAACTTTTGAGCAGTCACCACCAAACTGCGGTTAAAACAGACACCAATGACTCTGTTCAGCTCCCAAACCTCAGACAGTTTCCATTTTCTCAATAACAAAGCATTTTTGTGGAATGAGGTAACAGCTTCCATCTGCCAGGTCGACATCTCCACTAAGATTTCTCAAGAGTGTGGCTGACGAGGGCTGGCCAGCAGAGCCGGCATGGCGCGAGAGTCAGGAGAGTCCCTTCTGCCTGGGCAACACAGGGACAAACTGCCACGGGACAGACATGGAGAGGAACCTCTGTGGTGCCATCACACAAACCCTCCTGGGAGTTTGATTCAAAAGCAGCCTGGAGTAAGCTCCACACACTGCACACCCGAGGAGTCAAAAGGCCAAGAAAAGGGTTGAGAGTTGTCACTATGGATTGGCCAGGGACAGGCAGGAGGGAGCAGAATACAAATGGGTGCCACAGGTCAAACAGCTCATCGTGAGCGGGTCATGAGCACAGAGTGTGTGATTTAGAAGCGAACATGAGTCTGCAGACACACACTGTGAGATGCACAGTGCAATGCAGACATCCTGATCCCTGAGGACAGCACAGCCCGTGGGACTGGCCACTCAAGCTGCAATACACCCTCCCACACCTGAAATGCTAAATACCTGAGGCAGAGCAGCTGTAGCCTCAGAGTACAGTCTGGGAGAGGGTTTGGTTTTGTTCTTGCCTTGTTTCTTAAATCTGGCAGCCTATATTTTGACCTCTCAGTTCCAGGGATGCTGAGTACCCAATCATTCTTTTGACTTCAGGCAAAGCCAGCTCAGTTCTTTTGAAAAGCAGACCTTCATTTAGATCCATATGAAGATTCCAGCTCCTGTCAGGACACCCTCATCTGACTCTTGCCTCTCTGTGAGTGGCCAGTTACTCAGCTCCCTTGGACTTTTGAGACTCTTGGCTCCAGGCTCAACCCCCCCACATCTGGTTCTCCCATCTAAAGCAAGGCAATTTTCCAGTTGGTTTTCTGATGGCCTTTGCATTCCTGTAACACTTCCTCCTGAAGTTCAGAAAACCTTAACACTAACCTCCTCACTCTCTTGTGCAATTCCAGCTGTGTGCCCAGGTGGATACCTGGTGAGTGGCACCTTCCTTCCTGGCCAGAACAAAGCATTTCCCAGGCCCATTTTCTTCCTATGAGGAATGCTGCTGTCAAATCTCAAAAATTCACACCGCTAATACTAGCCTTCTACAAGGTCAGCCAAAGAGGACTTCCATCAAGGATGAGCTTTGCTGGAGAAGGCTCCCTAGGGATTATCAGAATAGTACAGTCAAGCCCAGATGGCCACAATGTGCTGAGCACATTTCCCGCAAACACAGTGGCGAGGCAAAGGCCTCTGCAAATCAAAGTCCACCCTGCTTTCTGCCATCTGCTGAACACTGAGGGCCAGGCTGAGGCCTTTGGGAAAGGTCAGGATATTCTTACAGGCTCTCAAGATACTGCTTTTGTTCTCACTATTTGCTTCTCAATTCCTTCGTTAGAAGATACTAATCTCTCTGTAAGGCAGTTACTTGGAGCCAAGACTTTAGATATTATTGCAAAACATATGCTTAAAAGAGACTGGAAATTATGTTGGCAGTGTTACAGAGGGGAGCAAAGCACAGCTTTGGGTCAAAACAAACAACAAAAAACTAAGCTAGTAAGCAATTCCCATGCGATAGTTTAGGAGAGCCAGCAAAAGCTTCTTCTAGAAAGAAAACAATACTGTGAGAAGCTAACGAGAGCTGGCTCTTGGAAAAATAAAACAGCTAGTAATGAGCCAGAGTATTGCCAACAGCACATATCCAAGAGAATTTTTCTGGGAAACCGACCCAAGCTATTATGCTGGAAAGCCGTGAGGGACTAGGGACCTTGAGGCTATGCTTCATCAGTTAAAGTTGGTCCCAATGTTTTCTACTGTGTAAAAATAATTTGTTTTAGCCTATAGGTCTTTACAGAGCACTGGGTAAATTCAGGCTACTTCCTTTGGGAAGGGAAACAGAGCATCTGGCAGAGCCCTGCCCAAGGGGATATTTTCAGGGGTTTCCCACCATCGCTGACAGCCTTCCAGCCTAAGGCTGGCCCAGCACACTCAGGGCATTGGCTCTGCTGTACTCCCCGTGCACCCACAGGGCTCCTTGGAGCTGCTGTGGTGCACTGGGCACCACATGCCAGGTGTGCTGGTGTGGGAACATCCCCCAAGTTGTTCTGGTCAACGTTACAACAACAACATGATGAATGTGCCTCTGTAAAACCATCTTCTGGAGGCTCATGACTGGATATAGTTTACATAACTAATTGTTTTCCAGACATATCTTGTTTTCCAGAGAGATAAGGAGGAGACCTTGTTCTCTCTCAGAGATTAATTCATAAACCCACCAGGAGCATCTAGGTGCTGATACAGAGCGGCAAAGGCAAGGTCTGTTTTTGCAGCCCACTTGTTTGTTGCCAGCCCAGCTCCCAGCCACAGGACCATACCAAAAGCACAAGACAATGAATGAGTTGTCCAGCTGGGCTTCTGCAGCAGCAGAGAAAATCCCCTCATTGGCAGGGGTTGTCAAGATGCTGTCTAATGACTGTCTTTCTCTTCCAACTCCTCTGAGTCACATTGCCAGCTTCCTTGCAGCCGACCTAAATAACGTGTTCAGGCAGCACTGGAAGTGTTTCCATCTCATGCTGCAGTAACAGTGAGATCTTTGCATCTGGAAAGGGAATTTCTCAGGGAAGTCACACCACAGGTGGATTAACAGCGTCCTTCTCAAGAAAGGAACAGAAGCAACGTCTTATCCCATCAGTGAGACTTCCTGGCTGGAGGAGAACAAAGGTTGCCCAGGAGCACGGAAAACACATCCTATGTCTGCCCAAGCCCCAGCAGATCTGAACAATGCAGGCAGATTATGCAGTTACCTCATTTCCAGGTGTTCTGTCAGCATGAGCCGTGACTGGCTTGGAATGAAAGAGGCAAAACTGTTCCTAGATCTGCACTTAGTCTGCATAATTTATGGTAATTATTGCTCAGTAGCAATTAATCCTTTAATGCTCTCAGCCCTCAGCTCTCTAACCTTTTGGTCACTGCAGAAGGGGCTGAAGGACAGGGTGCAGGACCACACTGTCCCTCCAGAGCCAAAGGCCACAGGAAGGGAAAAGCAAAGAAAACCACTGTAGAAGGACTTCTGTAGGTTAGCCCTCTCCAGACACACAGTGAGTATGTGTACTGGTAACATACAGGCACTTAAACCAGCTTTATTCCCAGACAATTACAGACCTCTCCAGCTCTTCACTGCAGCACCATCTGTAATTCAGGTGTCCAAGAGCACTGCATCACAGGAATACAGAGGCAATCCCATTGCTGTCACTCCACAGTGACACTCTCCCAACCTCATTCTTCCCTTTACTGTAAGCTGGGGCACTTCCAAGAGCCATATAGGTATCTCCTATCCTTCCAACCTCTAGCAGACTATGGATCTCAGTGTCACCTTAGGGCAGTGGCCCTCACAGGTTGTGTGCTGAGTCACTGAAAAATTCAATTGAAAATGCATTTACTGCCAACAAGGAAAGTGACTGTGGGGAAATACAGAAGAGTTATTTCGAAGTTGCATGGACTGCTACAGCACTTTCAGCTTTCAGGTGAGGAAGTGCTCATCTGGGGCTGGTGTGCTATACCTTGCAAGGCAGGCACTAGATCCTCAGCAGCCTAACAGCTGCCTTTCTTATTCTGAAGATCCACATAAATACAGATACAGTTCCCCTATTGCAATAGAGAGGAAGTTATACTTGACCCATACCAACTCCTTTTCAAATAACTGAGCTTCAAAACTTAAGCAGAAAAGCTGCCAGCAAAACTTGTGCACCTTTGTGCTGCAGTTAGTCCATAACAGCTAGCCTGCATGTGTTATCTCTAGTTTTTATTAGCTCATATTTACTTTGGCTGCACATCCAAGCAGTCATTTAAACAGGGTGAGAGAGGAAAATCTTGGTCTCTCAACAATGGCCAAGCAGTTTAATCTGCCACTGGGGACAATGACTTGACTCCTATTGGCGTGTAGCGCTGGCAGGGTCGAGCGTAACATGTGCTGAAGGAAGCACTAGGGAAGCAGATCTCTGACTGTTCCAACAACACCAAGCATTTCCTTGAGCTATTCAGAGGTCTCTTTGCCCCTCCTGTGTAGAGAAAACAGCTCCAGCTGTCCAGTCACCTGTGCTGGCTTCTCCACTCACTGGATTAATGACATTGGTAGCTGCCAACAGCTCCAGGTTAGATGCAGCACATTCCTCATTCTTCACAGCTCAGATGTTCAAAGCTAAGTTAGGAAGCAGTCAAGATCATGTCCTTGGCATCAGCACCATGTTGGTGCTGGAAGATAATTTATATTCCTGAGCAGAACTGGCACTAGGCAGATTGGCCATAAACATAACGAACTGTTGTTTCAGCCACGATACCAACCCGAAGGGTCTAGAATTAATATCTGTCTATGCAGCTGATTTAATATATTTTTTTTTGTATTTGAGAAGTTCAAAATACTTCAAAAATACTCAAAATACATAAAAACTCTGCAGTTTGCAAGCGTGGGACACTCTTCATTAACATATTCAGAGGCAAATAAAAAAAGAAATATATTAATATTAACAATCAGATGACCACAGGCCAAATCAAGTCCAAGTGAGACTACACTAAGAACAAGAATGTAAATTTCAGGATTTTTATTCCACTGCTCTTTGATTCTGTGTTAAGACATTTCTAAATAACTCTTGATTAACTATGGATTTAGCCATAATGGACGTGTCCTTCTGAGTCCTCCCAGAATAATATTATCCTCTTGATGGGCCCCTGTGAGTAAGGGCAGAATCATTTGTTAAAGTCATTCTCAATTTAGCCAATATCAACAGACACAAAGTGGTCATTCAGCAGAGGCAGTTCTGCTGGGGTGAAACACAGGAAGATGGAAGCTATGTGGCATTCTTCAATTTTCCCTCTCCTTTCACAATCAGACCCTTGATATTTTCTTCAACAGGAAAACTGACACTCCCCCTCCATGTAAACTGCTGACAATTGTGTTTTACACCTGGTAAAACCAGAGCAAAACGGAAGGAAGAGAAGAAACAAAGACCAAGGACTTTTCTCAGCAACTACATCTCCATAGAATGAAGTATTTTCCTTTCCCCATTTCAGAGCAGATGGAGTCCAGTAAACACACACTAGCCTTTGTGGGAAGTGCTCCCTCCTCGCTGGCGAGTGGCTGCAGGACAGTGCCCACAGCAGCAGCTTCCCAGAGAGCAGCCACGAAACTAACACAGCCCATACAGCTTGGCCCTTCTGCCCACCACCTCCCAGCCCTCACACTCACTTTAAAAGTGACCCTAAAGCTCTTGGTAGTAGTAATCTGAAGATTAAATAGTACTGGTAGAGCTTCTCTACCCCCTAACAACTAGTCTTCTCCATTTCCTAGATACCACTGGTATTAGGATTATAGCTATCCCCTCCTTTTGAAAAAAAAACCACCTGACTAAAATGCTTGAATTTGTTTTGATGGCATCATCAAGGCAAAACACTACAAAGTTCTCTGAATTTGTCCAGTCTGACCATAGAAATTGCACCTATTCCAGCAGAAGCAGTCAAAGTCCCCTAAGGAATGAGGCATAGCCACTTACACTCTGAGCAAAACTGCAAATATCACTGGCATCACCTTCCTGCCAGAGCACCTGGGCACTGTGGTGGGCACAGGCAATCAGAGAACAGCCCGGGGATACTGAACACCAGAGGAGAAATTATTTCTTACTTGAGCAATTAAAAGGAATTATGGAGCTGTTTGTCCAGGTAAGATTGGTTTTTATTCAGAACAGCCACACCCCAGTTTTCTGGGAACCTTTCCTATCACACAAAAGATGAAGAAGAGCAACAGGGTTTAACTCCTGTCTCCTGAGATTATTGCTGCAACTGCGGCTCCTCAAGCACACTCTCATGTAAGCTACAGGCAGCAAAAATCCTGCAGACATCAGTGAGTATCCTGGTGGACCACCAAGAAAATCTTGTGCATCAGTGCTGCAATTACCATAAAAGTCCTTTTTAAGGGAGAGGGCACTTGTAACACTTTGAGCACTGAGAGTAGTCAATTTTTTCCATCTTTCTGCTGGCATTTCAATCACCAGCCAGCTGTGTAACAGCACCAACTCAGCTGCAATTAGGAACACAGCAGAAAGCACCTTACCTCATCAGGCAAGCAACAGAGCAAGCAAGTCCTGGCTGGGAACAGAACCCAGTGCTTCCAAAGTTGGCGCACTAGGAATTTTGGTAACCTGCCTGCAGGGAAGTTTCTCCTGACTCCTTCAGTTAAGGGTTCACCTCAGTCTTGAAGCTGCTGTGTCCAAAACCAGAAAAGAATATATACCCCTCAGAAATCAACTGACAACCACTGAATACTGCCTACAGTCATACAAGGCACACTAGAGACAAAAAAACGTGTCCTCAGGGACACCATGATGACACCAGCCAGGAAAGAGACTCCTGCTTTTTCTTCCCAGGATGACCTGGGAAAGCCGAGCTATGCTGCTGCCAGCTGTGTTCTTGGACAGCATGGCTGTTCCAACACCTGCTCTAGAAGGAACCACAGCACAAATCAGCTGAGCCAAGTGCAGTTGTGCTGCAGGAACAGCAGTGAGCCACTGTCTTCCCAAAGACTGGGGAACCACAGTGACCTTCAGCACTCTACTCACCACTCAGCTCTTCAGATGCTGTTCTGCAGGCAGGGGAAAAGGACAGATTTTACCCCAAGAGGCATCTCAAAAAAATCCAACGCAGAGAGACAGGGATGCTCTAGAAGCTGAGATCGTGGAACATTTCACAGGGCCTCCTGTTAGGGAATTCTGGCTGTTTCTAAACACTGCCCTGTGCACAGGTTTATGGAGTTCATATTCCAAAACATACTTTTTGCTGTAGAGCATTGTCTATAATTAGTGCCCACAACTAACCATATCACCTATATTTTTGTCTCCTGTGCCATGCCACCATTTTTAAAAGTGTACAAAATTACGAACCAAGCTGGGTAAGAATGAAACTACTGCTGACAATTCTATGCCTCAAAAGAAGTGGTCAGCAAGAAAAGGAAGGGAACAATACAGTCTCCCTGTTAGGAAAAGGAAAGAGGATGGCACAAAAATAAGGCAGGAGAAATGTCTGACTTCCTCTTTCCTGCTGTCTTGCCTATCATGAAGTTAAACCACATATTGACAAAGAAATTAGGGAAACAAGGTGGTTTCAACACCTGGGAAGCTAGGGAAGCCACAGATTTCTAATGCTTGGTAGAGGAGTCAGAAAAGTAAAAGAAATGTCCCTACACTTTTCTCTACAGGCCTGTGCATCCACCAGAGCTTCGCCCTTCCCTCCGCTCCTAGGAATAGGTTTTCTACTCTGGAAAGATTCCTTTATAGCTTTCAAAACTGGGAAACACTGAGAATAGCACGTTCAGATTTAAGTAAAGAGACCTCAATATCAAATACTGCCCAGTGAAGATACGTAACCTCAGCACACATTCCTACCACCATGCTCCACCCAGGCTAACTGGAAAGTGCATCCAACAACTCCATGAGTTCTCATGAAAGTGTCAGTGGTTAACGTAACCACAGGTCCAGAACTGGAAACGGATAAAGAAAATAGTAAAAAGTTACACTATAAGAAAACAAAATCTGAAACATAACTGTGTTGAGGGAAAAAAAAATTGCAAAGATCTTGAGCTGTTTTTTAATGTGAGATCCAAACTGTGACTTCTGAGCCTTTGTCTAACACACACACACAAAGCAAGGCTTAGAGCCTTTTCCCACTGCTACTCTGGGATTCTCTGGAAAAACAGCAATCACTCCGGATGTGTTGAAAATTTTCCTGGGCTACATTTGAGTTTTTGGTTACAGTTTACTCCCGGATCTGTTAGTTGGGTAAAGTCTCAGCACACTCCTCATAAAACATTGCTCAAGCTCGCAACTTCAGAGTCTGGGAATGGGGCACGGCCCAAAGATTGTGGTTTTCTCCTTTAGAAAAGCGGTGTGCGCCGCGCTGCCGGAGCAGAGGTCTCTGACAAGCGACGCCACAGTACGCCACCGAGACCCCGGTAGGGTCCCGGGGGATGCCCCGACCCCCAGCCGGCACCGGGACACGATGCCTTCCCTTCAGCCCCCCATGCACCCCCCGACCCGCCCAGGGCTGAGGGCCACAGCGGGCGGCGGTTCCCACCCCCGGCCTGGCCCGGCC
>VZTN01007916.1:90965-121495 GCA_013400515.1 Erpornis zantholeuca | reverse complement strand
GGGCCCAGGTCAGTGCGGCGGGCCCGGCCCCTCGTGGAGCCCTCCGCGCTCCCTCCGCGCTCCCTCCGCGCGCTCCCTCCCCGCGCTCCCTCCCCGCGCTCCTAGCCCCGCTCCCCCCCGCTCACTTTCCCCGTCTCTCCCGTAGCCCGCCGCCCGGACGAAGCTGGGCTTGTTGGAGAAGAAGAAGGACTACCGGCTCCGCGCTCAGTAAGTGCGGCCGCGAGGGGCGGGCAGCGCTGGGCGGGTTTCCCTGGGCTATCTTCGAGCATCGCTGGGGAAAGACTCGGCACCTCAGTAGGGGTGAGCACGGAGAAGCTGCTGAACAAGTCGTGATCGTTGATTTTATCCTCCCCAGTGACTACCACAAGAAGCAGAATGCTCTCAGGGCGCTGCAGAAGAAAGCTCTGGACAAGAACCCCGATGAGTTCTACTTCAAAATGATACGTGCAGAGGCCAAGGTGAGAACCTCTCACTGCCTTCAAGCAGGATTACACTTTGTTGCTCTAAGTAACATTTTTTTCCACTACCTCGTTTTTGTTTAAATTTATGAATTTTTAGATAAATGAGAAAAATGGTTCGATGCCTGTAGAAAGCTTTGAAGAAAATGAGGGACAAGGAACAAAGTTCTTCTGCTGTTAGCAGGCTCCACATTGGTCTCCAGGTGTGATGGACTGTCTATAAGTGCTGTGTTCATCTGGTTGTAGGATGGAGTCCATGTAATAAAGCAACCAAAGGATGAGGTGACCCAGGAGCAGATGAAATTGATGAGGACACAGGATATTAAATATGTAGAAATGAAAAGAGTTGCAGAAGCCAAGGTAATAACTCACATTTTTAGTGTTTTCTAGTTTGCTCAGAATTGTTATTTTACTGTGTTGTTCTTATTGTTGCTGCTGGCTATTGTGTTTGTTCAGTGAAATCTGATTTGTACAATGCTGGAAAGGACAATGGAAGTGTCAGTGGAGTGCTGGATATAGAGCCTAAAGGTGTGATGATTATCAAAAATTACACTGTGTATTGTTATAAAATGCAGTGACTTTTTGGTAAATTTAAAGACATTAAACATGTATTTCTGCTTAGCATGTTTATAGAGAAATCATGAAGTCACTAAGGTTGGGAGTGCACTCTCAGATTATGAAGTCCAGCTGTTCACCCAGCCACCACCATGGCCACCACTACCCTGTGTGTTCTCAGGTGCCACAGCCATGCACCTTCCAAACACTCCCAGGAATGGTAATTCCACCATTTTTCTGGGCAGCCTGTTCCAATGCTTGACTACCCTTTCAGGGATGAAATTCTTCCTAATACCGAACCTGAACTTCCCCTCAAATAGCTTGAGGCTGTTTCCTCTTGTCCTGTCACAGAATCACAGAATTAGCTAGGTTGGAAAATACCTTTGAGCTCATCAAGTGCAACTATGATCTAAAACCACCTTGTCAACCAGCATCACATCAGTATGTTTAAACACCTCCAGGGACAATGACTCCCCCACCTGCCTTGGCTGCTCACTCCAGTGCCCAGAGAATTTTTTTCTAGTGTCCAGCCTAAACTTCCCGTGGTGCAGCTTAAGGCTGTGTCCTCTTGTTCTGCCAGTGGTTGCCTGGGAGAAGAGACCGACCCCCACCTGACTACAACCCCCTTTCAGGGAGTTGTAGAGAGTGATCAGGTCTCCCCTGAGCCTCCTTTTTTCCAAGCTAAACAACCCCAGCTCCCTCAGCCATTCTTCATATAGTTTGTGTTCCAGACTCTTCACCAGCCTTGTTGCCCTTCTCTGGACACATTCAAGCATCTCAACATCCTTCCTCAACATTGAGGGGTCCAGAACTGGACACAGCACTCAAGGTGTGACTAACCAGTGCCAAGTACAGGGGAAAACACTTGTTGCTTGAGAGAAATTACTAACTGCCACCTGGCTACACTCTCCTGTCAGGGAGTTAAAGAATATGAGAAGGTCTCCCAGTTGAGAACAAGTGGGTTACTGGAATATGGTAGGCAGGCAATCCACAGAATTTCAGTCCTCTTCTGAAGATGTTGTATGCTCTGGTGTGGATTCACAAAGCAGAATCATCACTGCAGATAAAATATCAAAGCCAGCTTTAAACTTTGCTTCATGCTTTTGCTGGTGGTTCCATAGCAATCACTTGCCTTTGCCGTATAGAGAACTTGGTTTTGCAGGTGGATGTGTGCACTTTGGGTAACAGCAGGAATCACTGTGACCCTCTGCCTGGAATGGTTGTGAAGACATGTCATAAATATAGACTAGATGTGTTTTCAGAGATGAAAAAAGGAAGGAGTTCAGCTACATGTAACCTCGAGGAACAGATAGAAATGTCCTCGTGGGAAACTTGATTTTACTCCGAATTTGGCCAAACTTGGACTTTCCGCAGAAAATCGAGCGATTGAAGGCAGAGCTCCACCTGCTGGACGCGGCGGGGAGCGGCCCGGGCCGGCATCTCTTCTTCATGGACACGAAGCGGGAAGGTGAGGCTGGATGTTAATGTGGACTGTCATAAAATAAAGACACTTTTTTTTTTCCCAGGAATAACAATTCAGGTGCTCTATAAACTCCTTTTGGTTACTAGCTGAGACATCACTTCTGCAGGAGCTGTGTTGCTGGGGCTCTTGTTGCTGACTGTAACAACATGTTTGCTTATCAAATGAGTCCATGGGAGTTTATTCCTAATTTTTTTTTTATGTATAGTTCAGGAGTTTGATATTGCCACTCACCTGGACACCGTTCCTGAGCTCGTAGATAGAGTGTACAACCGGCCAACCATTGCAACGCTGCAGAGGGAGGCAGTGAAGGGACCTACTGATCCTGTGCACCTAAAGGTACTGCTGCTGTTTGTCTTACAGAGTTCTTCATGTTTTATGTCTTCTTATGACAAGCACTAAAAAAGATTGATTGCACCCTCATAGAGCAAAATGGTTTTCTTAAAACTTTTATAGGTGTCACAAGGCAGTAGTGGATGTCACTTAATCACCAAGTGTCTGGAGCCTCCAGTCACATCTTTTCGTGGACTAGCACGGAGTATTCTTTCAGTCCACCAGTCTTTCAGCATACCAGTCCACCATGGGTGGACCACCATAAATTGTGATGTACATGCCAGAAAAGAGTGGCGTGGATCTGGTTAGGCAGTGTCCTTGCAAATCTGTCCTCTATAAAGGAACATATATGTATGTTTTTATGGGACTATCTCTTCATTAGACTGCTGCAGGTTCAAGTGTAATTCTTTTCAGTATCCACTGTTAAGTCTCCCCTCACACTTCTCCAAAACCCCTTGCACCCCTGAATTAGGTATATAGGAAAAAGCTTATTCCAATACAGATGTCTCTGTTGCAGTGTTCCTGATCTTACAGTATTTTTCAGTTTGGTTCTGAGCCTTAAGTAGCTTGAGATTTGTTTCCTCGCTTTCCTCCTTAAAGCCATTTAAGCTATAATCTCAGTTCCTGGCTTTCCTAATTTGAATTGTTTCATGATTCTTCAGCATGAATTGCTTAGGCTGTCAACTTTGATTCTGATGTTTTAGTATCACAGCACTTTTGTCCTAGAAGTAGCTACACTTGACTTTACGGCTGTAGATTCTGCTTGGGCAATTCAGATGTGTTGGACAGTCCTCTTGAGTATGAGTTGGTTGTGTGTAAGGTGTCTTAAAACTGTTGACTGGTAAATTTGTAACCTGTTTTTTCTGACTCAGACATCAGATAATGAATACCCTGTGGTCCCTTTCCCCCTGCCAGCTGTCTCAGTTTGACTTGTCAGTGAAGTAGTTGGACAAGTCATAGACTGACTAGTTTTCTCTTAAATGTCTGAGTAATATTTTAAGCATGTTGGGATCTGTTCTCCTTAATTTAATTACTTAAATCACACCTGCAGTAATACTGTTCCTGTGCTGGGAAAGCTATCCACTCTCATTAGGCAGACTTGACCCAACAAGTTGCTTTTTGAGAGGCCTCTGCAGGCTCTGAGCACTTCAGGAATTGGTCTCTGGTCTGTCCTTTTTTTATTGTTTTCCCTCCTCTGTATGAAGCGGATTTTCATTACGGAGTTAAATGTTCTCTTGCATTCAACGTTGAAATTCAGAGATTTAGACCATAGTGTCTTATTCATCTCTGTCTTAAAACAGCTTTTTTTGTTTCCAGAAATTAGCCCAGCAGAGGAAGAATCAGTATGACCTCCTGAGGCAGCGCATCGAGAGAGAGAAGGCCATGTTTGTCATCACACAGAAAATCCAGACACGGAAAGATCTTCTGGTGAGGGATTTGGTTCTGGTTCTCCAAGTCTGTTCTGCTAAGGTGTTTAGGTCTGGTATTGTATGTGTTGTATGTGTTGTATTTGTTTCTTCATTCTGGTTTTATAATGGCACCTCCAGATAATTCATAAAGATAAGTAATCCTCTTTTAGTATGGAAAAAGCAAGGAGATGAAGCATTCCAATAAATTATATTTGCTAGTCCAAGTCTCACCTTGTCAGCAAAGACAAGGACACAGCTGTGAAGCAGTGCTCACAAGTCTTCTCCAAAATAATATCACTAGGAGTCAGAAGCAGGGAACAATTTCTCTAAGTTATGAGAAGGTCTTAAAAATTCAAATGACCACAGAAATTACTTGTCTCAGTGGGACTCCTGATCTCTGGTGCTTGTAAGCAAAGCAGATTGTGCCTGTCAGCCAAGGGGAAAAGAGCAGAAAAAATGATAATCCCCACCTAAACAGTGCAAAGTGACTGTTTTTCTTTTATGGTCAGACCCAGACAGGGACTCTCTGATTTGTGTGGGTGGGGTTTTTTCTCCTTCTTGCATGCCAGCAAATATTTGTACTTGTTCTTTTTTTCCAGGACAAGACTCATAAAGTAAAGGTGAAGAAAGAAACAACAACTGGTCCAGCTATTTACAAATTCAAGTTTCAGCGGAAACGTTAGCCATTCCATTGAATAATTGTCACAGTCTGCTCAAAAAGGAGGAGGCATCTCCCTTGGAGGAGGGCTGGTGCCAGCCTGCTTTTGACTGAAGCTCAGAACTTTGTTATAACAAATTACTATGGGCCTGTGGTAGCCATCAGTTTGTTTCATCTAACTAATTGATTAATAAATCTGAGATTGTTCTCTTGATATTTACAGTGGGAAGCCATGAGATATGCCTGAGTGTCCTGGTAAGATGCATCATAAACAGTCCATGAACAGTCAAGGTTGTAGTGGAACACTAGGGAGTTGGGTTGAGCACAGCCCAGGTATGGGGAAGATACTCAGGCATTGTCAGCTCTGGGGCTGAGCAGGACCTGTCCAAATCCATGAAAGTGGAGGTCAGCTTTTCCAGCTGTCTTTTCAAGCAGGTTAAAGGTGAATTACTCTCTAGTCGTTTCCCCAACATCCCCCAATCCCTCTCATTTTCCTATTTGCACTATTCCACTGTGTGCTTTTCCTCCAGTTTCTTCAGATCAAATTGAGGCAGTGCCAAAATTCTCTGTAGGGAGAGACAGTGCAGCAGCCAAGTGCCCACACTTGACAAGAAAACAAGAGTTTGTCTTCCGATTTTTCCTTGGGCCGACTGCATTGCCAGGGATGGGGGATGAGCAGACATATCCTGAGTGTCCTGGAGTGGCACAGGCATGTTCAGAGAAGCCTCTGTGTGAACATTCCTTTTCTTATCTCTCTCCATCGTCCTGTCGCTGCCAGCAATAAGCACATGGTCTGCAAGGGGATAAAAAAAAAGATGCTCTTCACAAGCCCTACCTACTTTGGAGCTTTTCCAGCGTCGTGGTGATGAGACACGGCGTTTTTACATGCTTGAATGCAGCTTCCAGAGGTTGCTTCTGCCATCGGAAAGATAAACGCGGGGTGAATTTTTTTCAGGAGCCCATCCACGGGGTCTGCAGGACGAGTCTGTGGATTCTGTGAAGGGGTGAGCGGGAGGGAAAACAAAGCCCCCGTGTGAGAATGGTTCGGTTCGGTTGGGTTGGGTTGGGCTCGGCTCGGCTCGGCTCGNGGCAGGGGGCAGCAGCGCCGCGCGGCGGGGCCGGGAGCGGAGCCATGTCCGCCGAGCCCGCCCTGGGTGCTCGCGGCCATGTCACCCCCGCGCAACGGCCGGTGTCCGTGAGGGGAAATCTCTCGCAGACTGAGATTTAAGTAGAGAAATATTTAATCCTTGCCCTTGGTTAATTTTACCTCCATCGAGACCCTTACTGAAAAGGATGGGAAAGAGAAGCAGCGATTCTGCTGGGAGACCCTCAAGGAATCCTGTGGCAGGGATTGAAAAGCAACAGCCTGGTCAGGCCCAGCGTTTGCCTTGTCCACCTCTGTCCCACTGTAGAGCAAGTGCTGGAATGGGCTCAAGGGACCTATTCTCTGGAAGAAAGGCATCTCTTCCCAGTATGGCGAGAGGTATTGTGGGATGGAGTAGGCAGCTGCAAGGCTTTCTTTGAGCAGTCACTGGTCGAGGGCCACACTGCTTCTCCTGAGGGAGCTGAGGTGCCAGCCAGGACACAGAGTCTTGTGATCACAGTATGGGGTCTGGGTAGCAGAAGTTGTGTCTCTTCTGACTAACTTTTCCCTGAGAAACCATGAAGCTCTTAACAAAGGAAAACCAGAGCTCTTTTGCAGCTGTAGTTGGTCACATTGAGCAGGCTTCTTGCTGGACCCTGACCTCCAAAGCCTGGGTACAAATCCCATAGCATGTGGAGTTGTTTATCATCTTGTGGCCATAATGGACTAAAAGGAGGTGCCAGCTCTTTGTACTCCTGCGCACAAACATTTTTCACCTATTCTTGCCTACAATGGTGTGAAGGATTTGGTGGGTGCCGATCTCCTAACTTCTACCTTAGCAAATAGGGCTGACTCACACCTGCTGCCCTGCAGAGTTCCTAATGGCATCCAGGAAGCAAATCCACACCTTCTCAAAGACCTCGCTCTTTGACTTCCAAAGCCTTTAGCTTGGTATCCTCATCCTAAAGCACTGACATGTTTCTGCAAGGGTCTGGAAAGAGCCAGTACTTTACAACTGAATCAAAACCCCAGCCCACTTGGCCTCAGGACAGGATTTAAAGTGAGACATGGGTGGGATCTGCCATCCTCTAGCTGGGCCCTCATGGGGAAGGACAGCAAGAAAATGCCCACAGCTATTTTTGTTTGTGATAATTATAGCATCAAAACCTGAACCAACAGGTTCTTTAGCAAGGAGATTCCCTGCAGCTTGAAAGATACAGATATCAAAATACCCCACAGATTCACAGCTCAGGTTTTAGGAGACTCAATAATATTGTGCCATATAATAATTTCATGTAATTCCTTGTTCAAATCCTGAACAACTCAATTGACAGCGACTGTCTATAAACATTAGTAGCAGGCTACGCTTGCAGGATTATCTCTAGGCAGCTGCAACAATATATTTTACTAGCAGGAGAACCACCACTATCCCTTAGGCTTCTCAGCTGCTTTCCTTTAGGCCCCATTTTCCAAGCCTGAACCAGACTGGAGACCCAGCGGGGTCCCTGGGGCAGGGCAACAGAAGCTGACTTGCCTGGGGAGGCTCTGAACGCCCCTGCAGGACAGCCACTGTGGGGTCTCCATCATGGTGGCCATGTGCTGTGGCAGCCACAGGGACCCCCAGAACCTCTGGAGGGCACCCTGGCTGTTCTTTCAACAGAGAAGAGCAGGGAAGCTTGATCCCACCCATCCCACTGCTCACAGGTGCTGCCCTGCTCGTTACCGTCTGCTCACCATGAGCCCTCTGGATCATCCCACCCTTCATCCTCCAGATGCTGCCATTCCAAGGTCACCAGTGGGACTGTAGACTTGATAGGGGTTGCAGGTGTCTCCAGCTGCAGGACTGGCTGCCCTGCTGTTCCCTAGGACCCTGGAGCCAGTTTCAGCTGAGGTGTCTTGCCCAAGGCCACCAAGGAGAAAAGGGTGGTGAAGTTCCTCCACTCAAGCCTGAGCAGCTTCACAGCAGGGAGTTGAAAGAGCAGAATGTAAATCAGGAATGACTAATTGCTGCTCAGCATGGCTGCCCTAAACCTCTCTGTTCCACAGCTCCTTGGCCACCTGGACCTTTCCCCACCTGATTAGGAGCAACACAGGGCTGCTAATGTCTACCAAGAGCCTGGGCACAGGGTACCATCCCTGTTCATGCTGCTGGACTTGGACACAGCCATCCATTTCCCTCCAAACAAAACGTTCCTCCCCAAATTCCATTACAGGTTTCAAATAAATAAATCCCTGCTGCTGCTTCTGTTGGGAGATGCCAGGCATCAAGAGTGGACCCAGGGCTGGGCAAGGTGAAAATAGCAAATATTTGCTTTGCCATCTTGCAGTGCTGTACCTGAAGCCGTTAGTGCCTCGAGAGAACCCAGGTGAGCAGCATTGCTTCAAGCAGTCAGAAGCCCATTATTTAGTGAGAACCTATTCCCAGGATGTCCCTGGCTTGGCAGACCTAAAGACTGCAATAGTGAATTAGTGCATATAGATCATAATTTACTGAAACACAAGCCCTGATGCACCTTTCTAGGGAAGCACTAATTTATTATGCATTGTTATTAGCTGCAGCAGGGCCTTCATTAGAGCTAGAGTTAAGGTCTGTTTTGGCTGCCTCATCAGCATCAGTGAACAGCGTCCCTGCGAGGTTTGATACAATTTAATTAACCTAATTAAAAGCTCTGATTGCAGAGATGATTGGGGTAGAGCCAGCAGCAACTGCATATTTATAACGAGCTAGAAGGTGTGGGACTGGAGCCAAATGATATGCATCTCTAATGAGCTGGTGCTATTGAAGTGTGGATTTGGAACACTAACATTTATTTTTGGCAACAATGGCCAGTTTATCTTCATGATAGAAACGATCACAGATTGATTGGATGTAGCAGGGAGCTCAGCACTGTGCTCCCTGGCCTTCTCCAGACCGCTGGCAGGCCCACACAAGCACCCACAGCCTATTTGCTCCACACTGATCTCCTCCACCACTGCTAACACCTTTCCCTGTGGGTACAGCACCCACAGCTCACCTTTCACGCACAGCCCTGTGGGGGACACAGCATGGACAGCATGCACCAGCCCCACACATGCACTGGCAGTCCCAGATAAGCCCTGGAACATGCCAGCAAGTTTCCCTTCCCCAGCCATCACTTCTTCCAGCCATCCCATGCCCCCTTCACTCTCTCCCAGACCTCCTGCCCCACAGCCAGGCTTGGCTCCTGGTGCAGGTAAATCACCTCCATTACTCCTCCAGGTTTCAAATACTTCATGCCCTGATCTGCTGGCCACCAGGCACAAGTGCCCAGATAACATACAGCAGCCTGGAGCACAGATTGGCCTGTGCCCCAGCACCAGGGCTTCAGGGCTGCTGCTGCCTGGGCTGGTGAGCACCAGCACTTGCCCCTGGCTTACCCACTGTGACCTGAACCTCCTGCCCTCCTGTTTAGTGACAGAGAGGCTGCCAGCCCCTCAACCCCCACCTGCTGTGTCAGAACACAGGAGTTCCTGGCAGCCTGGGTCACAGAACCCCTGTTTCTGGGTTGCAGCAGCTGCCATCTCAGTAGTCACAGAAGCTGCCTTCTCTCTCCACGTTTAAAGGCTACATGGTGCTGTGGGGACTTGGGGGTCCAGTGCACCCAGCAGCAGCAGTGGGACGTCCCAGGCATTCTCAGCAGCCAAGGAATAGCAGCAAGTTTGCTAAGCCACTTGGAAAATTTGATCCATGCTAATTATGCTTAAAAAAGCTCTTCTGATAATGAGTATGAAATGGAAACGTAGATAATACTCATCTCTGAGTGCCATTAATCTTTAAAACTGGAACAATAAGTGAAAACACTTCAGGGCATATGAAGCAAGGTGTGATTCACATCTGCTCTTCCATGGCCGCCTGATTTATTGGCACAAGGCAACTTTCCTGCACTGTTTCAACAGAGCTGCATTACATAACACCAGGGACTGCTTTGCTTTGCTTGCCTTTCCAATCAAAGTATGTCCTCAGAGTTTTTAATGATCTCCTGTCCTTTCCTGGGATGTATCAGGAGCACAGGAGATGAGTCCTCCAAAGCCACAACTCTCTCCCAGGTCTTGGCCTCTCCAGAGGTACTCCTTTCCTCCCAGCCATGACACCTGCTGTGGCAGCAGGGACACGGTTCTCCAGCCCAGGTGTACTGGTGGGGCAGGGTAGGAAGAGCTCTCAGGGCCCAGGCTCCTCTATGCAGCAGAGGGGGCTGGAGAGGGGATGGACACAGGGGGATGGAGGCTCCCTTTTCATCCCTGCTGTGATAGATGCTTGCAGGTGCACCTCACAGAAGCACCTGGGGTACCTGTCCTCTCCCTGCATTGCACAGACACTCTGTTTCTAAGCTGAAGCTCTCCAGGACCTCTGTCACTCAGACGGATGCATCTGTCTCACCTTTGATGCCTTTTATTTTCAAATAGCTCTCTCTGGGACTTACTGTCTTTTATTTGAATTGTGGATTTGCTGAAGTGGCCTTTTAGCTGACTCTGAGGAGAGATGGGGTAGCTGTTTCCCACTGCAATCCCAGGATGCCTGCCGACCCTATGGCTTTGAACAAGTTCAAAGCATCGCTTGCCTTTTGGCCATACCCCTCAATAGTGCCTTTGCATGGATTTTTCTCCCACACTCATGAAAAGATATCATCAGAGACATTTCCCCTTGTTGGCTCTTTAATATTTACAAGGACTTTGTGAATAGATAATACATCCCACCTTTTTTTTAGCCTTTATAAGCACATGCTCCTTGTGCAGTTGGAGGAAGCAGTGGATGCTGTGTGCCGGCTGCCTTTCAGGGCTGGGAGGACAAACAGATCTGGGGGAGATGGAGATTGCTCTGAGCCATGCTCGCTGCCTGCCCACAGCTCCTGGCAGTGTCCTGGGGCAGCCACAGATCTGGGGTGGCCCTGCTGAGTCCCATGACTCCTACTGCAGAAGTCCTTAGAACCTTCCTCCCACTACTAAGACCAATGCTGATCATCTTGGCAGCTGGAAGACAATCCAAATGCAAAACAAAATGCTTCTAAAAGCTGTCCCATGATTGCCAAGCATCTTATAAAGCCTGGCCATGGGCTTAAGTGTATCAAAATAATATGGATATTTTTTGTAAAAATCGTTCTAAACCAGGAAGGCAGCAAGCAGCTTACAACCCAGAAGTGTCATAGATGCACTTGTGACTGCTTGTCCATAATTTTGTTTATTCCAGTCTGCAAGTCCAGGAGGGACTGTCAGATGCTGTGTTCTGATCGTCTCTATGCTGCCACCCACTGCACTTCACTCAGAGAGCCAAGGCCAAGACCAGCAGCTCCAGCTGGGTTTTGGTCCTGAGCAGGCTGAGCCACATCAGCCTCAGGAAGGAGGGCTCCTGATGGCAGAGAAGTGCTGGGGGGAAAGATGCCTTGGTGTTCCCAAGAGCCAAACTGTGATCGCTGGGGCAGAGGAAGGAAAGAATTCTTCTTCCTTTCCTCAGACCTGGTGAGGTGAACATATAAACTACAGACACATGTGAGCAGAGGAGAGTCAGAAATGTCAATGGAGGCTTCACGGTACCTGTGCAGTACTGCATGTTGGGTGAGAGGTCCCTGAGCAAGGTGTAACCTTCTGCAAAAAACACATCAGGCCAAGTGTTCTTTAGGGCAACAATCCTTCTTCACCTGCAGAGATGACAGGACTGGTGTTGAGGCTGAGGCTCAGGGGCTGTCCTCAGGGTGTAACCTTGCCAGGGAGCTGGTCTGAGGTAGCCCCTGAGGTAGGCTAGCCATGGTGAGGCTGGTGAGGCACACAGCCGTGCAGAGGGGCACATTTTTTCAGTTGCCCTAAAAAACAAATGTCCTGGGATATAGACAATAATGTTTTTATGAGACTCTAAATTCTAAACTCAAATGCTCTTTGTAGTGGACTAATAGCCAACACGTGTCCCTTCATCTCATGCTGAACTTTTGTGGTCCTGCAGGGGTAAAAAAGGCCCTGGTGAGCATTTACACTGAGCACTTTGTTCTCACAGATTTGTAGACCAAATAGAATAATGTATTGAGGCTCTCAACCCATGCCAGTTTGGCTTCATTTGTCCTTCTGAACTTGCCCTGAGAGATAATGTTTCCTTCTAATCTGCTGCCGTCCACCTACAGCAGGGATCCAGTGAATAATTCTCTTAAACAAGTCTTTATTCTTGAAACTCTGCCTGGCCCTAACCCTTTCTCCCCCTTACAGAGTAATTGTTGTGTTCATTACATGCTAATCGCCTGTGCTGTGTTCCAGCCCACACTGGCTGTGGCCACACAAATGGGACTCAGACTGTGCTGCTTTCAGATAATGCTGCTCTTTTGGCGTTATTGGAAAGAATGTGCCAGGCCTCTGAGCATCAGGCATGCTCACTCCCAGCCTGCCCGCCCCAGAGCACAAGCCAGGTGCAAGAGGCTTTGCAAAAATCAGCACATCCTCCAAGGAGTGAGGCTTTTCTCTCCACACATGATAATAAATGACTGTTACCCTCCTATAGGAAGAAGACACAAGGAAGAGGAAACAAGACTTTTAAGACTCTGGTTAATGAGACAAATATTTTCTATTTTTTTCTTTTCAGGTACTTATGTCACCCTTTCACAATATTTTAATAAGCCTTTGTAAGCTCTACAAATTGCCCTTTATATCAGCAGGAGAAGGAAAGCTCCAGGGGATGAGCAGTGTATACACTGAATACACAAGAAACCTAGCCTGCTCCTGGAAATCACTCTCTAGAGATATCTGGAAGGAGTGCCCCTCTGAAAACAGCCAAGGGAGAGGTATTATTAATTTTAGTGGTGGCTTCATGGTGCCTTTCAAACGAGACAAAGCTAAGCTGAGGTCAGACCCCATGGTCAGGGGCTGACAGGCAGCTTTGTTCCTTTGTTCCTAACCCTGCTCCTGAGCTTAGAAAACAGCCAAGGGTCACTCTCTGCTACCTCCCAGAAGGCTGCAGAGACAAAAGTCTTCGGACTGTACTGGTCTAAACCCTGGAGTTGGCTGATACAGTGTTCCTGTGTGAAGGGGAGGCTGTAGCAAGTGTTACTTAGTGACACCTAATGGGTTTGTTTCGACTGACACCTGTCTCCTGTGTGGGTGTCACATGGCATATGCCAGCGCTCAGGTGTGGGACAGGGAGCAGAGTAAACACCTGCAGGTGCAGGTGAGCTCACACATGTGCACATGAGTGTTTAGGAGCACGCATGCACAGGTATGTATGCTAAATGCAATCTGTGTGGGCTGTTCCTAAACTAGTCCATGCATGGCAGGGGGGTTTCTCTCCAGGAAATGTAAAAAAAGCCCCTTTCACATGCAGGTTCACACAGGACTGTGTATATGCAAAACGAGGCAAGTATCTGCTGTACACATTCACCCCCAGTGTGGGGACAAACCCCATACAGCTCGAAGCAGTAGAAAAACCAAAAATGCACCGAGAGAGGCTTGGCTTCTCCAGCCTGCAGTCAGGGCTATGCACTGCAGCCCCTACACAGCCCTCCCTGCCCCAAACTCTTCTCCCCATCCCCATGGCTGAGCCCCTGGCCTGTTCCCAGGGCTCCTGAGCTCACAGCTGCTCAGCCAGAGTGCAGTACCCTCCCACAGGACAGTGTGTTCTGAGAGAGCAGGGGCTCAGAAAACCTAAGCAGGAACGGCAGTATCCTTTGTGTATCATGAGCCTGGGCTCCTGCCAAATTCCTCTGCACCCACTGCCTCTATTAAATGCGTCAATCATTTCTTGGCAATCCAAGCCCCAGAGAAGAGTTGAGAGGCAACTTCAGGCAGTTCAGTTGCTTTCATTAAAAAGTAAAAATACATGCCGAGCAGGAGCTGGGAGCAGGACTGAGTTCTGTCTGCACAGAGAGCACGGCTGCCAAACCCTCCATGCTGAGGAAGAATAAGTGGAAGCAAACAACAGACCTTCCCATGGTCACAGGCTCTGTCAGCCTGTGAAATGCCCACAATGGCCACTGTTCAAGGACAGTTGCAGATCCTTGCATGAGGATCTTGTCTTCTTGGGTGACTGGGAAAGCAGAGGGAGAGTGTGAAGGTGCAGGGCATGCAGCAATGCCCCAGCACGGCTATCCTGGTGCCGGATATCCAGGATATCCCAGCATGGCTATCCCCTGCAGGTGGGCAGGGGCTGGAGCAATCACCTGGCATCGTACCCCTGGGACAGCAGCTGCTTGCCAGAAGGTACTGCCTGCAGCAGAGCTACCAGCTCCTGCCAGTCAGCACAGGGCTGGAGTGGAACTGGGACCCAGCTCTGGAGTTGAACCCTGGGAAGAAACTGGGGTGTTCAGTTCCCCACCCTCTAATGGCTGCAGTAGCCAGTGTGCTGTGTGGGAAGGTGCTCTTGCTGCAGGCTGGCACCTGGGCTACTGTGGCAGGGCCAGCAGTGCTGGCACCAGGGAGCAGCAGGGCTGTTGGGAATAGAACAGGAAAGTCCAGGTGACTCAAATATTCCTGTGACAGGGCACAGCCAGTCCCAGCTGAACACAGTGGGAGAGAGGAGGACAAACAGGTAGCGACCCACTGAAGGTGTCTAGGCAGAGAACCGTGGAGCTCAAGAGTGCGAATGAAGGGCCTGGGGACACCATCAAAAGTGGTCACAGGAAGTGACTGGAGGAAGGCCAGGAGTGGGCCAGGGCACCAGGTGGTGGTGGGTACAGGAACGGCAAGATGAGGAGCCACACTCTGCCTGGACACCAGTGTCCCGAGGGGCCCACCTCCTGTCAGGAGCTGCTCTGCTCAGGCCACTGTCCCTGCTTGGCCGCGTCCACAGGGCTCCTGAGAGTCGCTGCATGCCTGTGCCACTCCCATGCAGGCAGCTCTGTCTCCTTGCCTGCTGCTCTGTTCCTTCCCTTTGCCTTTGCCTCTTCACGCAACTGCTTTGATCTGCACTCCAGGGGCTTGCTGTTAAAAATTAATGTTTCATGGATGTTTGCTGCCCATGGCTTGAAAAATGGCGTTTTCTCCCCCAGGTGGTGGCTCACACCAGCACCTGAAGGACTGTTCTGCTAGAAGTTAAAAAGACAGGCCAAAACCTCTCGGGTTCCTCATGCCTTGGTTTAGGGCAGGATGGGACCTGCTCTTGCCTGGCAGAGCTGTGCTGGAGGGGAAAGCCGGGACCGGATCATGGTGCCCAGCAGGCTCTGCCAGTCCCCAGAGGAGCCCTGTCCTCCTGTCTGGGCCTCACCAGCCCTACCTGCTCCACCAGGGCTCACCTGCGCTGCCTCCTCTGCATTGGTGAGAAAGGGGCTGTGGACAGGCCTGTGGGCTCATTCCCCTAAGATCATCAGAAGGGCCAGTGCTGGGAGGAGTGTGCCTTCCCCTCCATGCTCTCTTGAAAGGGCTTTCTCCCCAGGTTTCTCTACACCCGGGTTCCAGCAGTCAGCGGAAAGCACTGGTTCTCTGAGCTGGTGACAGCTGGGAACAGCAACGATTCCCCCAAAACCCTTCTCTCCCCTCACAGACAGCCTTGCCCAGGCTTTGCACGTGGTGCCAGGGGCTGGCAGGGATCCTGTCCCATCTCTCTGCCTTCTCTCCGTTTGGGAGGCTGCTCGGTGCACTGCCTCGGCCAGCCACTAAGCCGAAGGCATGTTCGCAGCCTGGGGCGAGTACAGCCTGGGAACGGTCCTCTCTTCTGTCCTGCTGGGTGTTTTGGGAGGGAAGGGATGCAGCGCCCAGGGCAGCAGGGTGGGTGCAGCAGGAAGTCGGGCTTGCCAAGCTGGGTGTGTAGCATGTGGGGATGCTTGTCTGGGCTCCCAAAGCATTTTCCAAACACTTTAATTATAGTGATTTATATGGCAAAAGTGTGGGGGCGAGAGCCTGGGAAAGGCATTAGCAGGTTTGTTCTGAGGGCTCTAATCAGAGGTAGGCGATGGGGAGAGGGAGGATACAGCACTGGGGCTGTACCTTGAACTGCGACGTCAGGACAGGTTTGAAGGATGCAAAACTTCCCAGCTGTGCCAGGGATGTGCTGAGGGCATCCCTGAGGCTTTAGTGCTCCTCTGGGAACAGCCTTGGCATCAGGAGTACCACCAGATGTCCTGTGCCTGTCCACGGCACTGCTCCCTAGCCCAGGTCTGTGGCACTGGGGCTTCTTGCTCCACTGCCCACCAGGCTCAGCCCAGCTTGGACCAGCCCCAGCCCCACACACAGCTCCAGCACCACCTGTGCATCACCTGTGGAGGCAGAGCAGGTAGAAGAGGCCACAGGTGAACACGGCACACAAATGTCTACCGCAGTCACCAGAAAATGATCAACAACTCAACAGCAACTCAGTGTTCTTGTTGGTGTTGTTTTGAAGATTAATAACCTTGTCTGTTTTTGTTTTGCAAAATATTGTTCTCAAATCCGCAGCACATCACACAGAAGCACACTCCCATGCACACACACAGTTTCCAGTAGCCCCAGCAGATGAAGAGCTGCCTGTCTCTGCACAGACAGCAGCTCAAGCTCAGGAGCTCAGCAGTCAGGGGAACACTACAGGGCATCTGTGCTTCATCCAAAATCTCAGCCCCCTCCAAGTCTGGCTTGCTCTGAGGAGACTGTCACTCTTACAGAGTCCTAATTGCACCAGGGGAAGTGAGAGAAATATTGGGCTGCTGTCATGGCTAGTGGCAGGCTGGCCACGGGCATGATGTGGGGCTGCTGAGCTGAGGATGGTAATCAGTGGTGTGGGGATGTGAGCGGCACTGCAGCGGTGGCTCTGACCCCTCTGAGCCACCACAGGAGGCAGCCCTGGCAGCGTGGCCACAGCACATGTCACCACTGCTGCAATCCTACTTTTTTGCCTGTTTTCTGATAAATAACCTTTTCCCGTCCTTTTTGACAGCGATGTTTATTGATGTCTGACATCCCTCACAGCCAGGTCTGGCCTCAGAGAGCTGTGGTGCCCTGCACGCCCCATGGCCGTAGTGCAGGGGGAGAGCGGCAGAGGCAGCTCTGCTTCTCTAAGATGCCCACAGCCTCCCTAAAACATTTGCTTCCAGACGTGTCAGGGTGGGTGCTAACTGAGTCTCCCGGTGGGAACATTGTGCTGAGGACACAGTGAAAACAATGCTTTAAATAACCTACATTGGCCTCTTGGGGGGCTGCTCCTGGCAGGGACAGCAGTGTTGGGCAGCCCTGTCTGGGCTCCTGCTGCAGGTCCCCTCTCCCAGAGCCCCACTGGCAGAGGGTTCACTGGGGCCTCACACCCCAGCTCCTCCCAGGGCACACATACCCCTCTGCACTACCTGGGGATAATTTGCCAATACAGGCAAAAGCAATCACTGTTCTACCCATAGGCTCATGTTATCACTTAATTGAATCCAGTTGATTGAGAAGCTAAAAGCAGCCTTGGCTTAGAGTACTGCAGATGGTGCTTGGGAGCAGGGCAGCATGCTGAACCCTTAAAAGCATTGGCATCAAGGGCAGACACAGGCTTGCTCTCCTAAAGTGTCTCACACTTTATGATGATCGGGAACCGGCAGCAGGGCAGTTCCAGGGGATGTTATTTATCATACTTCAAGTCTGCACAACCGACCTCTTATTCTTGCCCTTCTGCCCTCAGTGGGCAGACTTTGCTCCCACAGAGATTTCAGGGGAAGGAAGTGTGCATCTGCAGGGCGATGTGGGGGCAGCCTGGCTCTTAAGTGGTCTAACCACGAGCCCACACTGCTGGGAATGGAGCCCAGAAGACCTGCTGCCCAAACACAAGCTTCTTTATGAACAGCTGCATCCAGAGCTGCTTGTGAACCTGCATCCCCCAAGCAGTGCTAGAGATGGAAGGATGCAGGAGCAGCCATGTCACAGCTGTCCCCTATGAGGGAAGTGGGACAGGCACTGAGGTCTCTCCAGATGCAGGAAAAAGACAGGGAGGGAAGCAATGGGCAGCTGCACCTTTGCCCATACCTGAGCTGAGAGCAGGCAGGGGAGTCAGCTGAAAAGTCCCTGGATGCAGCTGGCACACTGTCTGAGGCTGCTGGGGCATCTCCACGCCAAATAACAGCATGAGCTCCACAAACTGCTTTTCTGCTGTGCTCCTGACCATGGGATATCACAGGGATCAGGGATCTGTCCTGGGACTCTGTTTACAATGTCCCTGCCCAGACATGCTCAGCCTTGGCTCACCTTGCACTGGTCTTTCTGATTTGATTGCATTTTCCAAAAATTCAAGACTGGCATTCCTGCAAGAGGCAGTGCATACTTTATTAACTATGCTGCTTTCTTGTCCACTAATTAAAATCAAATTATATCTGATGCATACAGCATACTTTGCAGTGAAACAAACCTGCTTTCCCAATCTGCTCTCTGAAGAAATTTATTTAGCCTGCTGAGCTGAAAAGAGTGCAGCCACGCAAAGACTCCAGGGATGCTGAGGACCCAGCTGGCTGGAACTTCTCCTGGGCTCAACTTTTTGGTTTCATTACAGGCTAGGGCTAGGGCTCCCAATGGCTGAAGGGAAGAGCAAGGAAGAATTGATCCCAAGAGAACTGAGCCCAGCTGATGTCCCACAATGAGGCTGTGGTGGTTTAACGCAGCCTGGTTTTAGTGGGTAGGAGAAAAGCTGCTCGAAACTTCTATGTCCGGCACAGAGGCAATCGCTGGAAGCTCTGATGATGGCCAGGTTACTAGCCTAGTTAGACAAGCTGGTCATGCCTCTGTGATGACATATGTAAGAAAGGAAAAACCGCAGGAAACTCTTCTCCTGAGGGGTGGTGAGGCAGCCAGGGGCCCATCCTGGCAGGCAGGGGCAGCAGGGCTGGGGCCTTCCTGAAGCTGGGACTGTGTGGCCAGAGCCCTCCTGAGGCCAGAGCCACCCATGCGGTGCTGGCGAGGACCAGCAGTGAGAGACAGAGCAAGCAATTCCCTGATGTGGAGCCCAGATGAGATCAACCTCTCAACTACAACTTACAGACACCAGCTTTCTTCCAAGTCAGAGAAAAAGGGAAAGTGAGAACACGTGAGGAAAGCCAACATGGTGGCACTGAAGTCAGTGAAAATAAAAGGAGAGGGAGGAGGTGCTCCAAGTGCTGGAGCTGAGATTCTCCTGCAAGCCGTGGTGAGGACTATAATACAACAGTTTCCCTGTAATTCATGAGCTGCATGGGGGGCTTGCAGAGATCCACGCACAGCCCACGATGCTGGAACATGTGGATACTGAAAAGCTGTAATCTAGTGAAGAACTCAGAGAGAGATGACCCTTGCTTTTTGAGATAGAGAGCCTTCGTTTCCAAACTAGAACGGCTCATCCTTAAAAGACTAAACCCCATGAACTAAAATGACCCACGCTAGGCAATTGTGGGAAGACTGCTTGGCCCGTAGGAGGGATTCACGTTGCAGCAGGTTCGGGTGGGACTGCTGCTTGTGGAAGTCAAAAGCACGCTAGAAAAGTTCACAGAGAACTATCTCCCGTGGGAAGGATCCCACAGCACAGCAGAAGAAATTCTTTTCCTTAAGCACACTGAAGAAAGATTTTTAAGAAATGAAATACTGACCAAAACCCCATGTGTTGTTTCCTTGTGTAGTTGGTAGAAGGAGGGAGGCACTGGGAAAGAAGGGTGTTCTGAAAGTTTGCTTTGGTTCTCATTACCCGTTTTTACTTTTAATTCTGTTAATAATACATCTTCTTTCTACTGTTTAAGTTTTGAACCTGTTTTGCCTTAAAGTGTTTTTCAATATTCCTTACCTCAACTCATGAAAATGAAGTTTTCATTTCCCCTCCTCTGCTTAGCTATAGCAGAGGAAAATAAGTAGATGGTTCTTTTTGTGCGTGCCTGGTGCTTAGCCAGCATCAAACCCTGACAGAGGCTCATGGGAAGGTGAGTAGCAGCAGTCACCCTTGCCCTGGGCTCCATTTTGGGTCCATCTGTCTCCCCTGCCAGAGGCTTGGGCACCAGCACATGACACCAGCATGTTTGGCTGTCTGGGGAACAGGAGAGGACGAGTTTCCTCAGAGTGATCCAGTCCCTGCATGAGGGCACAGCGTGAAGGACACAGGGAGCATGAGCCCAGAGCAGCCCCCTCACGGGAGGGTCTCAGCAGGCACTGCCAGCCCTCCAGCAGCACTGCAGGGTGCACCTACAAATGCCTCAGACCCTCTAGCTCAGGCAGGGCCTGGGCAGACCCTGTCTCTCTGCCCAGCAGCACTGGCAGATCCTTTTGCCCACAATGTACTAAAATGCAGCTACTGGGTGACCAGAAAACAGCATGAGGCTCAGCATGGAGCAAGTCGCTTAGTAAAGAGGCTCAGGAGAGAGGTGCCAGCCCCTTCCCTGTGTCTCCTCAGTGAAGCCACTGTTCTCAGATTTTTTTCCTTAGGGGAAGGGTAGAGTTTCTGCAAAAAGACAAGACTCCCTCTGTGGCTCTTGCGCTGCTGCTGGCAGGAGCCATGTTTGGAGTAATACATCATCAATGGAAGGTATCTAATGATGTATTGCCCTAATACATCACCATAGCAACAGTGTTCTAATGATGTATTATTCTAATGTGTTACCCAAGTGCCCATTCCTGCGGATGATGTATGGTTAGGATGGCTGTGCTCCGCCAAGCCCAGATGCAGCAAAGCTCTCCTGACTGCCAAGCACCTCTGGGAGCGTTGCCTGACACTGCCTGGGATGCACTGGATGTTTGCTCCCACCTTTGTGGGCACCCTCAGGCAAAGGTGCTGCCTTGCCACCCAAGGATGGGGGAGTTCCTGAACTTGGTGTACATCACAGGTTCTCTGGCAACACACATTTGGGCAACTACCACAACTGACATCCCTTTCCTTCTCTCCCCACATCCAAGCTACAGTGTCACTTGTGGAGCTCTGAAAGATAATTTTAAAAGCATTCTTTCCCTGGCATTTGGAAAATCCAGAAGGGGAAGTGACAGGCTGGTTTGTGCATTTCTCCAACCCCCTCGAAAGTATTAAAGCCACACAGTGCCCTGGGTTTGCTCATTAACAATGAAAATACCAGCTGGAATTCTCCTGCTGCCTGTGACAGGGACAGCATTGTTTCCAATTCACACTATCTTTTTGACCATTCAAATGCCATTAATTCAGTCACCCCAATGCGTAGGACAGTTATCTGAAATGTTTTCCCAAACAGCTTAGTGACTATAGAGCAACAATTCATGGAATTGCTTGGGGACATCTGTGCAAAGCAATGCCCAGTAAAGAGCTCGTGGCCAGCTGAATGCTCCCTGTGTGGACTTCAGATTCCAGAGAGGAGCAGGGAAGCTGGCAGACAGAAAGACTGAATGAATGGCAGGAGAAATCATTTCATCTATGCAAATCCATGCCAAGCTCTCAGTGCAGCTGCTGTCAGTGGGGAGCACTGCCCCTGTGGACTGACATGGAAAAAGATTTTATTGTGCACTGAGACACTCACTCTGCCAGACTAACATCCGCTCACCGTGCAGGGACTGCAGCCTCTGGTGTCCTCCGTGGCCACAAGCATTCAAGTGAATCCTCCATGGCAGAAGCAAGGTCCAGAGCAGGTTCTGTGGGATGACTCTGTCCCTCTGCTCTGAGATTCCCAGGGCCTGAGAAGTCCCTAGAGTGGAAGCTAGCTACCACCCTGAAGCCAGTGGCACCCATGGCTTACTCCTTCATGGAGGAGCAGCAGCATCACTGCCTGTATCAATACAAGTCCTGGCACAGGCTACCCAGTGCAGCAGTGGAATCACCATCCCTGGAGGCAGTGGGGGCAGTGCAGCAGGACTTCTGCTGGCTCACACTTCTCCCACAGCAGCCCTGTCACTGGGGTCAGCAGACATGCCTGGGAAACCACATATCATTCAAGTGGCCATGATGTGCTCACAGCTGATGGGACAAGGTGCTTCAGAGACCCAAATGGTTGGCACCCCAGAGGGAGATCCCCTGGTACAGACCAGAACCCCAGTCTGGCCAGTGCAGAGCTTGAGATGCCAAGCCTGCTCAGTCTCCCCAGGGTGTGCCAGACTGTCCCTCAGCTATGGGCAGGCATACCACAGCCCTCACTCTTAGTGTGGCTGTAGAAGGATACAGGAGGCCTCCCCTCCCTGGGCTGCCTCTGCAAGGCTCCCGTGCTGCACCTGGGCAGATTCCAAACATCTCTCAATATTTCAGCACTGACAAATTACAGGATCTTCAGCAGAAAAAAAAAAAGTGAAACAGAGTGACCAAAAAAGGAATGATTGTATTATCAATAATGTTTCAGTAGCTGATGGATGAGGATACCCAAATGATTTTTAAGACTTCAGTAGAAACCCTCCAAGTGGCAGCACAAATGCAAAATGTGTATTAACCCAGGGTCTCCTGAGAAAATTCTCCAGGGATGCGTGCAGCCATGCCAGGCGTGGGCCAAATGTGTGCTCAGCATCACGCAGCCCATTTAACAGCAGAGGAGACAGGATATTTTCCTTGTTCCTGCAGAGACAGGAGTGATCCCAAGAGCATTCCAAGAGGGATGAACAGACAGACACCCTGCTCAATGGGACTCCCGCCACCCTTTTCCCTCCCAGGGTTCAGTGCAAATGCTTCCTAAACAGCTCTGGAAACAAACAGCATTTTGAAAGCTGCCCTCAAAGCCCTCTGCTTTCACTAACATGAAGAGTAGGGAACATCAAGAAAAAGATCACCTCCTAATTCATTAGGGAACTGAATTTGCAGAACAGGCCTCCTGTCTTAAAGATACAGAAACATTCCCCTAAAAGGCAGGCACAGCACTGTGCAGGACATACAGCTGATGCTTTTGTGATGCCACATCTCCAGCACAGCCTTGGAAATGCTGTTGTGCTGGAAACATATTAGACAACATTGCCATGTATTGAAAATTGGCAAATCTCCAGGCTGGGGTTTCAAGGCATAATTTGTAGATTGAATGTTAATGAATATTATTGTTGTTATCTTGCAAGGCAGTGCTGACTTCACTGTGCTGCCCATTGCACATCTTGATTTTTATTTCTTTACCCCTGTAACAAGCAGCATAGGCAATTCCAGCACAGCTGTTAAGTCAGGAAGCCAGTTGAAGACACATGGGAAAAGGTGATTCTTTCTGTGCCTATGCCACTGCCTCCCCAAACTCTGCTGCTTCAAACACTTGCTGACACAGGATCATTGTTTTACTTGAGTCCTGTCTGTCCTCCTTCCTGCAAACTCACCCAGCCTCCGTAGCACTGGCCCAGCCATGGCACATGGAGATCAGGAGCAGGCATCAAGGGGATCCTCAACAGCATAAATCTTCTTTTAGCTCCATGGGGAAAGAGGTACAGAAATACTGTCATTTCTTCAGCTCTGCACTGCCCTCAGAGCTGTGATGCAGCTTAGCTCTTGGGAGCCTTTTTGTGCAAAACATCAGAGCAGCAGCTCACCTAGGCATAACTGCAGCAGGTGTGCCAGTGGCACTGCCCTGGGAGTGTCCCCCCTACTGCTCTCAGGGCCCCTGCCCTCCCCATGGGCTGGCTGGCCCCAGGAGCCACTCACAATGCACTGCAGCCCACCATGATTTATGTGGCACTTGTACAATTGATGCGCTTTGTGCCTGGGGACAGTTAAATGGTAGCTCTGTCATTAGTTTAAGCAGAGGTTAAAGGTGATCAATAACAAGGGTTTCATGCCCAATTGATCACCCCTTGCTATTTATTTCTGCCTTTTGCTTTCCATTCCACGGTGCTTTTAGAAATAGTAATTAAAGACATAACAAGTGTTCCACTAGGCAGAATATCAAACACTCCAGATATTGATTCAATTCTCTCCCTCAATGGTGTTGACCTGTGCCTGTCCCCAACACCAGCAAGGCCGGGCCAGCCTGCAAGGTTGCTCCCTACAGCCAGGGTTGGAGAGACAAGAGCCCTCCAGGGGGCAAAGCCAGTCCCTGCCCTGGGCAGAAGGTGGAGAACCACACATTATTCTGGAACAGGCAGCCTTCAGCTGTCAGGTCCAAGTCATTCTCTGAGCCTCACTGCTTGGCCCATCCTGTGAGCCTGCCACAAAGAGCTGGACTCAGTGAGGGGATCACTGTGTGGGGAGTACAAGGGAAGCAAGATGCCAAGTCAGGTTTGGCAACATTTTTCATCCCTTTGCCCTCAAATGCTTTGACACCCGAGCCCATGTTATGGCATGAAAAAACCATGACAAAAACTGTCCTGGACACTGAGTGTTCTCAAGCTCCTGGCACTTCCAGCTCTGCAGAGGACACAAAGGCATAAGGGACCTTAGCCCTGAAGAAGAGAAATTCAGAGTTGCACCCTGACCCCACCTGGCAGGAATGAGGGCAGGGGACCATGTCCAACACCATGGCATGTCACTGCTCCTCCAGACAGCTCTGCCAGATTCATGCCACAGGCCGTGTGCGTAAAAATAACCCCGTGCTGCTGCAAGTCAGGAGCTGGAGAGACAACACTCGGCTCCTTTGTCAGCACGAGCTGGAGCTCCTCATCGCTCCTCACTGATGGGGAGCGTTCCAGCAGTGGGTGATGTCCTTCTGCAGCACTTATCCTCGACACACAAAGCAGCCTATCCTGCTTTCCATGGGCAGGATGGTCAGGAGCACTTTTCCTAGATCAGGAACATACCCATGCCAGAGAGAGGGGGGAAGCAGGGCAGCAATGTTCGGTCCCTGCAGCACAGCACAGTGCTGCCCACACCGCAGCACTGAGCCCAGCACACAGGAATGCTCTTCCCACCAGAGTGACTGAGAAATCCCTTTGCATCCCTCACTGTGTGCACAGGCAGCATCTCACACTGCTGCAGCTCTTTTTGCTGAGGTGCCTCAGCAATCCATGTAAATTAACCCTTGCAACTTAATGTCATCTCTTATGACCTCACTTCATGAGAAGTAAGAACACTGGGGAAAAAAATCCTAAACATTTCTCATAATCCTTAAGAAAATTAACAGGGGACCTGGGAGTAAAATCCAGGAGCTCTGATAGCATTTTAGAGGAAAGCCTGCTTTGTAGCACATCTCATAATCACTCTCATGTACTACCACTCCCTCACTGCCCGTCCTGTTGGTTTGTCTGTAACCAGGTTAGTCTTAAACATGACTGAAAAAAATCTCTAATTTAAAACTAATTATATATTTAAAAATTCCCCAAACATAAAAACATCTAATGCAATAGCCTGACTCTTTATCCTTCAAATGACTGCAAAAGATGCAAATGTGTAAATTCATTTCGTAGACTTTTGTCTGGCTACAAATTTATGATCCAGCATAAGCTCAATTGCAAAGTGTTATTTTTAGTGTGATTGAGAGGTACTAAGACACAGTGAGTTCCAGATAATAAAAATCACAGGATAGATTTTCTCAAAATAAAAGAAAACCCAAACCAAACAAACCCAAAAAGGGACAGTAAAATGTAAAGATGTCCATTTGCCCTTTGGCTCTCTCATACCTTCTACTGATCCCTGACTGCAGAGCTGGCATTTCCATGGAGCCTCCGTCTCGTGCATATATGGGATATTTGCAAGAAGACTTTTGTGCACTCTGATTTATTTTGATGGACACAGCTGTGTGGGGTGCAGCTGCTGAGACAGAGCTGAGCAGCTTCAGTGAGCCATCCACCTTCCTTAAACATGCTGACAGAATAGCCAGCTTGGAAACATTCTGTAGGAAATACTGTTCTGTGGCTGTGGCAACTGCTAAGGGTTTTGGCCCTAGAGAATCTGGTACAGTGATGGAAAGCAGATTGCCCCTGTGGAGCTCAGAGAAGCCAATGTCCATAAGGAAACAGGTCCTGGATGCTGGTGGTGCTCCACAAATGCCTTGATCAGGCAGAATGCTCCTGAAGAAAGGTGGGAAAAAGGAAAATAAATAAAATTCTTTAAAGTTTGGCATGAAAAGCATTCTTCGTTGCAGCAAGTGCTCTCTCCAGCATATGAGCCAGGGAAACAATGAGCAGGGTATGAGCCAGAACACCTTTGCAAGGCTTACAAGAAATAACATTCAATTCACCCAAGAGCAAAAATAATGTGGTATCGAGGAATATGAAATACAAGGTCTGATCTAACAGGCACAGCATCACACGCTTTAACACAGCCTTTGCAACCTTGCAATCCCCACGCATGGCACAGGCACTGGGCTGTGTTATTTCAAACTGAAACCAGGGGGAACTTCCATTGGCAGAGCTTCCTTCAGTGACAGAGGAGAACACCAGAGGAAGTGCAGTTGACCATATCTCTGCTGCTGTGCCTAGGCCAGAGCTGTGTGTACACCTACACTCACAACAAATGGCAAGCGTGAGCAGTGTTGAATGCCCATAAATCAGCTTGGCAGAGTGCAGTGGTGGTTCCCATGACAGACTTTAACAAGCTCCTTCTCTGTGTGTTTCCCTTAGAGGAACATACACGCAAAACAAGGACGATGCTGCTCAGAGCACACATTGCACTCGCTGGTGTAAGCCTGCAGAAAACCTGTTCTTTTTTAGGAAGGTGCATTGGTCTTGGTCCCCCTGAGCAGCAACATTAATCTTAACAAGACCAGACACCGTCATCTATGGACATTTAGCATTTTAAAACAAAACTGTAACGCCCTCCACTCCACTTGCTCCTGCCCCTGCTGGGGCTGATCTACTTCAGAGGACAAGAGGGCAGCAGCTGCTGGCAGCAGACAGAGCCCCCATGGGAGCCACAGCCACTGGGCACCCATCCTCAGCATATGACAACCAGCAAGCACCAGCTCCAAGTCACCAGCCAGGATGTGCTCATTTCAAGCAACCCAACTGTAAGGAAAATACAAGGCAGCTAAGGAGAAATAATTCCAGAGTTGTGGAGTTCTGCCTTGGGGCAGGACCCAAGTCTGCTTCCAGTACCTCTGAAATGATGATGCTGAGCTGTCCTGGGGCTGATCCAGCTCCAAACAACCAACAGTAGAATTAGCATAAAAATAAAATATATGCAAACAACATTATCACAAAATTATATGATTTTTGTTAACCCGATGGTACTGAAATCTCTCCTTCTAGGGGAGAGAGCAAGCAGGAGTGGCAAGATTGGGAACAAGGCTCTGTGGTGCTAAGGCTGATGCTCCAAATGTAAAGAGATTATAGTGTTTCAGCTGCTGCCTTAGCTCATTAGGGGCCAGTTGCATTGCAGCACTGTGCTGGGATCAGGCACAGCTCTGGCTGGGCAGCAGTCAGAAGAGACCAGATTCAGCATAAGATGAACACAGCATTATTAATTACGAGTGACTGTGCCTCGCCAGGCAAACTGCTGCGCTGTAGTCACTTCTGCAGTTGTTATACAGCAAGCACTCCCTGCTCTTGCAAGTGGCAGCAATAATAGTCTAAGACAAGAAATCTGGAAGAAATTGGATGCTGGAATACTACAACCTTTTCCTAAGCATGCAGGAAAGCTGCTCGGCAACTGTTCACCTTTTTACAAGGAAAAGGGAAAAAGTGATATCCTACTGAATGTTGTCAGCCTTACAGAAAACAGCAATGTCCTGAAATTATCAGTAACCAATTTATAAGATAATAGCATTTGGGTTATTGGTAATTTTAGCAATAGCATTTGGGAAGCACAGCTGCCCTCCCATGTACCTGGGGCACATGGGCAGGCTCTATGCCTGGGCATGGCTGCAGAGCACAGCTCGTGCCCTTCTGTGAGTGTGAGAAGGGCTGAGCCCACACCAGGCCTGGTACCAACTTCCCTATCCGGCCAGAGACCCCTTGGTCACTACCTCGGCTCTCCTTGGCAATCTGAGATGTAAGCCCTGGGTCCCCAGCCCCTCTGGACTGTGGGCAAGGCAAGCAGATTACCCCAGTCCCTGGTGATGGATGACACCTGCCCTGAGCGTGACAAGCACAGCCCGATGTCACCATGGGACTAAGCAGAGCCTGAATGCTCTGAAAAGCATCTGCTGGGGCCAGGCACTGCTCAGCAGCAGAGTGCTCCTGGGTTAGAGCAAGGATTTCCCATGAGCACAGACCTAAACCCCTCTCACACTGGCAGTGCTTCCATTCCTTATTTATACTTCCTACTTTGTATATTTACTATTTACTTTGTTGGAGCATTGTTAAATAAGTATTTGTACATCTGCTTTTCTTTAATGTGCCAACACCACAGTCATATCTTCTCCTGCTTCACTACTGGTGTAGTAGTATGGGGTCATGCTTTCACCTTAGTGAGAAACAACCACCAAAAAAAAAAGAAAAAAAAGTCTCCTTCCAGTAATTGCTATTAAATCCCTGATCAGAAAAACTAACAAGTTATTCTAAGATAGGCAAACCTTTGGGGCATTTGATTTTTAGAACGGCTGAGCACTGCGGTACTGCAGAAATGAGATATACAAAGAGTATTTTATTTTTGCTGCTCAACAGCATGAAAGAGCTAATGCAGTGGGGCTGCCAGCGCCTTATACAATCTGACACACCGAACAACCCAAGGGTGCTCATCCTCCCCAGCACTCACAGCACATCTCATCCATTAGGAGAACGCAATGTGAAAACTGACCCTTCCCTTCTGAGGGATATAAATCCTCTTTGCCATCCAGGTTAGTTCAGAATGAAATGTCTCCCACTATAGAAAATCAGCACAATTAAACGTTCAACGCAAACGAGTTTGTTTTCTTTAAAAAAACAAGCAAACAAAAAGACCCCTCTTTTGTCAATTTTTGATTTTGTTTCTTCTTCCCTTAAAGCCTGGCTTGTCACACAGAAATTTTAATGCAAAGGCTGCAGTATGACCAAACACTAAAAACAATGGTACATGTGTGGGGAACACACGCAGTAACAGCTAAGGACAGATTCTCAGAGTCGGAAATTAATTTAAATGCTGTCATGATACAAAGACTCAAACCCTTGAATCATCATCCTCCTTGACTTTTTTACTGGAGTGTATCACCTAAGCTACTACATCTGCTTAGCTATTTAGAAATTAGTAAATACTCAGTAAAAATGGCAAAACTTTTTGAATTTAGGATCTCCACAACAGCCCTGCTATTCCCTGCTCTTTCATAAAAACCAGTCTCATTACAAAAAAGAAAGCTAACCCTATAGCAAAAGCTGACAGAACACACACCGCACACTAAACCCTTTAGGTGAGATTTTGTATCATGCTCTGCATGCCAGGGGAAGTTATTAATACCCTAACCCACAGCATTTACTAGCTTGTTTGTATCACAAAGTGAACCATTTCTTTATGGAGTATTTGATGAAATAACTGCTCAAAGTGACTTTATTTTAAAATCTCAGTTTACCAGAATTTTGAATGAGAACTTGATAGTCTTGTATTAGCTGATGTAGAATAGCTACATTATAAGAAACACTGAAAATGCAATAAATTATAACATTATCAATGGCAAATGTGACATTGCTTAGACAAGTAATATGCACCCCACCAAAAAGCATAAAATGCAACAAAATCAAACTGCAGTGAAGACAAGAATTTTCAAGTATAAATTTTCAAGAGTAAGTTACATTTGGTATGTTAGAAATTTTTATATATATTAAAAAGAATTATACACAAATTGCAATGCACAACGCAGCACTTTCACTAGAAAAAAAATCCCTTTTAAAGCTTGTGTTTTCACAGCACATAATTCGTACTGAGTAAAGTGGGGAAACTATCCAGTGCCAGATGTCTGAGAACATTAGTAAATTCTCTGCCAACTGAAAAGAAAGAATTTGGTCCTTTACTACGAGATTTTGATGAAGTATTTAATCAGTGCAAGAGCTCTGTATGGGAACATATTTCAAAAGTTCTCCCAACACACAAAACACTGCAGGAATCCAGGGACCTGCAAAGGAAAACAATCCTCACATGCAACTTTTCTTGGTGCCGCAAGACAAGGTTTAAAGTAGAGATGCAGGATCATTCCTCCAAGAACCGAGAATGCAAAAACTGTATTTTCAACATTTCTTGGCACAACCACAAAATACTCGGGCACGGCACCACGAGAAGGAAAGCTGGTGACATCAGAAAACCCGAGAGCGTGGTTTGAGTAGAAGGAATCTACTCAGCAACATCAGTGTGCGTGTATCACCTCTGCGATATGTGGGAGAAAAGTTACGTGCGGACTGTTTTCTGTCCTTTTTGGGGAGAGTTACGTTCGGATCAGCAAAACACTGCAGAAGGTACGGGGACGCGGCAGGGCACAAGAGCATCCACGCAGGGGAGCGGCTCGCCAAAGCCTAATTACCGGGCGGGCAAACCGCACCGAGCACCGCTGGTGCGAACCGCACGGCACCGCGGACACCAGGGCCACCCGCGCCCGGGATGGGGCTCCTCGGGGGGGCTCGGAGACCCCCGCAGGGGAGCTCGGGAGGAGCCCCAACCAAAGCATCCGCGCCACCACCGGCCCCGACGGCCGGGCTCTCCCGGCAGCATCGCTCCCGGCCAGGCGCTGAGCCTGCAAAGACGACACGAGACCGGTTCCTGGGTAAATGGTTTATGTAAGTAATAAAATATTTACTATAACATAAATAGAAACGTACCCTCGCAGTTCTACATTGGTTTTGCAATAGGAGATACAAACAAAAAAACGGAAACCCAAGGGAACGGACCGGACTGAACCCACCAACGGGAGGGTGCGAGTTCCGCGCGCGGTTAGAAATAAATAGAGACGGGCCGGGAAATGGTTTGGAAGTGTCCCCCCGGGCGCGCCGG
>VZTN01007916.1:37602-89761 GCA_013400515.1 Erpornis zantholeuca | reverse complement strand
CCTTCGGATTGGCCGGCGGAGGCGATGGGCGGGGTAGCCCGCGGCGGAGCGGCTGCCGATTGGAGGAGGGCGGTTCATTCATGCCGAGCTGCCCGCCGCCACATGGGCCCGGCGCGGGGGCGGCCCCGTCTGTCTGCCCCGGGGGTCGTGGCTGCTGCGGGGCAGGTGCGGAACCTTGGCTCCTGCCTCCGGTGGCCACCGGTCCTTAGCCACCCGACTGTGTGGTGATCAACAGCAACGCGGGACGTTAAAAATTGACCTTTCTGGTAAACTTGGGCCCTAGGACACGGGGACCTCTTTCCTAAACACTCCGTAGTTTAGAGCACCAAAGGCCAAAAAATGAGGATCTGAGATTGTTTGGGCGTCATGGGAAACGTGGGTCTTGGATGCTGCCTCGAAGGCAAGTCTCTGAGCCGGTTTGAGGGTTGGCACTGGATGAAGGGTGGAGGAATTTGTGGGAAAAGACAATGACAACAAGAAACAAACATGTCTGGCAATGCTGGTAGAGGGGCAAGGGATGTCTTAATTAAGCCAGCTCCAGACTTCATCTGGGGCTTGAGGCGCAAAGTGAATCAGGGTGGGCACCAGGAAATTCATTACTTTTAAAAATTAATCTTTGTCTCTGTGCTCCATTTGTAAAATGGGAGCAGAGGCAGTGACCTTTGCCAAGGGCTTGGGTGAACAATGAGCCATCGGATCAATATGTGTACGAGTGTGACATGTCAATGGGTGCACACAGATGCCCTGCACTCTCCTCAGCTGGGCAGGGTGGCTCGCTGCTGTTAAGGACATTAACTGCAGCCTCCTGAAAGGCTTTTTGCAAGGTGTTCTACATCCCTTCCCTCTGCATGGGAGGCACTTTGTCACTTCTGTGCACTGATGCACTGGTTTGGACTTGGGTCCTCCAGCCCTACACGCTGGGACTGTTGGAGCTAGCAGACAGAAGGATTAGTTTTGGCTTCTGGGCTTGGAGGGAGCAAGCAGGGCCATTGCAACACCCCACATAGTGCATGTGCAGCTCAGTGCACAGTGCAGTGCCCACCTCTGCCTGCAGTGCCCACCTCGTCCCGGTACCGCAGTGGACCTGTGGGCTGTGATGCATTGAGCCCCTGGTGCCACAGGATGAAAGTGCTGCCCCCAGCCACCCCGTGATCACTCTGATTTGGTGCACACTGACCCTTGTCCTGGTTCACCCAGCTCCTAGAGCAGCTGGTTGGGTGGGATCACACCGGGCTGGAAAGGTCTTTCTCCTCCTCCAGGCTTGCAGTGAGTGGGTGGCAACACCTGGTCCCACAGGAACCACTCCTGCTTTTCAGCAGCCAAAGGGCCAAACCTGCAGCCACAGGATTGGTGCTGGTCCATGCCAAGAGCTTGGCATCCCACCAGGGGCCTGGGTAACTGCTGGGCCTTGTTTCGCTGAATCATGGTAAGACCAAGAGTGACACAACTTGCTGCTGGCAGCCTCAGCTATCCACCGCCCTTGGGGACAAGTTTGGGACTGAACATGTCCCTTTTTGGCTGAGGAATTATGTTTAATTAGTTCATTTCATTGAACCCAGTGTCTCTTTTCAGGTGTATAGCCCTAGAGAAAGGCTGAACTTTATAGGAGAGATGGGTTCCAATAGATCATGGAGCGTATTTCATTAGGAGAATAATGCTGTCTTTATTATTTTCCTGAGAAATCCTTTGCACACACTGCATACGTTTGTAATGAATAGAAGCCTTTCAAACGATTCAGAGACATGATGCAAAATATCATACTTGGTTAAGCATTTTCTGTATATTTTTTCTGACCTAGACTCATATTCATGTCAATTCTTCATGATACAGTGCTATAATATTCAAATTTTTGGTACCCAATTGCTTTTGATATTTATATCCATTTTTAAGGGAATCACAATGAATAAATGTGCCTAGCTCTAACTTTATGCAAAATAAGCTGTGTATAAATCAGTAAATCATTAATAGAATAAATAATTTCCAAAGGCTGAAGACTGGATTGCATTTCAAACTTTCATCTGTTTTTTATGTTTCAGAAATTACCAAAGGAGTTTACACAGTAGTGCTGCTTTATGTTTGATCAAATGATCTTTGTAAACCAAGGCATTGTGCACTGATTGTGTTTTTGGCTTGTTCTGCTTGATAGAAGTAGAACTTAAAGACTGGGAACAGCAAACAGCAGAGGAAGATGAGACACTCCCATTTAACTCCTCCCTTAGTGATTCCCAACTCCAGAAGTGAGAGCTGGGTGGCAAAGTTCTGTCTTTTATTAAAGAACATGAAGGAGATAAAAGGAAAGGAGAGGGTGCTGATGCTAAGAGAAGAGGATAGGAAGGATTAAGATGCCTGTATAGGCACTAATTTTGAGGGCCAGACCTGCATATTTGTGTTTCTGATATCCCCATCTCCACTGAGGTCTGGGACTGAGGAGTTGTGCAGCTTGAAAGACCCTGCCGAGATTTCATTATGTTGAAAGTGTATTCCCATTTTTTTAAAAATCATTTTTATTTCATCTATTCTTACTTTTACATAGCTTTCCAGAGCCATATCATCCAGCAAATCCCTACAGGAGGGCATCCAGCTTTCCTAGCAAAAGCTAGTTCCTTCATTAAGCCTTGCCAGGGATATTGGCATGCAGTCCATTCCCCCTTCAAGAAATAAACAACCCCAGGGGCAACGTTCGATATGATTCATTCTCTGTGTGACTGTGACAGCATCAGGACCTGCTGAATGCAGTTGGATCTGAGGCCTGTGGGAGGACTGGAATAAGGAGGAGGCTCGGCAGGGCAGGAGCAGAGCTGGGACTGCTGTGCACAGCGAGGGACCTGCTGGAAATGCAGCGCATGCTCTGCTCCCCTGAGCAGGCTGAGGGAAGAGGGAGGCTCAGGACTGCTTGTGAATGGTCTGCAGTGAGGAGAATGTGTTGTGTCAAGACATCTAGTCACTAGGAAACTGCCTCACATCTGGGCCTCCTGCACTGAGTGAACAGCTGCTGCTCCTGTCGGGGCCCATCTCAGACACCAGGTGAAACACCTGGATTGAGCTCTGCACCATTGGGCTCTGCACCATTTCTACATCAAGGAAACACACCAGCATTACCTGTGAGTTGAGAGGAGGCTGAGAGCCAATTCTCCAAGCAGAATCTGCCTCGAAGTGTGAAACTGCCCTGAGAAGAGTATTTCCCAGAATTTTTAGCACGTTGCCTAAATGACTTTCGTCTAGGACATCTAGAGCACAGATAAGAAATTTTTACAACTTTTTGGGTGGCTATACCTTTTGGCAAATCTTATTTTTGCTTTGCTCATCTAAACTTGCAGAATTCTTAGTTTGGTGAGTGACAGTGAAAAAGTTAGTGGCTGGTAGAACTGAATTTAGCCATATAACTAGAGAGGAAGAGAACTAGAGAATGAATCACGGAGAACAGTTAATACAAATGTGCAAGGTATGCTCACTGTGATTAGCTGTAGTCATATACAGTCCTGTAATTATTTGAAAATTGTCCAGAAATATGTTCTCATGAGACCAAAATGAATACAAAACATGCTGTTGTGATCTTTTATTGAATCAATGAAATTTAGATTAGGCAGTCACTAAATTCCTGTTTACACAACAGACCTTAATGGCTCCAGAGGAAGTGCTCAAATGTAGTAGAAAAATAATCCCTATTTATGAAAGCCCCGTAATATGCATTTACATAATCCCCACTTTTAAAAGCTATATCAGCTCTAAAGTTCTTCAACTCAGAGATACACCCCCAGGGATTAAAAATAATAAACAAAAAAAAGGGAAAAAGATGTACACACATCCACTGATATGCACCACAGCCTTTAGGATTACCACATGCAGGAGGGGGCAGGGATAACCTACAGCTCTCCTCACCCCTCTCCACCTCCAGCAGGGTTTGTGCATGTGCTCAGACATGAATACATGCACATGCCCATCTCTTCAAGTGGCTCTGCATGACTTTGAGCACGTGCATGGTGTCACAGTGTCTCTCTGTGTTTTGTCTCTCCTGGCTTTCCTGGTCTTTCTTCACGAATACAATATTGGTTCTTCCTGTATGCCCACTAAGTACCATTATGAAACAAGCAGTCTTAACTAATGTTCTGAGGTATATGTAGCAGCTCTAGAAAGCTGGACATGGAACTGGTGGGTTGTGCACTTTATTTGTACTCAAGATGTCTGCACAGTTGTTGATATTCCCATGTGGCTGATGTGGCATTTTGCTGTCAAAGTGCTGTCCTTGGGATAAGAGGTATGATCTGCACCAAAGCATGTTAATGTTGCTGAAGGGTTTGTAATAAAAAATAAAGCTGTTCTTTACAGTGGAAAACAGGCTGCTTCTGAAAAGGTGATTATTCAGAAGTGTGAATTTTGGAGACTGATTTCTCATCTTCTGTAATTTTACCTTGTCTTTGCAACTACCTATTGCTTAGGAATAAAATGTTATGAGTCTTGTTTGGTGAAGTCTGAGTTTTGCAGATTTTGGGTAAAATCTATATTGGATTCAGTGAATGCAAGGAAGGGAAAATAGAATTAATTTCCACCTTTAGAGAAATACCTTTGCTGCCCATGTATTCTGAATTCTCTGTATGTCTTTTGCTTCAAAGTCTTTGATTAGCATTTATAATATAAATGAGAACATAGAAGCACAGGAACATTGGTATTTACCCTCAGTGAATGCCAGCATTCAAGTGCTGTGGAGTTTTGTGTGCACAAAACTCATCCCTGCCCAGAGCTCCCGTGTGGTCATCCAGCTGTGCTGGTGCTGCAGGCAGAAATGAGAGTCATAGGCAGTGTGGAGCTGCATGCCCCAGCCTCTTGCCATCTGGCCCAGCCCTTCTCCAAAAGCCAAATGGTATTTTTCTGGTTTGCTAGGGTCCAGTGTCCCCTCTGCTCCTTTGCTGCTGCTGGCGTCCCTGGAGAGCCCTGCTCCCCTCAGCCTGAGGAAGTCTCTCCCATCCCTGCATAATGGCCAGAAAAAACATCTTCACCTTAAACCCATGCTCATTCTGTGAGTGAGGTCAGGGGGAACAGGAGGCCTTAGCACCAGACTGCACCAGCTGCCTGAGGCACTAACTGTTTCTTCCCAAAATAACACAGAAGGTTGGTAATTTCACTCTCTTTCTTCCCAGCTCAGTTGCACCTTAATAATGAAGCTTTTTGGTTTCCATTTAATGAGGATCTTTGCAGTTTACATAAAGCAACCACATGAATAAATACTCGGTTTAGAACAGATAAGAGCTGGGAGTGAGTTTTGTGGGGGTTCAGCAAGAAAGATTATGCATTCAGCAGATAAAGGTGTCTATGGTTCAAGTTTATGGGTCAAGTGGCATCACTTGATCTTGTCAATCTAATACCAACTCGAACATGGAGCAGAAGCCAAGTTCCTGTTACTGGAGTGCAGCAACAGGATCTTGGGAATCACCACACCTGCATCTGGTCAGACTGAGGAACTCTCTTGTGCTTGTCCCTCTGCAGCCAGCACAGCAATCTGCAAAGGCCAATTGCTAAGGAAGGGGAATTGTACAGAGAATGCTTCGTTTATACATTTTCCAACCATATTTGGTGTAGGACATGACTGTTCCTTTATTCACTCCACTTCACATTGATTCCTCTAACGATGCACAGTTCCAGAGCTGATCTGTCCATATTGACATGCTTCCCAGCTTGGCTTCCCAAACAGAGATGTTTTGAGAAATGTACAGATGTAGAAAAACAGGGAGGCAGAAATTTTCTTTGTGGCAAGGCTGAGGTGCAAATGTTGGGAGATGAAAGGATGAATCCCTGTAATTTTGTTGTTACTACAAATCATGCCTTGTTTAAACTCTCCACCTCAGGCTTTGATCTGCTATATTGGTGCTAATCCATATATTTATGCTTTGCTAGTATGGATTTAAAGTGGTATAATTCAGCTCATTGTCAAGACCAAGAGTCCTTCCTGTCTTCTGCCTGCACTATCACTGTATCATAATTCTTGCACTTTTGGTGACTTGTCATCACTTTTGTGAGAACTGAGGCAGAAGGTGAGTTCAGAAGGAAGGAAAACATCCAATTTTAATGGAATGAACTTCTCAGGTGATTATGTGCTTCTGGAGAACAGGAATCAGACACACAGGAAGCTTTCAAGACTTCTCTGCTTCTCCCTGCCTGCACTCCAGCACACTGAGTACCCCATGTACCTGGCTCTTCTCACACTGGGAACAGGGACCTGGAATTCAGCCATAAAGAGCTGATGCTGCTGGTGGCCCTTCACTGGTCCTATTCTCTTCAGAGAAAGGGAAGTAGTGAGCAACTGGGGTAGAAGATGATGCCTGAGACAGCATCTCACTAAGTAAGTGCTCTTTTGTAATGATGATGCCACCAACAAATTTCATTTCTTCATCTCTTTTTGAGCCAAGCTCAATGACAAAAATATCAAACCTGGCCAGTTCTGAGGCTCACCTTTGACCAACTCATCCTATAACTTCTCTTCATGTGTTGCTTCTCAGCAACCTACAGATTTCTGCCCTCCCTTTGGCCATTTCCTCAGTCATTTAAATACTTCTATTATCCTGTACTTCCTTCAGTCCCATAGAGAGCACTTACAGGTGGTCAGCACCATGGAAACATCAAAACACAGCTGGATGTGTAGGGTCTTACCTGGAAGACAATGTTTTCTTGTGCAAACAAACAGCATTGAACTGAGTAGGAAGAGCAGGTGCTGTAAGGGATAAGCCTTCCCAGCCAAGATGCTGGACAAATTCACCCTAGTGCTGATGGGACAGGATGAGCTGAGAATGAGGAGACTGCTCAGTGCTTTGGCAGGATGTTCTATCTGTGAGTCACAGCTCTACAGGAGCTGCACCAGTCCCTTGGCCAGACAAGCTTTGCCTTCATTAACTCTTTCCTGTTGGAGACCTAGAAGCCAATTAATTATAACTTAGACTTTATTCCATTAAACTTCTCTAAGCTCCAGGGAAAGAGCCTTAAGATTCTACTCTGATCCTGTTGCCACCGACGCCTATAAAATCTCTCCACAGACTTGGATGGGAAGAGACATTAATTCCATATTGTTTGCTTTCAGCCTGGAGCATGGCCACTGCCAAGAGGGCTGTGCCTCTGAAGGCAGCCCCTCTTCCAAATCAGCACTTGCCTTAGGGAGATGCATTGTCTTCAGAGAATTATTTCTGCTGGTTCTGGTGACAATGCACTAAGTGGCCATACACTGTAGTTACTATCAAAACCTTGCTCCCTGCCTGATTTCAAACTTCCATTCTGCTGCTCCCTGTAAAGACAAACCCTGAGCTGTTCACCTTTCCAACTGAACTGACTTCAGTTAATTGAATTTTCAAAGAGGGGTCATCACATATGAAATTACAGATATCACACTTACAGTTTTGCTTCTAGAAGAGAAATCTTCTAGAAAGAAGAAGAAATCTTCTAGAAAGATTTCACCTCCACAAAGCTGGCAAGTGGGCAAATCTTAGAAAATAACTGTTCCTCAATCTCCTTTTCATAAACTATTCGTCCTTAGAAGGCAGAGGACTGAATGTAGGTTGTCTGTGTCCCACTGGACTGCATTGTTGATGAGGCAGGAGTGGTTCCTGCTGTGTTACAAGAACAAGTTAAGTGCCATAACCTAGTGCAACACTACAGACATGTCTTTGCATGGGTTCTGAAGCCATAAGACATTGTACTCTGAACAAGCTGCTAGTTTTTTATTCATGGGCAGATTTCTTGTGTATTTGGTGTGGAATAGGTACAAGGTGATGAAAGAAGTGATATTATTTATACAATATATGAAAATGCATTTGGTCTGTGTGCAGTTTTGGTCGCTGCAATATAAGAAATGAAGCTATTAAAGAGCATCCAAAGGAAGGCAACAAAGAAGGTGAAGGGCCTTGAGGGGAAGCTGTATGTGGAGCAACTGAAGTCACTTGATCTGTTCAGTGGGAGGAGAAGAGACTGAGGGGAGACTCTTCACAGTTACAACTTCCTTGGGAGGGGAAAAGGAGAGCTCCCCAGGGCAGTGGTTACAGCAGCAAACCTTACAGAGTTCAAGAAGCGTTTGGACAACACTCTCAGGCAGATACAGTGATTCTTGGGGATGGTCTTGTGTGGGGGCAGGAGCTGGACTCAGTGGTCCTTGTGGGTCCCTTCCAACTCAGTTGATTCTGTAATTCTGCGATTGTGGATGTAGGACAGCAGAGTTCAAAGTAAAATTTCTCTTTGTTCTTGTGTGTTGCAAGTAGCTTACTGGCGTGGGCCCAGTACTTCTCAGACTGGTTACAGGACTGTCTCATCCAAACTAGTGCCACAACTTGTATTTCTTGTATTTTGTTTAACTGTACTGTGGGCCATCAAACTCCCACTGCAGTCAACAGGCCCTCAGGATCTGGTCTTTCTCTCCAGTCATGGTGCAATGATGTGTCATCTCTTCACTCTGACTACTGTTCTGAACTCTTTTCTTCCCAGCCCCGCTTATTTGGGGCAACATTTCCTACAAACTTTTCAACAAAATTCTTAGCTACACAGAAGACTTGCTTTCTACTTGCTAGGGTTGGCAGCTTGCATGTGTCCCAGTCTGTGATTGTCAGTAAGCCTATACACTGGTGCTGATGATAGCAACACAGCCTTTCCAGTGGGAATGATACTCCACTTGCTTTTCAGACACCTGTATATCCCAGGAATCATGGGTTCAGGGCTCTGCCTGTTCCTGAGAACACAATGAGCACTATGCTGTGAGCCTGTGCTGTTAACAACTGCACCCCCAGTGTTGGCTAGATTGGACTATGGGCAGGTTTAGACACCTATTACAGTTCTTATCTGGGTGAGGCAAGGCTTACAAAACGGTACCACAGACCTATCAGCTGCCTCAGACAAAACAGCTGTTTGCTCCTCTGTCAGCACTGGGGATGGGTAGAGCACCAGTGACATTAATAGAAGAATTTTCTTTCCATACCAGGCAGTGAAACTGACTTCTGCTAGAATGTGTTCTCTTTTTTTCAAATTCCTATTCTGAGATACTAAAGTTACATACAGCAACTTAAAGGTAGAACATTAGAAACTGCAGTGGTGTGGAAGCTTATGCACCCACTTTGCTTGCACTGCTTCAGAGCTTCAAAGGCTCCCCCCAACACTAAGTAGTATTTTCATTAGATACCCGACCTCTGCTTCTGATTAAATAACTTGTGTAATTAGATTGAGACATCTGCTTATCCCTGGGGGGAGAAATCCCTTTCAGCACTGAACTAAGCCTGATTTGGTTAATTACCTTAGCAGGACTGTATTAATACGTAGTTTCTTGATGGCAAGGAACTGTGGTCTTAAGCTTATTTCTCCTTGCTTTCACAATATTATAATAGGACAGTTTAGGGATTAGGAATCAGGCACTAAGCCCAGTATTTCCCTCCTCTTTTAGCTCATGTCAACGCTCTCCCTCATTTTACTCTTAAAATATTGCCTGTTTTACCTGCCTGTGAATACAGTTTCCAGGTTCTTCGTTGTACATGTAAGGATAATATATTCCCAGTGACTGCTCAAAGCAATGCATCCTGTGGTACTTGTGAGTAATTAAAATTCTGAGGGTTCTATAGCAACGTGAATTTCTCTCAACAAATGATTACCATTGGCACTGCTGTTTTCCAGTTCACTCTCCAGAAGCAGAGCAGTCCACATGCACATGGACAACGTGGAACATGGGTAGAGCAATGTGGGAATACATTTAGGTTTACAGATAATTGTCCTTTTCCTCTGCCTCCTGCAAGGTTGAACATCTGTGGGCAACTGTACTGCAAAACTCCCTGCAACTGCAAGAAACCCAGATTCTGTCCTTTGGTCAAACTTGATCAAAAGTGAACAAACATATGCTGAAAAAGAAGCAGCTGAGATTTGTATCCAAGCTTGGAAAAAGCCATTCTCAGAAGAGGCAGGAGCTCAGAGTGGCTGGCAGGCGCTGTCCTTGGGGCATGTGGCCAAGTGCCTGATGACAGTGGCCTGGGGTGGGTGGTCCTGCCTAGGCCCTCCCTGCATACCCACCAGACTGAGCCCCCCAAACTGCCACCACTGGCTCTGAGCTGATTATTTAACTAGGCTGATCTGGGGGCCCAAAAGCACTTCTGGCAACGGTGAGAGATGAAGCAGGAGCATAAGCAACAGTGTGCAATAGAACATTTTTCCATCCACAGGTGGAAATACCTAATAAGATATAAATCATCTATTTGATAACCAAACCATTACAGAACTAGGGATTCAGACTTCCCAGGGAAAATTCAATTCTCAGAACCAATAGTATTTACTATTTATATGACTTGCCAGCCTATCTAAAAGCTCATCCTTTTCAGAATGCTCCACGGGTAGCCAGAAGGTGCTTTCAGAAAGAATTGTCCATGCACTTTTCAAAGTAAAAAATATATTCAGTGCAGAATTTGTAATTGTAACACTAAATCTGTGAGTTTTAGAAAAAGGTAATCGGGGTGGAAATCATGGGTAAGGAGAGGCACAGGAAAATAACATCAAATGCCTGTAGGAGGTCAGGGGACAGATACTCTGTCCAGCAGCAGAGGTGTAGGTAGGACTGTCAGGACAGCACAAAGCTTGCACCAATGCCTCTCCAGAATAGTCCCAGGGCGTGACAGCTTGCAGAGATCTCCCATGACAGAAGTGAGGTTTTTTATTCAATAGCCACTAGCCTTTTTTAATCTTTTCACAACTTTTTTTTTTTTTTTTTCTGTTTATGTAAACTTTCAGCATGCACAACATTCTGCAGCAAAGATTTTCTGCAGATAAATGACACACTGTGCAAAGAGCCTGTTTGAAGAACCAGAGCCAGTGAACAAGTCACCTCTGGGTGTCTTCTTCATGATCCTCACAATTCTCACATTTTGTCCTGCAGTCACATCTTCTCACGCTGAGGAATTACAGTATGTGGAGCTGTGCCTCCTGTGGATGCTGTTCTATACCCCATATCAACCTTGATGCACATTTCTGAATATTTTCCTGTATATAAATTCTTTGTCAACTAGAATTGAACAATTTAACTGAATTTCTGTGACCTGTATTCCCAAGACTACTGGGCCACCCAAGGCAGCAGTCAGGAGAGAAGTGCCTCTCAGGGATCAAGGCTGCTATGGGGCAAATACGTTCCAAGTACATTCCATTTGAAAATATTTAAAGGCAACTAAACTGAACAGTGTGTTTCTTGTTAGCATCTAAACTAGCCCTTTGCTGGGCAAATGGTGTCAATAAGCTTTCTCACATTCCTTCTGAATAAAGCAGCAGGGAGGTGATCAGGGACTGCAAAGGAGGCAGAAGCAGCAGGAGTGTTCCTCACAGTCCCCCTCAGCACAGTCCAAGTCCCCCTCCTGGCACACCAGTTCCAGTTTGTGCTGAGGAACGTTGGCTTCTTTTTTCTTTTTTTTTTTGTCAGAAGATGAGTACAGGTTGGATTTTGTCCTGGGTACTTTTCATTCCTTGTAACTTTCACAGGGAAGCATGAAATACAGCCAGATACATTTCAAGAAAGGCAGTGGATTACCTTGTACCGACATGCAGGCCCAAGGTGTCCATTATTTATAGACCTCATTTTGTTGTAGCCAATTTGCATAGATGAGCTCCCAGTAGATGACAGGCACAGAGCTGTGAGGCTCGGGGGTCAGCATGGTTACAGGGAGCAGGATAACCTGGCAGCCAGGCATCACTTCATGTTATGTTGCACCAAGACTGAACCAACCTGGCCACAGATTGAGGAAGAGTCTGGAAAAAAAAGGGGCAGTGGAAAATTTTGCCAGAAAACTGAGACCGCTGAGTTCTGGAGGCGATATGTCACGATTCCTCACATCACTTTGCCATTATGGCTGCTTAGCAAGTCCAGTGACCACATCCAAACCTGCCAGTGCTGCACAGCCACAGATTCAGGCCCTGTCAGGGGGCAGAGGTCTCATGTTGTCACTTGGAGTAACTTTCAGCTTGAGAGAAAGCAAAGAGCTTTGTCAGAAGCTACACAAACACTCCTATACCAGGCTGGAAACAGACCCTGCCAGGTGTCACCTGCATGGATTGCTGCTGTTGTCATCAAATGAATTAAAGTATTGATCTGCCAGGAGCCACAGTGCCAAGGGAGACTTGTCATTTCCCTCACTGGTGGCAGCTCAGAAATGGTCCTCTGGGGATGAGGATTACCAGTGCATGTGGTAGAAAGGTCTATCTGTTCCCTGTCTACAGCTCAACTCTGAAGCCAGGTAGCCACCACTGTTAGAGAAAAGGGATCACAATGTATACCTGTCCCTGAGAAAAAAGTGTTAGAGAAGCCATGTGAAGCTAGGAGCTCATGAGACAGGATTGGTGGCTCATGCTACCTTCTAAGAGCTTCTGCAGGGAGAAACACAGAGTTAAGAGAACACACTGGTGGGAGGGCAGTGGTGGGCACAAGCTGTGATGTGCTGCTGTTCTCTGGCATTCCTCCTCCTGAGCAGGTTATGCCAGGGGTGGGACCCAACTCCTCCAGCTGCCCTGGCCAGGGTTCTCCCTGCTCCCTGCAGCTGTTCCTCCACAGCCCTGCAGCTGCAGGTGGCACAGGAGCAAGCCCTGTCACCAGGGAGAGCCTGAGCAATGCTAGATCCAATTGCACAAAGCTGGATCATGTACCACAAAACCATATTTACTTAGTTAATGCTCTGATTGATTTTAAGGCCTTGCTGAGACTAAAAAACTATTAAGAGATTTGTGCTGGTGCACCTTCCAGCACAGGAACCAACTCCCCTGCTGTGTACCTGATGTTTCCTGGCCATGGCCTGAGACCCTTCCCAGCACAGATCAGCCCTTAGCTCCTCCATTTAAATTCTATCAACTTTCTTCTTGTTGAGGCTCTATCTGGAAGATGAACACTCACCCACAGAGACCTCAAAGGGTGCTGAGTCCGAGTCCAGCTCTCCAAGCATTGGCTGCAGCCAGGAATTCCACAGGGACACCCCTTCTGGTATGGAATGCTGACCCCTTGGACTGCCACTGAGGGGGCAGAGGGTCTCTCGTCACAGCCCTCAGGAATTTCAGCCCAATGTGCCTGGATTTTTCCCTATAATTCTCCTCTTGATCTTTGAATCTCCCTGTTAGAAATTCCCTTTCCCATCTCACAGAGCATTAGTGTTGCCTTGTGCTCAGTCTGGCAGAAGCCCTGCAACATTCCTTATTGTTCTCTGTTTCCCTGCTCCAACATCCCCAGCCCAGTTTGTATGGGGTACAATGTGCTGAGTGTGCAGACCTGAAACACTTGCTCTTGCCTTTGACTACTCATGTGCCTGCCTGTTTTTCCCAGCACCTGCCTCCTCATGTCCAGATTCAAACTCCAGATAATGTACCCTGGCTAGCCTCCTGGGCAGGGCTGTGTATGCTGGGAGAAATGCTGGCCTTGAAAATTGGGTGTGAGTCTGTGAGATTCCTCAGATACTTTCTGCCACTGGGATTGTCCAGAAAATGCTGAAGTCTGACTCTCCATTCCAGATATCTCAAGTTTACACCAGAAGTTATGCCCAGTGCCTGGCAGGCCGCTGTCCCAGACATGGTACACCAAGACACAAGCAACGATATAATAGAAGCTCTCCAAGGAGACTTTTTAGGTAGCTCTGATCACTGCTCCACTCCAGACTCTGCCCAGGGCTTGGGGGCCCTGCTGAGCCCCAGCAGAGACTATCTTCAGCACAGAATGGTGTGGCACAGAGATGCCACTGAGTAGGATCTGGGCATGTTTGTGGTGGACTTATCCCGAGGCACACATTAAAAACAGATCCCAGCCCTCTCCCTGGTGCTGTAAGAGTGCTGCCATGTAGCTGTGGCTCCAGCCTGGCATATGAGGCCAGGCTGTAAGTGGAGCAGAAAGATGCAGCCTCCTGGATTTCCTCTCTTGGTTATGTTACAGCCGCAGATGTGGAAGTCCTGGACTGCACCCAGTTTATGTATCCTGAGCATCACCACCCAGTCTGCTTACAAAGGCTTGGTGCTGCACAACTCCAGCAGAGCAGGAGCATGGTGGGTGCCACCTGGGACAAAGCTTTCTGTTGTTCAGGTGCTGCTGCCAGATCCACTCAGTGCTGCAGCACAGCATAGGCCAGTAACCTCTCAGCCATGTGTGCCAGGTGATGCTTGTCCCAGTGTTAGGGCACACCTGTGCACAGTGCAAGAGACCCACCACAGACTACAAGCTGAGCCAGCTGAAAAGGAGGTTTTTAACAGCACCTTGAAAGAGGATGAAAAACTCAGGGGAGGGCTCGTAAAGTGCCAGAGGCAAATGAAAAGATCCCAAACCACGACGTGATTCTAAAGAACTAAACTCTTTTTCTGGCTCCAACGCCACTTCTCCCTGCTACAGGGCTGAGAAGTACCACAGATCTGGGAGCTTTTGTTGATGTGACTTAAAGAGCAGTGCACATACTGAAAAGGAGAGCACAGAATGGGAATGGAGGTCTGGTAAGATTCCCAGAAAAGGGAATGCTCCAGCATAAGTTTTGGAGGGTTTTCAATGAGCATGAGGCAACTTTGCTGCTTGTGAGGATGCTCAGGAAAGGAAGAAGCAAGAGGTTGCAAGCCATTCATGCAGGTATCAGTTCCACATTACACAGTGGAGTAAACAGTGTGAAACACCTGTGTAACTGGGGCTTATTAAAAGTAGGTTGTGCCAAGCAATTCCAAAAGACCGTTTCACTCGAGACAATGACTTTGCTAGAATTCATTTTTATTGCAATAAAACAGCTGATAACGATATAATGCTGCCTAATGAGCTCAAAGCAGGGAACTCAGAGCAGTGTTCCCAAGGGGCAGAGCAGCAGGGGCTGGTGAGCAGGCAGGCATCCAGGTTCATCATCAGGGTGTGCCTGCCCTGAGAGCTGGCACTGCCAAGACACTAGTGGGTGGCAAACTGAATCCACAGAGGATCTAGTTCACAGGCACATTCCTCTTGTGGGGCAGAGATGGACAGCAGGATTTGTGAGCCTCTAACTTCAAAAGATCCGTGGCCATGACAGGCAGGGAATCTTCTGGGATCACACAAGCTGCCTTGTTCCTGCTTTTTAAAATAGTATGAGAATTGTGAAGCTGCAAGACAGGAATGTGGGCAGAGACCTGACAGATCCCTGTAGCTCAGCTGAGCAAAGCCCTGCTAATAACCTGAAACCCCCAAGGGAGGGAGGGACAGCCAGTTCTGGTTTTGCTTAACCAGGGTCTCCTGCCATTACTGCATTATAACATCAAAGAACTTTGTGTTGAGAACTAGATACAACAGCAAGTGCAGCCCCAAAAGGACTAGTCCTGAAAATCTCAGTGGAGTTTGCTGCAAGAGGGTAGAATTTAAGTCACAGTCTGGAGAAGCAAAGACTCAGAGGACAGGATCAGTACCTAATTACCTTGCAGTTAATGTGAATATGCAGGAGGACAAGGACAGGGAGGGGCACGAGACACAAGCATGAGAAGCACTGATGTGGAGCTAGAGAAGGGAAAGTTTAGGCTAGATGCAAGTGGAAAAAAAGACCTTAAAAATGATTGGTGTAAGACATTCCTACAGGCAGGAGACTAAAAAGTAGTCACAGGAAATATTTATATAAAAGTCAGATGTAACTTGAGCAGGGAAGTTTCCATGAATGATTCAGTAAAGGACCTGGCTCAAAGTTCTGTCAGGACCCAACTCTCCATCCCAGTCCACTCTAGTTAGTCACTGCTGGTAGCTTCCAAACAGCCCTGGGTACTCAGTGCCTCTACTGGGAAAATGAGTGGGCTCTGATCATGTAACCAAGGCATCATTTTCTGCAAGAATTCTTTGGACATTTAACATACTAATATATAAAAAAGAACAGGGATGTGTTATTTAGAAAACACTCCAGAAGGGTAACTCTCTCTTTTTCCGGGAAAAATGTATTTGCAGCAAGCACCAGGTGCTGCTGTGCTTTAATCTAAGGACTCCTGTTCAAGCTCTGGTACCGATTACTCTCCATAAATCATGCTCAGTCTCACATCCCCTCCGTCATATCAAGGCACCCTTCCATGAACACATCCAGTTAGACATCTACTCAATTGATCATGTTCACTCAGACTTCCATTCAGCTGATCCCAGACAGCTGCCCTTCAACTGCATTTATTCTTCAGTGTCCACAGACGTTTGCAATTTTTGTTTCCAATAACCTCAGAGTGCAAAGAGAAGGTGGTTCCTAGATACAACAGAAGAAATAATGTAGAAAAACAAATTGTATTACCTAAACCCCAAGAAATAAAAGATGTGCTAAAATAAAAATGTTAACATAGAACCTTTTGTGCAGTTAGGAGTAACCTTACTAATACTTGGAATATTTTCCAGTGAATTGTCTGGCCTATCTCTCATGAGACTGACTTCAAACAGTTGAGAATTAGAGCTTGGCTGCACTTGTTATGGATGGAGCCAGACAACAAAAACAAAGTAAACCAAATGGTAACAAAATTTCAGTGAAAACATAATCCTACTCTGTTAGTGAACTAATGGTTTTGGCTGAGAATGTCTATTTACCAGACTGTCCCTTTGCATGTAATGAATCAAATCCAATTTCCTATCATCAAACCTGTAGATGGCTGCAAAGAAAAATGTGTAATTGAGTTGAACTATAACACTGAATTTTTAAGTTTGCTGATTGTGGATTGTTTCACTTTCCAGGTTTCTCCCCCAGTTTGAGGTCTTACTTCTGCATTTCAGGAATTAAATAAGAGGCACATCTGGCAAATAGGTTATTTTGAAGGAGACTACACAGAAATAATTGAAGTAATTTGGACCTGGCCTAAAATCTCTGAGACTGGAGCCTCCTTTTCCTGACAGAATCCAGGAAGCAGTGCTTCCATATTTATTTAACAGTGAGAATATGTCAGTTTGCTCAAAAATATGGAAGTTCTGATAATCTCAGGGTTACAGTTATAGTTGCAGTAGGCTTTAATGAGAAGCACTGTCTCCCATGGGAGATGAGCTAGTGGTTCCAGCCACAGCAGCCTGATAAAAATTCCCATTAACAATGAGTATCTTATCTTTCCACTTGATGTTGTACTCAGTTACTTCCTAAAAGAACTGTCTAAAGTCAGGAGGACCTGCTTTGTACTCATAATTCAAGCTTTGAGTTTCGGGAGTGGGCCAGTCCACAGCTGAGGAGAGTCTTCTGTTTCCTTCCCACCAAAAACTTGCTTATTGTAGCCTCAGATGAATCTTTCCTATAACTGTGGTTAACCTCTTCCTATAGTTAGGCTTCTTATGATTCACCTATGCTAAGTATTTTGCAATTAAACTCCCCCACAGAGCAAACCAAGCCTTTATTACAGCTGCAGAAGGCTTCTTTGTCTGGCTGAACCAGGTCTTCTACTTCTGTTCCCATGACTTTTTCCTAATAAGTTTGCAAGCTCTCATCTCTGGATTGTTGCTGGGACCATAAGCCTTCATGAGATGGTTTTAAAGTAAAGACAGAAAAGGTGGTGGTGCTGGGGGAGTGTTTCAGTCTTCATACAGGCCTCTATTCTTTGAGGTTAATAATTTGTTCTTTGGTGAAAAACAACAATTTTATGAGATGGGTGAATCACACATTTTCCTCTAGGAAAATGAGCTGCCAAAAGAGAGCAAGGTACATATCTCAAGATGTTGCTAAAATCACAAACAAGCAACTGGCAAAAAAAGAACATCTATCACAGTGAAAAAAATCTGTGCCACAGCAACAGCTCCAAAAACAAATGTGGGAAAACAAGGTTTAAAATGTTATATCACAGTGAAAGATACTTCTGAGTAAAAAAAACAGTATTGACAATATCTAATTATTGGTGAAATCTATTAGGAAAACATAAAATGTTCTGAAAGGCTACTCACAGTTCAGTAACAACCCCTCAGGTTTTCTATATGAGGGCTTTAAAGCTTTTCAATAAATTTGGGGGAAGAAAAGAATGTTTTAGTTCCAAGTCTATGCCAAAGTTTGCTGTGTAGTTACAAAGAGTAAATGAACTTGTGGATGTGACTCCTCTGTTTCCTTCTCACACAGTATCTTCTACACTTGAATGACAGAGCACAGAACCTGAACACGAAGGCTTCATGTTTTATTAATGGTGTCCAATTCATTTCCTGTTTTCATGCTGATAACCTGCTGAGGGAGAGGAAGAGAACTCAGGTGGCAAGACCTCCCATCCATTTTTCTTATACCCATGAACAATTCACAAGTGGATATTTCACTAGCAAAATCTCTTTATTGCATGTATTACTGCATTCTCTGGGAAGCTTCACTGGGATGGCTCCTCTGCTGCTGGCACACACCTCTGAAATGTTTTCAGGGAAGTTCTCTTCAAGGTTAAAGCTTTTAGGTTTTAGTTCAGTCAGTGCTCAGTAGTTATTTTCACTACTGTCTTTTCTACAGAACTAACTTCATAATACACTAGATTACTACCCTGGCAGAAATCTCCTCATCAAACAAAATTCACATTAGCAATACCATTCTCTGTTTCTAGAAATGCCAATTTATCCCCCATTAAGACAAACCAATACAGTGGTCAACCCAGTAGATATTCACAGGGATTTTTAAACTAAAATAATGCTACTAGTCCTGCAGAATGAAGACATCAGTGTGCAAGAAACAATCCCATCTTCCTATTTCACAAGATACTAACACAACAAAAGACTGGGTCTCATGAAACACTCCTGCAGTCAACATAAATTAAAATTAGAGAAGAAAAACTTCCCCAGTTATTCTTGTAGTGGCCAGAGATGCCCCAGTCTGTCTCAATGCTTCTCATTCCCGCAGAGCAGCAAATGCTTTAACAGCAGTGACGTGCCTCCAAACAGCTGCTTCCTCTAACACCCATTGGCCACTTTCCCAGCAAGAAGAAAGCCCTTCTCTCCACAGACTGTGAGCTCTGTGGCAGGGGGTGGGGCTGCACCACCGAGCTCTTGGGGTTTATTTTAGGACATTTTTCTTTGAAAGATAACCAGAACTGCAATGAGATTGTAAGCTCTGCTGCATTGGCAGGCAGATGTGTGCCTGGAGGTGCAAGTGCAAGTGTGTGGTCTTGGGTGTGGGGAAGAAAGAAGGATGGTGACCTGAATGTTGGAATGGACTTCAGAGCAGACTGTTTTTTGTTTCCTTTTTGTATTTTTTTTTGTTTGTTTTGCCTTTCCTTGCATTGGGAACCCCAAGCATGAAAATGGCAGGAGTTAATGGAATGAAAGCATACTGGCAGTGTGTCACCTTCTGCTTTATGAGCCTCCTGGCTGTAGACAGCCACACTTTTAGGCCTTCCTCTGAAACCATGAGGACTAGAAATAGTTTTATTTTTTCCAATGAGAATGGAGAGCCTCATGTACGTGAGGACCTGTGGAGCTAGGACATACAGGACTATCCAAATGCTGCAACAATGCTTTTAAAATATGAAAACTGGCAACCTGATTTGTAGCATCTATGGCAGGGTGGTGGTGCAACCTTCCTGAAGTGTCTCCAACTGGGGAAGCAGCTCAGTGGAGCCAGCACACACACACACACACACACACACACACACACACACACACACACGTGGGTAGCTCCAAGTAAGAGTCGATGGCAAGGAGCCAGGAAGGATTCTTGTGTGGGAATCCACATGTTGGTTTATTGTTGCTACATGCACGTGAACAGGTCCAGGAACAAGAACCCTGGACAATGGAAAACTGGGGTTTAAGTATTAGGGGTGGAGAGAGAGCACCAGAACTAATGGTTTGAGGGTAGGGGGCTGTGGGTAAACCAACAGGGCCAACTGAGGAAGCAGGACAAGGGTACATCAGCATAACAGAACACAGTATCCTTGGGAGAAGCCTTTCATGTCTCCTTAACTTGAGGAATGCCTCTCAAGGTCCTTTCCTCCCAAGAGAGCTCCCAAACTGATTTTCTGGCTATAAACATAGAGCTTGTACCTAATATATACAAACCTGTGTGTCCCATTTGAGACTCAGTGCTCGATTTTTATGTGTCTCAATTATATAGACCTGGGCTTCTGGGGCTGAAAGAGAAAGAGGACTGAGGTACTCTTAAACAAGATAATTTTTTTTAACATGTTACCAATCTCCAGTGACAGACATTCCATATGTTTTCATGTTTTTGATTTAGTCATCCTTACTTCTCATTTCCAGGTGCATAGCATCTGGAAAAAGTCTCCCAGGTTTCACTGAAATACTGGCTACTCTTCAGTGGAGTGTATGAATTACTTTATGCCTTCAAATGACTCTCATGCTTGGGCACATGATGAGTACAGAATTTGATTTTTTGTTTTCCAAAATCTAAGTGAAAGCTTAGATTGAATTCTCAAGCAATGAAACTGAAGTGTTAGGCAGAGCAAAGCATTAGAGAAGCTGCTATTACTGAAGGCCCAACTGGGCACAAAGAAAAGAACCCACATTCCCATCCCTAACACAAAGATATCTGTTGCAAATAAAACTTTGTGAGTAGTTGGCTCACCCAACCCAGTTGGCATTGCTGACAGTTTTGTTCTCTTTTTGAAGTTTTACCTAATCATCTCTTCCCCACAGAGGTGTGTGGCATTGTATTTAAATTTACTGCAGACCTGTAGCTATTGACTCCTGATACACAGTACCTGTGTATATGCTTATGCTTTGCTTTAATATCAAAAACCAGTGGTGTCCATTGTGGAGGCAGCACATATAATAATAATAATAAAAATAATCATAATAATCAGTGCAAGAAGTTTTGACTGAGGGGGAAAATTAATCAGTTTGAAATCACTGACCTTTCTTTACAGTCATCTGCCACTTTGAATACTGATTATTGCACTGAAAAGAGAAGAGCTACCAACTCTCAAGGCATCATCAGGCTCTGCAGACAGGTATTGTCATAGGGCAGCATGTTATGCAAGAACTCCTTAAATCCAAGCTACTCTACATTCTTGGCAGCAGACCACATAAAATTTCCCTTCAGATATTGATGGGCTAAAAAAAAAAAATATTTAAAAAAAAAATTATATGAAAATCACTGTATCATTTACAATGCAAATTTTGGAATGAAAGTTAATAAATTAAACTAGAGAATCACCTAAATTAAGCTGGCATTCTATTCTGGTGCTTCAAACTCTGAAAACATTGCTGGCTGACAAAACAAGCCCTGGAATGATTAGCAAAAACCCTCCTTCAGAGGCATCAGACGAACAATCCCTTTGAACCTTCACAGCACATCATAAATGCTCAGCAGTTACAGTGTGGCAGTCCCAGTGCTATCAATTATTTACTCTTTTTCTGTTTACCTTCAGGCAGCAAGTAATTATTTTTAAATATTAATTTAGTTGTGTCATGTACAGTTTGTGGTTTAGCCCTGAGATCTGAGATACAGAAAAGCAAACTGCATCTCAAATCACATTTAGCTGGTGACGCATTGATAGTCGGATCCCCAATTCAGCTACTCAGCAGCAACACTCAACTTCTTCCATCATTAGAAACAGAACTCCGTTCATTGCAGGAAAGTGAAAGCAATTTTCTTAATAGGAAAAGACACCTTTTCTTTAGCCTAAAAGTCTCAGAAATTGAAAAATCTATTTTATTCTAAAAGCTTGGTTTTTTCAGATGAAGATTTTTTTCTCTCCCTCTTTTTGTTTCCCTCAGATTTCCCCCCAGAGTGATTATTTTTCTTTATCAGCTAATTCAAGCTAAAAAGAAGTTGGCTGTTTTTTCTACAACCCCAAGAGAAAAAGGTCTTGGAGAAAAGGCTCACCTTCCTGCACTGAAATCACCACTTCTTTGAACCTGAAAAGAGAGGATGCTTCTTGTCAGCTCATATGAATGCCTCTCCACAGGGGACTGGATCTTTCTTTTAAAAGTTTATACTAGAAAAACAAGTACTCATTTTGATGTCTCTGCGTGAAGGCACAGATATGTGCCCATAGAGACACTGATGCAATATCAAGTTCAGAGCAAACTGCTGGTTCCACTGATGACACCAAGACTGGGATCTTCCTGAGGAAGAACGAATTTCGGAGTAGTTTTGTGTTAATTTTTTTTGCCCTGTTGCACTTTCAGCTTTTTATTAGCATTAGTTCTTGCAAAAAGCCTTCATTTTAGCTGTTTCTGAGACAGAATCAAGGAGCACTGGAACTCTGACAATCAACCTTGTGTAACGTCACTGGCACTTGTCAGCCTCAGACATCCATTTCCCATCCTGCTAGGTTCTACCTGAACACCAGAAGCATTTAATGAAAAAGAACATGCAGTCACAGTTTGAAAAGAGATCCTGCACTGAAAAACAAAAATGAGAAAAAACAAAAGAGGATTCACATGCTCCCGGGAACAATCTAAGGTGTAATACCATTCCAGTGAAGGAATGTCTGTAAAATTACCTAGTGAATATCATTGTTTCATGAAGAGAAAAAACACAACTGTTGAAACAGTAGTGTCACAAAAGTAGTCATCAAACCTGCAGTAAAATCAGGAAAACAAAACCAGAAATTTAGTGTTAATTATTAAGGCAAATATGCTCGAAACTATTAGAAGATTAGCTGTAGAATTCAGGTCTTCATCCACTGTGGTAAACAGTGTGAGCTTGTCACAACCTGTACTTTATTTTGCCTGTCTGTAGATGCCTCCACAACAACATGACACAAACTGGAGGAGTGAGACTCCTGATCATTATTTAAATGAATGAAGTTCTATAAATTCTATCTGATCCATGGGCATTGTGTCAGTGTTCGCAAACATCTCTGAGCCAGGGAAATAACTTTAATTTTTTTTGGCTTGTCTTCCATTTACCTCAGAAACAGCAGTGACCAAATGCTGACTGGACAGATGCCAAGTTTCTCGTAGTCTTGGAGAAAACATTTAGATCACATCATTTAACTAAGTTATTTGTTTAAGGTGGATGAGGATAATGGCTGAAGAACCAATTTGTGTGTTAAGGGTAACAGTGGTGAGTCTGCTCTTCTCAAAAGATGCTGGGCTGGTGCACCCTGTTCCTGAAGCAAGTAGGCAGGAAACCACAGATCCCAAAAGTGAATCAGTCCTTTCAAAAGAGCGAACTGAAGCTGAAGCACCATGGACCAGGTCTGGAAACAGGAACAAGTATGAAATACCACTCCTGTGTCATTCCTGAGTGTAACATGCCTTACTACATTGCTTGCAGTGTAAGTGTAGCAATCAGACACCCTAGTTTTATCAATTCAAGTTCTGTAAGAGACAAGACTCAAACACCACTAGCATCCGAATTCAGCCTTCAGCCTAGCTCTTGTTCTTTGTACTTTTCACAGAAGTGAATCTCACAATTTATTGATGTGATATCTTTGTGAAGCAAATAGGAATGCTTGTGATGCTTTATAAATTTTATGTGGTCACCTGCTATTTTTGGACACATTTTTCTACAGGCAATTCAAGCATATGTAGGTAGAAAAACTTCTGTGCCTGAGAGCCCCTCAGTTTCTTCGTCTTTTAAGAGTTATTCACACATGTAAAGCTATTCTGGTGTGTGTGAATTCGGCTGGGACCAGAGGCATAGGAGGGTGGAGGAGGAGGAAGTCCGAGAAGGAGCAGGATGGAGGAGGAGGAGAGCTGAGGAGGACGGGCGAAGAGGAGGAAGACTGAGGAGCAGAAGGGTCGAGGAGGAGAAAGGCTGAGGAGAGGAAGGGCTGAGGAGGGGTAGGACTGAGGAAGAGTAGGGCTGAGGAGGAGGAAAACCGAGGAGGAGGAGGAGGGCTAAGGAAAGGGCCTCGCAGCGCCGGGTCGGGCAGAGTCGCTGCCGGCGCTGTCCGCGGTGCTGAAGGGCCGGCCCCGACACCCGCCTGCCCTTCCAGGTCACCCGAGTGCCCTGAGCCGCTTGGGGAGTTCCAGCAGCCCTCGTATCATCTCGGTGAAAGCGAACCCTGCCATGGGTTAGGTAAGAGTAAGTGTGGTCTGTTTGGTTTGTTCCTCAAGATGAATTCTGATTCCCGCAGACGGTTTTGAGGGACAATCAGGGCAACCAAGAAAACGGTGACATGCAGAAACGGCTGATAAAATTGCAATGAAACGTCTGTTGACATTGATTTTGAGCCTGCGGGCAGAGATGAATGATTGAAACACCAGGCTTGTTAAAGCTAGAATGCTTTTGATTTCTTTTCTCTGTGCTAAACAAGATTTAGCCGGAGGGAAGTTAACAATCAGCTAATTGACATTGAATTAAGCATGAAATGCAGTATAACTACTTTTAGTCTGAAATATTCTTCAACAATGTTTTAACAAGGTTTTAAATTATTGATTATTGCTTATAACACACAGAAAATCTTTTATTTGTTTTTAAATCTCATGTCCTTCAAAGGTATCAGCTTGAGTACTCTTTGTTGTTCCCCTCTCTGCTAATGGAAACCAAACAAATAATCAAAGAAAAACTTCTTTCTGGCAAAGTATCATAGCATAACACATTAGTTTTCTGGGTCAGGTTAAGGAACAAATATTCCATAAGAATTTTAGGAAGTCCACTGTATCCTTCAGCAAAGGCAGGGAAATTGAGAGAACTATGGTGCATTTACAGAGTACCCCTTGCACTGATCATTTGGGACATGTTGTGGTTCAGCTTTGGCAGGTGGCTCAGCATCATGCTGCAGCTTACTCACTTTGCCACAGTGAGATGGGAGAAACAATCAGAAGAGTAAAAATGTGAAAACTCTTGTGTTGAGATAACGATAGTTTAAGAGGTAAAGCAAAAAGTGTATGTTCAAGCAAAACAAAACAAGGAATTCATTCCCCACTTCCCATGGGCAGGCAGGTATTTGCAATCCCCAGGACAGCACTCTAGCACACCTAATAGCGACTTGGGAAAACAAACACCATTTCTTTGAATGTCCCCCCTTCTACCTTCTTCCCCACAGCTTTTACTGGAGAGCATGAGGTCATATATTGTGGAGTATCTCTTTGGTCAGTTGGGGTCAGCTGTGCCCTCTCTCAGCTTCTCCTTTACCTCCAGCCTCCTCACGGGGAAAGAGCAGTTTGAGAGGCAGAAAAGGCCTTGATGCTGTGTAAGCAATGTTTGGCAATAACTAAAACATCAGTGTGTTATCAGCTCTCTTTTCATCTCAACTGCAAAAGGCAGCACCATATGAGCTACTATGAAGAAAATTAACTCTAGTTCCTACAAAAACTGGTACAGGACAGTAATAACACTGGAAGAACTATCACATGCATGCACAAAAAAAAAAAGAGAAATGCTCCTTTGCTGCACCTGAGAACCAGGAATGGTACTGACAGCAGTGGGCACAATCATTGCCAGTGCAGCTGCATATGCTGCATGTCAGCTACAGCATGGTTAGTGCTCAGCACCCACTGAGGTGGGGAGGTGGCAAAATCTATGTTGCTGCTTGCTGAGGAGAGTGTGAGAGCCCAAGGTTTCTCAGAGAATTATACTAAATGCATCAGTAGAATGATCAGGAAAATATTGATAAAAACCAAATACAAGAAAAAATAGATTTTTGTGTGTTTGTAAGAGCTTACTATTGAAGCAGTGGACATCACTCCTTAAGGTAACTGGTGTCTCACATGTGAGGTGCTCTCATTTCCTTACCGAGGCACAGAGGCTTGGAGAAGCCAGTGTCTTCAAAGAGACCTCTGGCCTGTTAGCAACTTTAGGATTAGTAGTCCTTCTATCTCTGACCTTCTTGGTCTTATTTATCCAAAAATCCTCCCTTGATACTGAGAAATTTTCCCTTGACACCAAGAAATCATCATAGTCAAATGTTCATCACCATAGGAACATGCTCACCACCAACTATCAACTATCAACACCAAATTTTTTTGTAAAATGGAAGTCCCAGGAGTTTTTATGTTGACAGCAAGGCAGGTGCTGCTTGGCTGTGAGAAGAAGACTGCAGCCAGCAGGGATGAGCCAGATGGGGCAATGTCAGATGAATCTGTTTCACTGAGCACAGAAAGGTGAGTGTGCACACAACAGTAGGTAAAAGCACTTGTGGGAATTTCTCTCCCAGTTCCTTATAAATGGGACAAAGAAAATATTTCCAGTGGCTCTCAACATATCTAGCAGATTGCACTGCCTATAGACTTTAACTCTCCAAGGGGAAATCTATGACACTGTGCTCCCTTTCTCTTCTCCAGTGCTGCACTACTTTCCTTCTATGCTCAACAGCCAGGAAATAAGTTTAAGGTTTGGTTTCTTGGGTATTTTAAATCAAACCTAAGTTGTAGAGCACAATTTATCAAGCAAGAAACACTGCCTAGAGGGAGTGGAGTCCTGGAAAAGGGAGAGACAATATTACTTCAAGCTCTGAGTTCACACAAAGCATTCCCATTCAGCAGGTGTAGACATCAGAATAAATAGCCTTCTGGCAATCTTCCAGATGGCCTAAAACTCCAGGCATATTCAGCTTGATTACCTCAGATTTTTTTCAGGCTTGCTGTCTCTGCACTTACTTGTTCTACATCTCTTGCCAGCTACAGAGAACCAGCTGTGTCTGGCCTATTGTGTGAACATCTGGTTCTGACTGTCATATCCAGCTGTGAGTCTTCTGCAATACAATTCCATTACCTACTAGTATAGACAAGTGTAAAATAATGAACATGGAAGAAACAATTTTTAACTACTCATTCACAGAAAAGGGGGTCTAAATAAGTTGAGGCTTTTCAAAATCATGCCCAAGTATAAATGACCAAAAAAAGGAGAATATTGGACAGGTACTCTAAAGTGCAGCAGCCAGACAGTTATGTACTGCAAGGATGGGGTGACTGTTATTTTCTTGTCAAAAGACTCTTTTAATCTTTAATTTGCTTCAGCCTATTTTGCTGGATGTCATGTAGGTGTATATCCTAATTTGCAGTAATTGCTATTAGTAATCACCAGTGACATGCTGCCTTTCTGAATCCTGAGACCAGATTCAGGCACTTTAATACAAAAGCAAGCCTCAAGGAAGCATGCGAAAGACAAGGAGAACTGAAGATGTGACTTCATATCCCACAGGCAAGCCTAGGAGACTCAGGCAGGCTGGGCAGGTGAGAAATACTTCAATTGCCTGTGCTAAGTGTCTGCTGCTGCTGCTGCTGCTACACCATAACAGAGAGCCATGGGCCCTGTGCAGGAGGAGCGTTCTGCAGAAAGAGGGAGAGGGGAATTTCACTCATCTAGGTGCTAGTGGCATTACTAGTAAATGTTCTTACTGGAATCATTGGTCTGGGCCAGACTGCTCTCAGCTGTTTCCCAGTGAGGACAGGTATGAATACGGAAGAAAGAAGAGGAAAGAAGAGACTAAGAATATTAATACTTTCCTGCATGCCTTTGGGTCTGTGAAGGAGCAGCCAAATTTCTAATCCACTTAGCTCATGGGTGTAATTCATAGCCCACAAAGTCCACATTGCCACAGAAGAACCTAGAAAACTTTCCCATGACAATATAAACCTGGAAGAAATTAATGTGTACCAAAACATTATTTTCAAAGAAATGAATGTTTACCTGTAAGGAAGATGGAACAGGGATTTTGTGCCTCACATATCAGTACAACTGCTAAGCACACAGTAGGATAAAGCCTCAACCTGTGCAGCTCCACTGCAAGAACTTAATTTTATGCTATGCTTTCACTTTAGCTACTGATCCTGGTAAAACTACCACATCCTGTCTCTATCCAGGGTATACCCATGGTATTAGTATAACCTGTGTTTCATATCCTCTGGAAGCCAATCACTGTGAGAGATGCTCCATTATCTCCTTCATTCTCTCTTCAGATAAGCACACACTATCCCATACATTATGGTGATATTTGGCCTCAGTGTTGCCATGCAAGCAGTATGCTCAGACAGAGCTGGAGGCAGTGCTGCTCTTACCTGCCCTTCCAGCTGTAGCACTGTTTCTCTCCTGGAGGAAAATTACAGGTTCTTCTCAAAGAGGATTCATTTTCATTTCCCACACATTTCTTAGCTACTCATCCAGGCTTCTGGTCTCATGCTGAAAGTGTTCCTAACACACCATTGCTCACTGTTCGCTTTGGCTGATGGAACTATGGGTTCCACAAATTCCTCCATCCCCCATTCTCCTACTCTGAATGCATTTACTTGTCAAGACCAGGGAATGTAATTAGAAGGAACAGGTCCCAGGATGCCTCTCCCACTTCTGGCAGCTGACAGAAGGTGTGAGCTCAGCACAGCTGAATTCCACATCTCAGTCACACCCTTTGGAAACTCTGCAGTACATCCAACATACCAACAGATCACAGTGCCAGCCATGGTGACCACCTACAGTACTGGGTCATGGAGCTGAAAAGAACAGCAGTCCTATTTTATTATCCTTGAAGAAGAATCTCCCTCACTTGCAATCACTGACACTTCCATTTCTCCCTGCCTATTAGCAGTAAAACACTGATGTTTTGTGCATTAGTCTTCCCCTCTCTAGTGTTTTCTTCTGGATGAGTGGGTTTTAAGGCAGGCTTGGACAGCTGAAGGCTTTCCCAGCCTTGATTTTTTGGTTGGCTCTTTTAGATTTTAAGGGAAGCTTTCAGACCATACTGAGATGGTCTCCTTCACTAATCATTCCTGATAGCCCAACAGGTTCCCATTGTACTAGTTACTATCCATATTAATATTAGAATAGTTATACATAGCATAGAAAAAGGATCACAAATGGATCTGAGAGCAGTATGTGTTTCAGGAGGTTACAACGTTGTGAGTTGCTCTTGCTTTCATAGGTTTTCTGCCAACTGGGAATTTTCCTTGAAGGAAGTTTCAAAAACCTTCTCAGCCTCTAGGAAACTATTTGTTTGGCACAGTTAACTTACGAGCTCTTAAAATTTTGTCAAAAACATCAAACCAAATGGCCCCCGGGTAAAGATCTTGCATAGCAAGTTTCAGCCCACACAAACTTCTAGTGCTAGCTTGTGAACCCCTGGGAAGACAGGCCTACAAAGGACACTGCAAACAGAGGGGGACCCACTAAGGCTTTGATCTTCTATCAAAAATGAACAGAAGTAGTTTCTTTTACTTCAGCAGATCTGGTGCACTGGTTGTGTGGTACCTGTTTATCTATTTGTTTTGAATTTCACGGCAAGTCTTTGAGGCTAAGACTGTCAGTCCTTGTTACAAAGCCCTTTATGAAATGGGGATCTAGTCCTGGCTGGAAGCTGCTTTAATACAGTTCATCATCATAACCAGCCTCAAGGCCTGGCTGTCTGTCCTTTTCTCCCCCCGGGCTTTACAAAGTGGTAAGCAATCTTTCTGCATATACCTTTCCAGAACTCTACCTTGTGGTACAGCAATCATATACAATATTCTCAACAGGGTCTTGCAGGAAGCTCTGAGTAGAAGATGTCCAGTGCCGATGGGAAGAAGCCTCACTTCCAAAGGATGCTGATGCAGAATGAATTCTTGCACACCCAGCCTCTGTACCAGGCCACATTCAACACAGATGAGAATACTGTGATCAAACCTGATAAAATGTATTTCTATAGATGCTATGTATAATCCAAGATTAAATTCAGTTTCTTAATTATGCAGAAAAGTGGAAGTAAGTGATGAATTACTCTAGATACTAGTGTATGTTTATGTAGGCTGGTGCCCTTGACACTTGCAGATGTCTTTGTCATATTCATGGTGCAGTGTGAGCTCAGGTAAATCCAAGGACAAAGATAATGAAGAGACACAGAGCACCATGTCATGGCCTCTCCAATGTCCATGTGTGTCTTTTTTTACTATACCTAATAAAGCTCAGCTGACAAAAGGTGACATATTGTATGTACTTTATCTCGTTATTAATTAAGTATATTTATCTCTTAAATCAGATGTGACTTGCACCACAACAGTAATTAAATTAAATATTGATGTGTGATGGTTCTGTGCTGAGGCTGTATAGGTAAGTGGATTGCCATATCTAATTAACATTGTGCAGAAGTAGCCCCATTAGGTTTCTTAGTTAAATCTCAAAATAGTAATAGTAACAGAAGTGCAACAACACTTAACAACATTAATTAATAGGGGCCTCATCAGGTTTGATGAATATCTTCACCCTCTTTTGAAGGCTGTTGACTAGACATTTGTTGTATTATTATGAGGCTGTGGACTATTTAGAACTGGTAACTCTACCGTGCTTTACCTAAAAGTTTGTGTGGCAAGGCTGGTTATTTTCTCCTTTGAAGAAAGAGCCCCTAAGATGACCCTCCCTGCCAGTATTCCAGCAGGGAATCAGCCTTCCTTCTTCTCAGGAATACATTGCATGTATATGAGACAGGCTGTGTCTGTCTAGAGAACCCACTTTCCCCATCTCAAACATGCAAGGTTGGGTGGTGCTCTGGGTTTTGAAGTGTTACTTTCTGCCTTATTATATAGAGCAATTTCTCCTTGGAGAAGACTACCAGGATTTATTTTGTTTTTATTTAACATTCATTAAATTCCAGTGCCTTATAAGCAGTTCAGTGATGACATCACAGTTCTGATTACCATTCTACTACATGTTGAACTAAGAATACAAAATTACTCCACCCGGGACTAGATATAGGTTCCAGACAGGATTTCAGGGTTAAGTCCAGCAATATTATTACTTGCAAAACATAAATCAAACAGTAGTCTGGGTAAGTTACACCATTTGAAGTGAGTGATACTCATATTCCTTTAACTACTACAGATGCTATTCTCAGCTGTAACAACAACAAAAAAATCATATGCACTATGAGACTGTTCCCCAGTTTGTATTTTAGAAACTATTTCAAAGCCAGCCATCTTTCCCAAGAGTCAGAGAAAATAATTTTCCAATAACATGAATGATTCTGCTACTCTTAGAAGTAAATGAACATACAAGGCATTGTGTCTGATCAAGTGTCTCAGGGCTGCTGCAATACCACCTCGAACTTCTGGCAATAAGAAGAGATTTCTTCCCTTCTTTCTGATCACAGCATATCTTGTCTGGTTTAAATATGTTTATTATTAGCTATAATGAAATGGCACAAACAATATTTCTTATTCCATTACCACCATATCTATTTGCCTTTCTTACTGTTGTTTCTTCCACAGAAGTCTTCCTGTTCAATTTTATTTACTTTCCCACATTGCACACAGCAAGTCACAGTTTGGATTTTGAAATGCTGTAAAAATTTGATTGGGAAAAATTTGGATATTTTGACTTCAACATGCTGGTCCAACAGCACAGAACTGAGATTAATCACAACAAAAACAGTTTGCTAAATGGAAAAACAACAGAGAAGAGACACACACCTATATGCAGATAGCCTGATCATTTAAAAATTAGCAAATATACCTGGTAATAGAAACAGACAGAATTTGTCTTGATCTTTATGTCTTCAAGTAATTTCTAGGTTCAGCTGGTTAAGTAACCNACAGGACACCTCAATGTAAACCATCACTCAGCAGCAACCAGTTTTTGCCCAGCATCTTAGACTTTTACTTCATCTCCCCATCTGTGTTCCATATTGTGGTCTTGTATGGTCACTTGGCCTGACAGAGAGTGTGCCAGGCACTCTAGACAGACTGAGGAGGAGCCAGGCTATTTCAGCCCTCAAAAATGATTGCGTAGAAAAGGCTTTTTGGTCCTTCCTGGAATCTACTTGGCAAGAACAGACTGAAGGGAAACAGAAAATGCAAGACCTCATTTTAGCAGATACTGCTCTACAGGTAGCACAGCACCTAGCCGGTGGGGAGAGACTTCTTTTGGTCAGGCTCAAATGCTACCTGGGCCGGTTTAGCAGGTATAAGAAAGCTTAGAAGTTCTCTACATGCAGATAATAAATGCAAATGTTACCTGTGACAAGTGCAAACATATTGCTCATGTTACAGTGAAGTAGCAGAACAAGCTCTCTTATTTTTTTTACAGAGCAGATTCATACTCGCTTATAGGATGACTCTCCCAGTGCACTTTGGGATGCAATTTTGGCTGCTCTTTTCCTAATACACTAAGGGCCAAATGAATTATCCCTTTTTCTAACCAGTGAGGCTGCCTGTCAGATTTGCTGATATTCCAAGCAATGACTCAAATGAATTTTTAGAAGCATGTGCAGTAGCTAAGTAGCAAACATTACCATCCTTTAAATATCTGTGTACATTACTTGAGGAACCTGACCTTCATTTTGTATTTAAGATTTTTTTTTCTTCTCTACTGCACAGCCATATTCTTGATTGAATTTTGAGTATCAATATATTACAATATTTCAAATGTACCAACAGTTTTTTGGCTAGTACTCCTCAAAGGATGTAATTTCCTTTATTAAGATCCAGAGGAATTACAAAACCAATAGCTAAAGGTGGATCCATTGGAAATAATCTACAAGCCAAATCTTGAGATGCATAAAGTGAAATAAACTTCACCATGCATGTATGAAATCATATTGTTTTTCAGACTCTCATCTTTCACCCTTTATATTTTTATTTATGAATATGTTACATACTTAATGACATTTAGAGATATATTTTCTTCATGTGCTGTGTGTGGGTACTGTTACCTTACCCATCCAAATCCAAGACACAACCCTAATTCAACCTAAGTAAGAATTCTCCCTGTGTGCAAACAGATAGACATTTCCCTCTGAGATAAGTTTCCTGCCAAGAACTCTCATTTTATGCTTGATTTTGGCCAAGTGAGGCAGAATTGCCCTTTACTCTTGGCTGCCAGTGAACACTCATCTCTTTGGTCCTGCTGTACAACTGCACTACCCTTGCTTGGCTTCTCAGGATCATGGCCAGAAGCTTACACAAACCACCTCACACACACTCATAAGGCTATTTTGCCCATTGTAGTCATGCACAATGTAAAATAGAGATATTTTGAAATGCCATTGGTCACTGCTGATGGTATTACTCTTAGAGAGAGCACAAAAACAACCTGAAAAGGAGAAGACATGTTGAAGAACAAGCCTGGTCCATAAAGGAGAGGAGTTTATGGCAGAGGAAGAGCAGAGATGAGAAATACTCTTTTAGTAAAACAACTTCTATTTCAAACCAGCTCAAGACCCTGAGTTATAAGCAGACAAGTCTGTTCCTTAAAAATGACAGCACCAGCCTCTGCCAGGATTTGCCAGGTCCTCCATCATTTCACCCTGTTCCCTTGCCCACTCACTCATTCCAGTAATGTTGAGCTCTTGTTTCCCTCTCCAAGCCAAATAAACGTTGATAGCAGTGTAACCATCCAGATTTCATGCTTTTAAATAGCACATGCTCTATTCAATGAATTTCAAAGACACACTAAACCCAAATTACTGCTATCCATGGATCTTGAGGAGCTTTTATAAATGGCTGCATTACATTGTAGTACAAAGCAGTGATTTCCATAATGCTTGTCTAATGTATAGAGCATTTTACATAGAACAGGTCCTGTTTCATCTTGAAATGCTTTTTAATTAATTCAATTCATTAATACTGCTTGTCATGGATAAACTCTTGAGACTTAACAAAAACTTTACTTCAGCAGTTGTCAACACATTTCATTAAAACATATGTTTTTGAATGCTTTCTGGTAACATCACTATACTTCATATGCAGAGTGCAGTACTTAAAAGTATTAAACAGAAGAAGGGGGCTAACAAAAATCTTTGTATTGACAATGTTGCATTTAGACATGAGAAATGGGTGGGCAATCTGCACCTCAGTCTTTTCATGAGCTCTGAATTAACCAAAGTGAAACCTGCTCCTGAATACGAAGCATTCTGTTCATAGAATTCAGAAATGGTTTGGGTTGGAAACAACCTTAAAGATCACCCAGTTTCAACTCCCACTTCCAACCTTCTGCCAAACCAGGTTGCTTGAGACCTGGCCTTGAACACTCCCAGGGATGGGGCATACACAACTTCACTGGGAAACCTATCCCAGTGTCAAGTGAAAGGAGTTCCTGCCCATGGCAGCAGTGTCTGACCAGATGATCTTCGAAGGTCTCTTTCAACACAAACCATGGTTCTATGAAGAATATAAGAACACTACTGTTCTAGAGGAAATTAAGGAAGGCTTGTTATGGACTCCAATTTGTAGCAATCTGTAATTGCAGATTGTATTTGGACTAACCCAGGGATGTGTTCATCATGTGTTCTTCATAATCCCACAAGGCAGCCCAAATGCTTTCAAGCTCTGCTTCCATCTCAAAATACATTTCCTTTTCATTTTATCACCTCTGAGATACGCCATCAGTGACACAGCTGGTACTGCAGCACAGGAAAGAAAGTGCTGTTCCCCCCATGCAACCAAAGTCTTGCAATCCTTGCAACAAATTCCATAGAAACAAACCATCCAAGGCAGGGCGACAGCCATAAATTACTATTCAAGAATTCAGAACATTTGATATTTAATCTGCATACCTGGACAGTACATATCATTAACCAGAGTAATACTCTGCTGTACATAAGGAAGAGAGAGCAGGATCACACTGAACAATGTTATGTCCTGGATCATAGACAATACTTCCTTAAAACAGATCAAACCTGCCCTATAACTCCTCCCAGCAATCCATGTCTGTGTCTGCTCTGCATGGAAATGCATTGGACAAGGAACAAGACTGGAAAACTGGCCTTCTCTTGATGTATCAATTAAAAAACACCTTTATTTTAAACAATTGGAAAAAAGAGTCAAAAGTCAGGGGTTTGGGCTTTGTTTCGTGGTTTTTCTTTTTTTTGGTGGTGGTGGTGGTGTGGTTTTTTTAATTTTGTTGTTGTTGTTGTCGTTGGTTTTGTTTGTTTGTTTTTTGGTTTTTGTTTTTTGTGGCTTTTTTTTGGTTTTGGGGTTTTTTTTTGGGAATTTTTAGGCCAAATTCTGTCCCAGGAGAGATTTGTTAAATGGCTGAATAATGTAAAATATTGAAAACTCTTTCCATAACATTTCCACTGATCCTGCTCATATCCCAGGCCTTGTTGTCAATCTGTATTTTAAGACACCTTTCTGTCTTGCTGGCTATGGTCTCTAATGCTTTTTAATGCTGTCTCATGTGTGTGTTTTGTGTAGTGGAATACTTTACAAATCAAAATGTTATTGGGGAATAAGCTTATGATCTCCTGTGTAACATTTCATGGCTCTACTGCACACACATCTATTGTTCAAGATTGAATTGGTCCCAAGAAGCATCAGAGCATGTGAAAGCTGCTATGAATTTTGCAAAGTGGCTTCAGGGCAGTAGAGCACGTCAGAGCCCGTCAGAAGAATAAAGTGCAAAATCTGAAAGTCCAAATTTAGGAGTCTCAGTCAATATTGAAGACCAAGAATATGTAAATGCCCTTGGTAATAGGTTTTGTCCTTTTATCTTGTGACACTCCTAATATAGTTGAAAGGAGCATGCACAGCCAGGATACAAAATAAACCCAATTATTAAATAGGTTTATGTGTAATTAACTGCTAGGCTTTACTTAATACTACATGTGATTAATTTTGTTAGCCCTTTCCCCCCTGCAGAGTTGTTGCATTCCCCTTCCATTCAGTGGATTTTACCTTTCCTCTACACTGTGCCTTCTATTTAGTCCTCAGGGAACTGGGGTGTTTTGGAAGGTGTAATGTATTTCTGTTGGAGCTAGCTCAATTGTGGTCACTCCTAGACAACTTTGTGCAGCAGTTTTTCACAGAAATATAAAAAAAAAACTGCCCTAATTGGCACATTCAACTGAAAGACGAAGACTGAGTGAACATGCTTTTATCACTGCTAATCTACATGATTTCCCTGAAAAAATTCCAATAGAGATTTCAATAAACTCTCACATAGGTGCTTTCACAGAGACTGCTCTAGTCATCAGGGTCCTCTGGCCAACTGGTGTTTGGCCAACATGCCGAGGGACAAACATGCCATTGTCCTTGGCATTACCTCCCTTTGTTGTGAATGAGATCCTATTCATGCTCTCAGAAGCAATAGGATCCATTTCTACATGACTGCTTCTTGCTCGTTTTCTTCTTCCAAAGCCACACTGTACTATGAGACTAAATGGAACATTTGATTAAGTTGAATTAATTGTATACTTACATTAATAATTATATATTAAAAAAGTGTAAAGAAAACATTATACTTGAGTATATAGAGTAATTTCTGTTTGCTGAGATCATTTTTGTGAGAAAAATTACCTGTGTCATCCCAATTTACTTAAGGTCTGTACAAAACAGTAACATGTAGAAACAAAAACTAACCAGGAATTTGTCATTTAAAATTCCCTGAAATGCACTGAAGTTGCCATGTTTAATGAGAGACAGAATTCCTCAAGGACACTGTTCTGAGAATTACACTGATAAAACAGATATGAATTATAGAGAAAAGCATATGTGTGGGGAAAAAAAGAATCTTTTATGTGTAACTAAGCACAAGAAATGGTAAAATATAAAAACCAGTAACAAGAAACAATTTCCAAATTTGTTATGTATGCATCGAGCATATAGCCTAATGCAAAGTTTTATGCTGCAGCTATTTAATATCTTTCTTCAAAGGTTTTGTTAATACATCAATGACTGAACATCTAAAGGGGAAAACATATTTCTCTTTATAGTTTTAGATAATTGTCCCTGAAAAAACCCAAACCTTTAATTACAGCTCAAATGAAGAAAGCTTGATTTGTGTGCTGTGCCCAAATGCTGAGGAGTCGGATGTAAAATATTTGTAATATTTAGGGAACCCTGAGTTTTACATAAAAGTAAACAGCATTGCCTGAAGGCACAATTTCCAGCAACACAATAAAATGTGCAGTGAATTTATGGCGGCCATCCATTAGCTCTTACCAAGGCAATGTCGCCCATATCTGTCGTCCATCATTATAATAGAGGGTTAATGCACCGAATTTACATAAAAAAGTCATATTGTCTGCATGAATTATTTACACTCTCAGCTGTTTTTACAGCTTGGTTTCAAGCTGGATTCTGGGAGAGATTCAGCCAGTAAATTACTCTGTGGAGACCTGACTGTATAACTACAAACAGAGCCTGCAAAGAAAAGAAAAAGGGAATGTACAAGCCAGTGGTTTTAATGGGAGAACAAACTGTGTCTTTTCTTTTACTTGCATAGGAAGAAAAGGAGGGCAGGGAAGCTCACCTGAAAAGTTCTGTACATGCAACTACGCATTAGCATCTTCTCACAGCTGCACATGTGGATGTGATTCTGTTGTAGATAGGTTTAATTCCCAGGCATAAATTCACAGATCAGCACATTTTGTCTTTGCAAAACGATACGCTGTTGAAAAAACTGCATCTTACACAACATCCTCTCCCATCCCTATCCTGATCTACTTATTATGCACCAACACCAATGGGCACAACTGGGTGTGGGTTGCCTCAGGACATGGGAACATCAGCCCTGTCCTGCTACAAGGACAACAAGAAGACATGCCTGTTATATTCATAGAATGATGTGGAAATTTTCTTGTATAAGCAATGACATCCAGTAAGCTCTTTACCATGATTATTTGATGGCAGCCACTGAATGTCACCTAAAACTATTAAAGCTACAGGGTCATGGAGGGTTTATTTTTATTAGGAAGTCTACTTTCTCCTTGAAGAAAAATTGAATCTCAAATGTTATTTTAGGATTTATTTGAAGTAGCTTGTTTCCAACTCATTCTATAGTTGATCAAAGCTGGGATGCTCCAATCCAGACTTACTAAGAATATCCACAATCTTTACCTGGCTTCTTGCTGTGCTATTCCACAATAATCAAGTATCATAGTTACCACGGCAACTGACATTAACTGATACAAAGGTATTAACTACGTCTCCTCTACAGTGTATCACACATTTGGTATGAGTCCTGCTGTTCTAGATCAAGAAACACCCTCCAAACTTAGGCAGGACAGCATCCATGACCTGTTAAGTGACACCTCTCCCCGCTCCCTGGTGCCTGCCATTGCCCAGAAGAGAATCCTGCTGTATTGTCACACTGGTCACACAGCTCCAACAGCCATTTTTCCTCTCAGGATGTTGAGAGGCAGGCTTTATGACCCAGTCATGCCCTGAGAAAGCCCAGTACAACAACAGCATGTGGCAGCACCGAATTACTAATAGACTGGACCGGTATTGGTAGTTCCTCCTCCTGATTGTTTATACCCTTTAAATATTTGTGGAGTTATGCACCATACTGCAGGTGAGCCAAGCTATACATATTTATCTCACTTAATCTTCCCTCTTAAATCAATCTTTCCAGTCAATCTCTTCACTCTGTAATTATTTTTGTTGCTCTTCTCTGAACTCCCTCCAATGTGTCAATCAATACCTTCTTGGTAATGAAGTGCTCTGTAAAGAGCACAGTATTCTAGAGGCAGCTGTATACAGTACAACAATGCAACCAATATGGATTTTCAGTCTTCACAGGAAGGTTGATCTCATGGTAAGGGCACCAGACTAGGGTTTTGAAGACCTGGGCTCACGTTCTTACTCTGAGGGACTCTTTGTGTAACCTTGGGCTAGTAATTTGGTCTCTTCTTTAGTTAAGCATCTATAAACAGTGTATTGTTTGGTACACAAAAACAGTGAAATTAGATGGTATGTGTGGCAGAATACAGATCTGGTTCCTGTAGACAGGAAACCCTAATACTCAACCAAATAGCAGCCTTCTAGTGTAGTTCATTCACTACTGACATGGAAGGATGTGTACCTGTTCCTTGCTACAGTGCTGTTAAACACCACCAGACAGCAGTGGCTTGCCAGTTATTGTACATGGGACTTCTAGCATTTGCTAGATGGTGATCATATAATTTTGTTTTACTTTTAACTAGTCTCATTTACTGCATATTCACTCAAACATCAGGACCAGTTTCTGTTACATCTTCCAAAAAATAAAGTAATTTGAAATCCATGTTTTCCAACAACTGAGTTGTATATTTCCTTTACTGGGCACAGTGGGATGCAAAATAAAGTCTTAACACAGCTATGAATACAGTCCTGTAATCCAGTCTGGGGTCTAGAGCAGACTCTGGGGGTTGATCTGCTGCCTCCAGGCACACCATGTGAGCAATAGCATGCAAAACCATTCAGCCACTGTGTGCAGGAGAACCTAATTTCCCACAACTCACACCTTGCACAGGTGACTTCCCCACCACAAGCACAGAAGCTGACTTGGGTTGATCACTCAGGTCTTAAACCAGTAAAAAAGCAGCACTAGACTCTTTGAAATTGTTCACCCTGTTATTTTTCCACAAACTGCATAAACACTGCATATCATGAACATCATGTAATTAATGCATGATTAAAATTTGCCTAACTAAATTGTTTGAAGCTTTTCTTTTATGAATCTGTGTTGATTTGGCACAGCCTGGTTTTTTTTTGGTAGCAGGGGAGGGCCACAGTAGCTTCTGTGAGAAGCTGCATGTCTGACAGAACCAATCTCTGATGGCTCTGAAGATGGACATGCTGACAATCCAGTTAGAGAGGTTGGTAACACCTCTGTGATGAGATATTTAAGAGGAAAACCAAAATAGCACACCGGCAGTTTTTTCCAGGGGTGGTGAGGCCCCACCACCAGGGCCTGATACACCATGGCCGCCACCATCTTGGTGCGGCCTGTGGCGAGGCTTGCCTGCTAGGCCGCCCCTAGCTAGCCACCCTGCGGGCACAAGGGCAGGGGCTGCGGCAGCAGCTTCTCCTCCTTCCCCGTGCCCCACATGAAAGAGAGGTGTTAAATAGCACCTTCATAGTGGTGACAGGGTCACCTGGCTGGCAGTGGAAACATGGCGAGTAACTATCTGACATGGAACCTAGATGAGATCAATGTCTCCGTGCTGTGGGATCCTGCAAGAGTCTTCAAATGGGTGGGACTTGTTGGCAATGGTTCCTACAGGCAGCAGTTTTTCTTCTAGTCAGAAAAGAGGAGGAAGTGAGGACATGTGAGGAAAAACAACATGGTGACACCAAGGTCAGTGGAGGAGGAGGGAGAGAAGGTGTTCCAAGCACTGGAGCCGAGATTCCTCTGCAAGCCATCATAAGTACCCTAGTGAAGCAAGCTGTCCTCCTGAAGCCCATGAAGTCCACAGGGGATGCAAAGATCCACCCAGAGCCTGTGCGAGAAGTGCTCACACCAGAGCAGGTGAATACCAGAGAAAGCTGTGACCCTTAAAGGAGTACAGCCCATGGACGAGTGACCCACACCACAGCAGTTTTGGGAAGACTGTCCCATGGGAGGGACTGACGTTGCAGCAGTTTTGGCAGGGCTGCTGCTCGTGAGGTTAGAGCCACACTGGAGAAGTTCACAGAGAACTGTCTCCCGTGGGAGTGACCCCATGGCATGGCAAAGGAAAGACTCCTCTCCATGAGTGAACAGAAGATCTCGAGTGACAAACTGCCCAAAACCCCCATGCCCTGTCTCCCTGCACTGTTGGTGGAAAGAAGGGAGGGGCTGGGGGGAAAAAAGGTGTTTTAAAGTCTTATTTTACTTCTCATTATCCTCCTCTGACTTTGTTAATAATAAATTTATTTTATCCCTTTTAATTTGAACCTGTTTTGCCCTTAGAGGGTTTTCACCCAGTCCTCATCTCAACTCATGAGCCCTTTGTTCATTTTTTCCCCCTCCTCTGCCCAGCTGAGAGCAAGAGAGGATGAGCAAATGGCTTTTGTGGGTGCCTGGTGTTTGGCCAGTGTCAAAACTCAACAGAATCTCATGCTCTTTTCCTTTCTCTTTTAGAAGAGAAGGTTAGGAATATCAGAAAGCAAAGATGTCTGAGAATTACAGTTATGACTCATCAAGCTTCCAGAAATGCATTATAATGTACTATAGGCTGTAAGACTAAAAATTATTCCCCACTGAAATGATATTCACACAGCTTTTGCTGTACTGAAGTGTACATCGTAATATAATCATAATAACTAAAGTAAGTTTCCTTTGGGGATTATACCTCTGTGTGATTTAATCCTTAAATTTGTTTTGCTTTCATCCCCAGGAGAAGAGAGATTTCAGTTATAAAGTATTCTTCCTAGAAATATCAGACACTGCACATGCATTCATAATTTGCACTTACATTTACAAAGCCTGGGCCAGGAGGTAAGCAGAATTGGGAGCATAAGTGTTACCATTTTGTTTGGAGAAACAAAGTTTGTTTTTCAAAAAAAGAAGGGCACAGCTGGGGCTGAGTCCTGCTTATCCTGGAAAGTTCCCCACAGGAGTCTCTCTTTATTTGACAGAGGAAATTATTTGCTTTCAAGAGAAGGCTGTCACTCAGAGTGTCTGAAAACACACAGATCAGAGAGAAAGGGTTTTTCATTATAACTAATAAAGTGTGGAACGAAGAGGAAACTTGCTGTAAAAACTTACTGAATTTCTGTGTAATTATGGGTCTTAGATCATATTTAAAAGACAGTGTGGACATTTCAGAGGTTCGGTCACAGTAGCTTTCTTATCACAGAATGTGAGAAGAAAAGCAGTCGTTAGCATATTGATAATGCAAGTCAAAGTATGATCTATCTATTAAGACTCTTCTTAAACACAGTAGTTCTTTGCTGAGTAATTTTACTCAAGAACAGTGATTTTTGCCAACACATTAATCATTATTCAGTCACCAGCACACCAGGTTTTTCTTCTGAATGAGTTTGTTTGCAACACATTTCCATAACATTAAATAAAATGTATGTTCTTCAGCTGGCACACAGTGTGTTCACCTTTAAAAATAAAATTATATATTTTATTTATAATACACACACACTCTTTCAAAAAGACACTTCTGAAGCACAAACTAATTAGATCACTAGTCAAGGCTTACCTACCAACAACCTATAGAAAACTATAGGGAAAGTTTGCATTATGTTACAGCTTTCTCACCTTTTGGGAAAATTACTAAAATAATTTTCTTCATATGATGGTCCAGGGAAACTGCTCCAAGTACTAATTTGAGAAATACAATTCTTAATTAGCCACTTTCAGTAGACAGTAAACCACTACACTCTTTTTTGAAACATCTACTAGGGAACAAGAGAATGTAGTCACCTAGTGGAAACAATAATGCCCTGCCATTCGAGCACTTTAAAAATAGCCTGACAAAAAAAAAAGAGACAGAAAGACCCAGTTTAAATCCTAAATATACTATTAAAGATGAATTACACATGCAGCTGATATGCATAGCTACTTAGAGGCATCAGCTGCAGCTGATGTGTAACATATCCCAGGCAGCAGAGACAGTTTCACACAATGAACTTGTTTCAGATGATGATGCCTGAGGAAAACGTAGTAGCAATGGTCACGGGATAAATGTTCCCTTGATTTTTAAAGACTCATTTGTTTATACTACACCTTCAAAATCAATAGTCAACTGCCAAGGTATTCCCAGTTCTATTGTAAACAATGCCAAAGCAAAACCATTCTCATGATCTCCGAAGCCAGGACATAAAGGAGCTCCCCCAGCTTTCTTTTCCTTTTTATTTGGCTGTCTAGCATCAGAAGGAAGAGAAAGCTGAAGTGCTCTGCCGTTGTTTTTGCCTTTCTCAAGAGTGCCCCAGCTCTCGAGGTTTGATTTCAAAGCTGTGCCAAGAGCTTGTGAAGCCCTGGAAGAAAGAAGTCACAGCAGGAAAATAAGTCCTAGCTGGTTTCTCCAAGACAGCAAATCACATTGCCTTTGTAGGAACATCAAACTAAGCATGTGTTTCTACTTCCTCATCGTGATGAGATTACAGTTAAGCAAGATGGAATTTTCTGACATGAAAATCACCTGGCAGAAAGTCAGTTGTGCACAAATATGCATGGACTTCTCAGACCACTGTGTGCACACAATGCCTTGCAGGGGAGCAGGTATCCATCCAGCAACCACAAACTCCCTAAAGGGCTGCTGGCAGAGCTGAAAAGCTCACATGTTGCTAAAGCTTTATGGGACTTACTTAAGGAAGGCAAAGCAAAGGACAAATGCCTTCTTGTTAGAGTGCTTTAAGGTAGTGTCTTGCACAGATAGCTCGTCAGCACCCACTGGATTTACAGCAATGCATTGGTATAATTGAATGCATCATCCTTTCCTGCTTTTAAGTGTTACAGTCTGGGAGCACATTGACCAAGGCCTGGGGTCTAACATCACCTTAAAAAGCTCTACAGCACTGCACTGTCATGTATTTGTCTGGGCTGTCTCAGAATTCACTGCTCAGAGGATGTGTCTCGGTTTTGAGACAAGTTTAGGAGAAAAACACTCTGGAATGAGTGTTTCCTCTAAAAAAAAAAAAAAAAGGGTTCCAACAGTCCCTTTCCACCAGTAAGAAATGAATACTAGTGGATGAAAGTGAAAACAGCAACCGTTTATTGACAGAGTGTCCCACATGGGAAAAAAATGGTAAATAAATACTAGATATTGAACTGTCAGACTTTATCTCCCTTCCCCCCACACACACTGGAAGAAAAACCCAAAACACCAGGGAAAACACCAGGAAAAAACCCACAACAGCTGGCCATACTGTGGGGAGAAAAATGGTATCGACTCCTGTCTCAGGGAGAAAAAACCCACAAAAGGTTCACACAGCAGCTCAAGCAAACAGATGGGAGCCTGGTGAATCTCTAGTGTTGGTTCTGTCTTCACAGCAGATGAAGCAGGCAGGCTTGGTGTGCTTTCCTCTCACTGGCTCTGCTTTTCCAAATTGTGGGGGAAAATGGAGCAGCTCCTTGCCTTTCCTGCTGGTCTCAGATCTCGGACCAAAACCAAGCTTCCAGTTCACTTTGAAAAAGCCACCAAAGGATTGCTGCTGCAGCCTCTCCAAGGCCAGGGAAAGGAAAAAAACCTTCTTGCCTAAGCTAACAAAAGCAAAAAAGCTAGCCAAGCAAAAAAAACCCAGACCACACAGCACGCCGGACACCTGGGGAGTGAAGCTTTGAAAAGGCCCACCAAAGAGCCCCAAGGCTCCCCCTCCCCCTGGACCCACCTTAAAGCTTCAGCAACCATTTTTGGGCATAAAACAGACAATCGGGGAATCAACTAATCATCATAAAATCAACCCAAGACAGGATGTGATTTTGTGATACTGTCTCAGGGTAATATGTTTAATAACATGGATATAATGCCACAAGACACTGCCTTTGGCAATGTGCAAAAAATAACCCAAGATGAGATGTTACTGAGCTCCAACTGCATAGTGCCAGTCAATATAACAAGTAGCCTGAAACCACAGATGTGCAATGGTAGTTCTCTTGGTGTCTGGATGGTAAGAACTTTTCCCAACTCCAGGCTGCTGCTGCTGCCGCTCTTTGAGGCCAAGTGAAAGCTCCCAGGTCGTGCCCAGGGACTGCCCCTCTGCCCTGATCACCAATGTGACCACTTGCCAAGGGCCCTGCTGTAGCCTGCAGCATTCATAGGGCACACCCATCTCTAGAGCAGGATTCAGGTTGGTGCACACCAAGGAACAGTGTCACACTGCCAGCAACATGCAACCTGATGGTCTAAAGCAACAGAGCAAGACTGTCAAGAAGCAGCTGCCACTCTCCTCAGTCTTACTGCTTCTCTTCAGTCAACACCTCTGTAGGAATTTTAAAAAAAACCCAAAAACAATAGAAACATTTGAGCAAACACTGCTAATCAATTTTAAAATGAAAGATGCTACAGAAATATTAAAAGTGAGTCACAATTTCAAATCAGATATTAAGAAAGCTTTAAAATAAGTTGGGATGCAGTCTTATAGTAATTTGAGGAGAAAGTTTCCTTCACACTTTTAGCATTTCTAAAATTCTTCAAATCAGTTTTGCCAGCATCATGCCCAGCCTGGTTTGTCTTTGTGACAAGGGTTCTCAGGTTCAACAAATACTTCAACTGAGCACTAAACCCCAGGTCTGGTTCCAGCCACAGCTTTGAGGAAATTACTCTCTTTCTATAATAGGTTATGGGGCTATTCTGAGGTGATGCACAGTATGAAGTTACTACACTTTAGCTGTATTATTAATAGCACAGCCCTATTGATCCCATAAAACTTTCTCTAAGTATAGGGTGATGTGAATTAATAGTTTTTACCTGGTGCTAGGGGGCATGCAGACATGCTATAAATTAGACAGTCCCTGACCCAAAGTGCTCACAAACCAGATTAGAACAAGATGCAGCAGGTGGAGGAGACTGACTTGCGGGGAGGGAGGAGGAGGAAGTGGAAAAGCAAGCAGCATTACACATGAAGAACTCTCTGCTCAGCAACAGGCAGGCATTGCCAGCTGGCAGGGATCTGCAGGGCATCAAAGATGAGTCTACACAGGGCCTTAATGAAGGTTAAGGAAGTGACTTTTCAGGGAGTTTCCCTTACGTATATATAAGAAATAGCCTGTGGGTAAAGCATGTGGTGCTTGTGGGTGAAGCAGACTAGTAGGCAGCTCTGTCCTCCCAGGGGCTGGGTGCTACTGCTGGTCTACTGGGTGAAGAAAATTAGCTTGTGCAGTGTACCAGACCATCTTCCATTCTCTCAGATACTCCCCTCCATCTGAATTTCTACCGGGAAGATAGTGAAATAGTCTTTAGAGGTGCTAGTGATGTCATTATAAAAACACACAAAAGACATCTCAGCATTTCAAGATAAATTCAAGCCAAGTGCACTGCCAACATGCCACACTCCATGGTTCCCCTTTGAAATGAATGTCTTTATGCACTTCAAAGAGGGCTTTGTTTCACTTGTTTAGCACAAGATGCAAATACCTCATCAGACCGAGGGGAAGATAAAATGCTCTTTGCACATGGGGAGCAGAAATATCCAACCAGACACTCGGATGAGAATGATCTCAGGTTTGGGAGGCACAGCAGGTAGGGGAGGTACTAGATTTCTTCTTTCTAGTTTATTCCATTTTTAATTAAAATTATTTTCAAAATTGAATCACCTCGCAACAAGAGCAGCAGATATATTTAGATGTTTTCTGAAAGAGCTTCCCTTGCACATATAAACCAGAGTAGGAGAACTGAACACAGAAATGGGAGCCTGGCCATGATACAGTCTTCACAATCTAAGAGCTCAGACATTTTTATTTTTCTAGAAAAAACTAACACTTTTTTAACAACTTACACAACTTACACATGGGAGAGGATCTTCTAATACTCCCTCCGTGAAGGATAACATGTTTTTTTCCCCTTCCAAATGTTGTTCCAGGAGAGGTAACATTTTGGGGGACAGCATCTGCCCTGAACTTGGGATGAGCTACTCTAGCAGAGAACTCATGCCCATGCTGCTGAGAGGGTGCAAGTGCTGCTCAGGCTCCTTACAGCAACTCTTGGGTAGAAATACATTTCACATCTCCTCGCTGTTCTTCCCTGGGCTTTCCTTTGGGGTGGATGGCTGAAAAGGGGATAGGAGGAAAACAAAATGAAATTCATTTTCTTCCTTACTTCTCCCAGGTACTAAGAAGTTATCTTCCTCAAAAAAGGAAAAAGACCTTTCTGTTCTGACTCTGGACACCTGTTTCAGCAGAGGTTGTCCAAGTCAAGAATTACAACAGAATCATATAGTAGTGTGATAATGTGGCAATATTTAGGGAAGTTGGTTTTGAATAGCAGCTGATGAACCCAATGCAGGAAAGAAAGAAAAAATTGTACCCATTTGAGCAGGATATCCACTGACACAAAGAAAAGTTGGAGGTTGGCTCTTTTCTTTACTTGACAGTTCTGCAGGGCATGTAAGAGATCAAGATCGAGATCGAGATCAAGACACTTCACAACTGGAAGAAGTTATGCCATCCTGAAATTGATTTACTCCTGATCTGGCATCTGTTCCAACCACCTACTTTTGTCAGGAGTTCCACCACAAGGCAGGTATTTGAAATTGTTATTAACTTTCCTAAGCAAAGCAGAGTAGCTTGCAGGATTCCAAAAATTTTCATCTGGGGCTGTCTGAAGAGAGACTGAAGGGGTTGAGACCTTTCATCTTAAATTTAATAAGGTAGTGGCTAGGGTTGGCACTGCCTATCCTCTACTCTCCAGGCATTTCACTCCACACCTACAATTTACTGGAGTTGTTCAACAGGCTTCGCTTTTCCCAGGCACACAGGTGGTATAAGTGAGAGGACAGAAAAAAAGAACTTGGCATTATTTTGGAAACACTTTCAGTCCAAATACCAGTTTCATTCCCCAGCTGCCCTCCCCATGATGTAATGACCACTGCATATGCACTGCAACTGTGTCCAGAGCCTCTCAGAGCACTGTGCCTGGGCTGCCCTCACCTCACATGAACTCGGGCTCAGGAATGTTGTAACAGCAACAACTTCCCTCCACCTGCTCAAACTTGGCACCCCTGTCTCTTCTATCACAAAACAGGACAGGGAAGCTCTCATGTATTCCTTCCCAGACATTATCTGGCTCAGCACAGTGATGACAGAACTGACTAGAGCTCTATTGTGAAATATGGAAACATTTCAAACCTCCTGTTCCAACTTTAATGTGTGCATTATAGCTACTGTGTGTACTCTGTTTATCCTAACAGAGTTCTTTATTTATTGGTTCATCCAAAAACAAAATTATCAAAATGGTTTTCAAAGAGAAAAATATGTTTAATGTGTCTGTCTCAGCAGCCTTTTCTGTACTGGAAGGAAAGGGCTGTGGTTCTGGCACACTGTGGAAGGCTCAATAGCTGCACTTCAGTGCAGCTGCCAGAATGGATATACTCAAGAACAGAACTAAACCTTAACATTTCACCATACTTCTTCCAACCAAAAGCTTTCTGTACATAATCCTGCTTGGCAGGTAAATGCTGCAAGTCAAGTTCCTAAGTCTGTATCTGGTGACTTACAGAGTGCCCCCAGAAACTTCCATTTCCTATTCACAACATCCATACAGCATAACCTCAGAGGATAACCCAGAGAGAAATGGGATCTAAACCCTGCTTGTTCAAAGTATCTCTTGGCAGTTGATCTGAATGAAACACTGCTTTTCTTCTTTGCTTCTTTATATAAATTTTTAAGTCCCTGTAATGGATGCTGAAAGGTGCATCAGGGGCCAGCCTGACAACTCAGGATCCACAGTTGTCTCTTTGCCCACAGGGCAAGTAGCTTCTGTGAACTATTTCTCAAAATTCACACCCTTAATTGCAATTCTAGACATTGTTGATCTTGCAATTTTTCTGTAACACAATCAGCTTAAAGTGGAATGGCTGCGACCTCAAAGTTTATTTATAAATAACAGCAGATGCAAAATTTGCATCAGAATGGTAAGAGGTGGATGCTGCTGTTGCTCATTTACTCAAAGCCATGTCAAAAGGATTTATACAGGTGCCTAAAGACATCTTCATTTTCTATTTCCTTTTACCTGTAAGCCAAGTCCTGGCCTAGAAAGTCAGAGGTCCCCTCAAACAGGAGAGAGCACAGATAGGGTGACCACAGGAATTGTAGGTTCCCAACTGGAACCTCCTGTCAGGAGGCTGAGGCCAGCTGCAGGCTTGTCAAGTGGATGCTAACTGCAGCAGTAAGTAATTTATGAATATTTGGCTCCTTGCTGCGTATTTCTTGAATAAATAAGGTTGTGGCCTGTGTCAGTGGGAAAAAAAAAGGGAAAGTTCCTACTGTATATTCTGAAAGATAGCATGACCTTGAGGACAATTTATTTCAAGAGGGAAAGCACAGTAAGACTTCTCACACAGTGCTCAAAGAAGCAGCCCCTGCTCATTCCCCAAATATATTCAGAACAGAGGCAAACACCTCTTACTGCAATTCAAGGCTGCCTGAGTTTTCACCTGTAGATATGCAGATAAACTTATATCATCAGCTCCCAGGTTTCTGTGGGCTGGTATGTCAGCAACAGCTACAGTGATTTAGTGCAACAGCTCCAAATGGATTAAATCAGAGTAATTTGAATTTTACCCAGGCTTGTCACATAAATCTCAGAAACCACTGTCTTGCATAAAAACTTCCTCTAGATACTCCTGAGGAGTCATGACATAAACCAAAAATTTGATTGAAAATGAGAAATGAAGATTTTTAGCATGGAAAACAGAGGCAGCACAAACAGCACATTGGGCTGAAAAACCTTACTTGCTTTATGGTAGCAATTTTTTGTATTTTATGTAGTATATTTCCCAATTTTTTATATATTATCATGCATCTTACAGTGTATTTTTAAAAAACTAAGTCAGTTTTAATTTGAGTGATTTCCACTCAAATGGAATATTCTTCAAATATTACACTCTTCAAAAAGAATGTTACTACATAACAGTCTGGAATATTCTAGTAAGTACAGTACCACTAGAATGTTCCCTCTGTGCACAATCAAATATCTTTTCTATTTAAGAACCTCCTTCTAAGAGTGGCATAGCAAAAAGAAATTTGCTACTGGCTTCACTGATGTCAGATTTTGGGTTCTATCTTGAGTGATACAAATAATCTGTGATTTTATGGCCCCCAAAATTTAAGTATATCTTGCATTTATTTCAGCACTGCCTGTGTAAGGGTATTCGAATTAACTCATTAAAAGGACTGTTATTGTTTCTTTAAAAACAAATTAAAATTACTCAGAACAATAATGTATCTAATGAATGAACTTTTCTTCATCTGCGTAGGATTTAGACAGAGAGACACAACTAACTACAAGTTGTTCCATCTTTCTAATGATGTTATGACACCCTCTGTGGATTATATTTACTCTCTGCTCCACAAGTAAAGCTGCCATTTGCCTCACATGACTCACACATCATCATTCATAAACCCAGTTCTCTGTAAGTTACTAGACATCAAAGGATTCCAGGTCCAAATGCTTCCTGAAAAGGCATTTTAGATTCACTTTTGCAAGTATTGAACATGGACTAAAGACTTCTTTTATGTAAAAACTCACACTCACAAAAGGATTGCAAAAATTTTGTATATGCAAGTCAAAAACCTTTTGGTTTTTTACAGGTATCTGTGAATTTTTGCCCAGCAGCATTTACTCAATTTTCCATTATTTTGTGAAGAATATACTAAAAAAAAAAAACCAAAAAACAAAACACACACAAAAACAAAAAACAAACCAAAAACCTTTTTGTTTACTTAATTCTAGAATTCACTCACTCTTGCATTGAGACCAGGTCACTGCTGCAGCTGCTTTGCAGGAATGTATGAGAGCATTCTAGGATTAATTTCTTCTGACTTTCCCAGCAGGAACAACGTGGGCAGAAGCTCCTCGCAGCAAGCCCATGCTTCTGTCTGTCACAAGGACTTGAGCAGTGACTGATGCCAAGACCATCTTGAAAACAAAGGAGGCAGCAACCACCCCACACTGACCCTCTGCAGGGACTGGGGAGAGCTCAAAGAGCAGCAGGTCCTACAAGAGTGATATAAATGAACCAAACCACAAACCCATTCCTTAAAAAGAGCTCCTCATAGGCAGAACCTCTTCAGCTTGGATGTAGGACCAAGCTTGATTAAGCACAGTCTGCCAAGATTGTTGCAACCACTCTGCCACACACATGCAAGCTGGGCCCCCTCACCTGCCACTTTAGTCTGGGGTTTTCATCCTAAAAGGGCTAGAAACAGTTAACAGCAGCTCAAAACACACCTTAACCAGTGTCAGGACAAATAAGGCTCCTAAATGCAGTTGCTTTTATTTCAGTGAGACCAAGTGGGGAGAAACAACTCAGGTGCAGACTTGACTTAATTTCATGGTGAAGGCAAGTCCTCAACAAAATTATGGCCAAGTGCAGGTGTTTCCCTTATGTCACCCCTTCCAGGAGGCTGTTGAAAGGCTTCCTGAACTTAGACTGACTTCAGAAGGTCAGCAATGCAGTGAGCACACAATATCAGGTGTTTGCTTACAGTGCACATATACTGGAATAATCATGTACTCTCTTTTCTTTGGTTTTTGAGCTGGATATGACAGTACCTGGAGGAGATACTCATCTGTCTACCTAACAATCAGAAATACCTTATAAAATATGTCTGAAATTAATCCATTGTGAAAGTGAGAAGGGAAAACATAAATATTCTCATTAACTCATATGTACATAGGCCAAACTTTACATAACATATGGAATAGCTGGAAAGATGCCTGCAAATGTAATTACATTTCTGTGTGAAGAGCATTTACACTCTCTCATCTCTGCTTTCTCCATTCATTTTAGTAATTACATGTAGAGAAGCAGCTAACACAATTGTAATTAAAACCAGCAGTCAAGGACTCTTAGGTGTTTTAATACAAGAGAGTTGACATAGAAAGCAAGCAGAGTTAGCAGCAGTGGATTACTACAGTCATGTGAAACAACACAAACCCTAGGAAGAGCCTGTGCTACAGTGCCCACAAGGTGCTCATGAAGACATGGATGTGTACAGGCAACAGCAACCAAAGTCCAGACTGTGCACACTCTCCACATTCAGTGTTTGCTAAAAGATATTTGATCAGAAGAGCTGGAACTGTGTTTTGTTGCTGGAGACCTCTTGTTGCTGACCACCAAACTCAGGATTTAAAACAGTTGCTTCGTACAATCTACGTTGCTTCATTTTTTATCCATTTCATTTGGCATTCTATTGGCAAAGGCTGTAAAGGTTATTTCAGTTTGGTGGGTCTTTGCATTTAGATGATGAATAATCATGACTCAAGCAACCCAAACCAGGCAGACTTGTTGCCCTTTGTTTCCCTTCCCTACTATCCAAGCTGTGCAGAAGGTTATATGTGATGTGCAAATAATATTCTCACACAATCACAGAATATTCTGAGTTCTCTTTCATTTTAAAATGAAAACTGGACAATGTCTAAGCTTAATCTGTAATGTCCTGAACTAAAGGATCGCATGCTTGCAGCCCAAGTACCAACTCACACAAGGACTACTCTTATGGCAGAAAGTGGGAACAGTAATTGAGTAGTCAAATCTTTCACTGGGAGCTTTCACCTCAATGTAGTCCAGAAACTAACTTTTATAAATGCGTTTTCCCAGGCAATTTACAAAAAAACCCAAAACCAAACAAAACAAAACAAACCAAGATTGTACTTCTAGGCTTTTTGTATGGCCATCTGAGCAGGTTTGTAGCTTCTGACAAACTGAACAAGCAGGGAAAGACCTAAATCCCATTAATACACAGTATTCTTTTAGCAAGAACAGAAGCATTCATTTCAGAAGAGACATACTTGACCAATGCATGACCAAGACCACGATGAGACATTAAGATTTGGGTTTATTTCTCATTATTTTACTCTGATTTGATTGGTAATAAATGAAACTCAATGCCCCAAGTTGAGTCTTTTACCTATCACAGTAATTGCTGAGCAATCTCTTCCTGTCCTTATCTTGATCCACGAGCTCTTCACTCTATTTTCTCCCCTACCCAGCTGAGGAGGGGAGTGATGGAGTGGCTTTGACAGGTACCTGGCATCCAACCAGGTTCAATCCATCACAATACTTAGCAATTTTAGGAAAAAAAACAACCCCATACCAACCAACCAACCGACCAAACCACCACCACCAAAA